>JAQPPZ010001458.1:10000000-10340000 GCA_028583015.1 Wollemia nobilis
CTTTATAACTTAGATTATTCATGGCAATAAATGAACTGTTTATGAACATAAATTCTAGAAAAGGACCAGAATCGAGAAATCAACTACCTACAAGAATTTTGGAATGGACCAGAATCCAGGAACGATTAGCAAAAATTTTGGAATGGACCAGAATAGAATGAAAACAAATGCAAAAATTTTGGAATGGACCCAAATCGGAACAGTAGATTTTAAAGCAAGACTAATCTAAATATCAGAAAACTAAAATAGAAACATTATTTACAAAAGTTAGCTGGAAAAACAAAATAGGACATTAATTTGGTTAGCAATCTCCTCCCTGCAAAACCCCAAGTTATGAGATGAAATTCTAAAACAACCTGACCTAACAGACCTGCAACATAAACACAATCAAATTAGATCAGATGCAAGACTCTAAGGAAACAAATAATTGCATCATTCTATCATTCACCTATCGTAACCCACTTTATGGCGTAAACGAATAGATACAAGAAGCAATAATGCAAAGGAAAGATTTACAGAAATAGCAACAGTCTTAGTTTCAATCTCCTTTTGATTTCACACACAAGAGTTGCTCTTGCCAAAAAAAAATCCTTTATTCCGAAAGATAGTCTTTGTTTTTTTTTCTACAATTTCCAACCCTTCTCCACTTCTTTGAATGGCGTATTTAAAACCTCTAAAAAAAATTTTGTTTCTCCCTCCATGACTATTCATTTTCTCCTTCCCTTGTGCATGCATGTGTTTTGATTTCCAAAAACTTTTCATTTCTATTTTGTGGCCCTTCGTTTCATTTCCATGGTTTGGCTTCCTCTGTTTGGTTTTCTTCACTTTTCATTTGATTTCAAAAGAACGTTTCCTTTTCTCCACATGGGCTTGCGTCCATTTCCTTCCATGTGTAACGACCATCTTAAATGATTTCAAATCATTAAATATTCCTTATGTAACATTTTGTCTTATTCATTGGATTTTGTCCTTATGTCCACGTCACTATCCTGGTGTTCATCACTAATATCAGATGCACTGTCAACTACTCTGTTCCCTTGGCAAAAATCGAACATGTCACGAAATCATGACACTTCTTGTTTCTCTGCTTGCCTACCCCTTTTGAGTCACGAAAATGCAACATGTCGCGATATCGTGACACTTTTGCCTCCTTGCTCTCTTTTGTTGCTTTTAGCCACAAAAATGTAACATGTCGCGATATCGTGACACTTTTTCTTTCTTGTTCTTTCTTTTCTCTTTTGGTCACGAAAATGCAACATGTCGCGATATCGCGACACTTTTCTTTCTTCTCTTTTGGCCACGAAAATGCAACATGTCGCGATATCGCGACACTTTTCTTTCTTCTCTTTTGGCCATGAAAATGCAACATGTCGCGATATCGTGACACTTTTTCTTTCTTGTTCTTTCTTTTCTCTTTTGGCCATGAAAATGCAACATGTCGCGATATCGCGACACTTTTCTTTCTTCTTTTCTCTTGGCCATGAAAATGCAACATGTCGCGATATCGCGACACTTTTCTTTCTTGTTCTTTCTCTTCTCTTTTGGCCATGAAAATGCAACATGTCGCGATATCGTGACACTTTTTCTTTCTTCTCTTTTGGCCGCGAAAATGCAACATGTCGCGATATCGCGACACTTTTCTTTCTTCTCTTTTTGGCCGCGAAAATGCAACATGTCGCGATATCGCGACACTTTTTCTTTCTTGTTCTTTCTCTTCTCTTTTGGCCGTGAAAATGCAACATGTCGCGATATCGCGACACTTTTCTTTCTTCTCTTTTGGCCACGAAAATGCAACATGTCGCGATATCGCGACACTTTTCTTTCTTCTCTTTTGGCCGTGAAAATGCAACATGTCGCGATATCGCGACACTTTTCTTTCTCGTTCTTTCTCTTTCTTTTGGCCGTGAAAATGCAACATGTCGCGATATCGCGACACTTTTCTTTCTTCTCTTTTGGTCATGAAAATGCAACATGTCGCGATATCGCGACACTTTTTCTTCCTTTCTCTCTCTCTTTGCTTTGGACCGCGAAAATGCAACATGTCGCGATATCGCGACACTTTTTCCTCCTTGCGGTGTTTTGCTTTTTTCTTTGATCTTTAGCATATGGGCTGATGAGCACTAGAAATGCTCATATTTTGTAAATATTTCTTTGATCAATATGCGACTGTATAATAAGGATTGCATACTTTTATGAATTATTATATAGATATTTGATATAATTATGCGTGTTATCTAATTTGTGTGTTTTTAGTATGTTTTGTGGAATTGCAGTTGATTTAGTTAGATTTGGAACGGTTGAGGTCCTTTTGATGGACCTGGCACTTTATTTCATCAAGGGTTAATGAAGAGAATACGAGAACCTCCCTACAGTCAGAAGGCACCAACTAAATACCAACGCCTCCCTGTAGTCGAAAGGCACCAACTAAATATGAGCACCTCCCTGCAGTCGAAAGGTGCCAACTGAATACAAGCGCCTCCTTGCAGTCAGAAGGTGCCAACTGAATATGAGTGCCTCCCTACAGTTAGAAGGCACCAACTGAATACGAGTGCCTCCCTACAGTCGAAAGGTGCCAACCAAATACAAGAACCTCCCCACAGTCAGAAGGTGCTAGCAAAAGGCAAGAACCTCCCCACAACTAGAAGGCATCACTGATTCTTTGCTCGTTGACCAGATTTGAATGACGTGGACGACAGCGGCTAGTGCAGTTCTAGCTCTGTGTCATGCAGAGCTAAATTGGAGTTTGCACCAATGTATCAAAACATCTTACTGATGCCAGGAAAAGCATGAACCGAACAATGAACATGTCGCCATTAGAATAGAATGCCAGATGTCGATTGCATTTACCAAACTGCCTTGATTTAGTCTGGGACAGATCAACTGTTGTAACTACTTCTATAACAAAAGTTTTGTGGGTGTGTTATATAAACACACGCAGATCATTCTGAGAAATATATAGAAATACAATAAAGATCCATTTAGACATATAGAGATAAATTTTAGTGTGTTGATGAATATATTAAAGTTCCAGAATTTCTAAGTGCATGTTCGATCAGGAAGAAGTTGTTGGATCTTGGGCCCACTCCAAGCCAGTATTTCTTCCCCATTTCCTTTTTGTTTATTAATTTTAATTAGTTTATTGCTTTCATAAGAACGTTTTTTATTTTATTAGTTCCAGCATTTGTAGTAGATTTATTTTTAGGAATGCATACATGATTTATTTCTTGTAGGTTTAATTATGTTTTTCTTACATAAACCATTGAGGAGTGTGAGAATGATTGACAAACCGTTTCAAGAACACCACCCAAAATGTAGGATTAGTAGATTCACCTCTAGTGGTATTGTAGTAACCTAATTTCGACTCTTCATAAGTTTACGAAGCTCCCTGGGTTGATAATTAAATGCACGGGCATGTGACAAAAATAGGAAACCATTCACCTTGTTTGGACCGCAACATTTTGGCATCGTTGCTGGGGAAGCGTCTTAATTAGATTACTTAAAATACCCTAAAACCTTCCATCTAACCTTGTATGAGTTCTTTGAGAAGAAGAGGACCTGATGATCGCTTTATAAGAACTAATCCATCAGGACCTGAATCAGTCGAGCATTTTGGATTTGAGTTAGACTCACCCGACCTACCAGCAGTCCATTAGAGTGAGGAACTACAGTTTGTGCAAAGTGCCACCTCATCCCATCAACAAGGGGATGAACGAATCATCATAAATCCCCTGTTTAATAGGACTCATCTAAAGGAAGCCCTGTTGTGGAAGGCTATGGAGGATCAGACGATCTCGCCAGACAACCTTAGAGCATTGACTCAGAAAGTTTTAAATGATCGAAAGGCCATAAACACTGCATTAGAAACCACATTTCCCAAAAAAATGGTAGATAGCGATGAAGTCTCATTTGGCTTTAGTATCCCAATAGAGGAGGGAGTAGGAGATACCAAAATGAAAAACATATCCCCTGCTCACCTTCCATCCTTTAGAGGACACCCGACTGAGGACCCTGACCTGTTTTTATTCAAGTTTGATGTTTGTGTAGGTCTGTGGATTACAAATCAAACACACAGAAGTTGAAATTATTTCCTTCTACATTAGATGATGCAGCTCTGTGATGGTTCATCGGTCTGGGAGACAAACACATCACCACTTGGGACCAGATGAAGAAGCTATTTCTAGAGCAATATCAAGATTTTGGGAGAGCAAGAGACTCCAGGGAGGAGGTCCTGAGCATGACACAAAGAGAATATGAGTCTCTCAAGGAGTATTGGGAGAGATTTAGCTTTAATCTTCAATGGTCCCCTCACTCAAAGCTATTTGATAAGTCCCTCAAAAGCATCTTCTTGAGGGGACTTACCAATGAGTCACTGGAGGCTCTCAACATGATCTATGGAGGTGATGTCTATCAGCATGCTATGGACAACATCCAACAATTATGTCAGAACTACTTGAGAAGGCGAGGCAAAATCACCACCAGGACCATGAAGGCGACTACTTCAGTCACCAAAATAGAAATAGGCAACATGCTGGAGGATTTGAAGAGCGAAATGCTCTCATCTCTAGCACTGCAGATGGATATGCTGTTGTTAGAAAAGAAGAAACAAGAAAATGATGTAGCATTAGCCTATTTTTGGCCAAAATGTAGATGAAGGCACACAAAGAATGCATGTCCAAAAAACAAGATCAGAGTATGCATAGTTTGCAGGCTGAATCATAAAACTCGATTGTGCCCACAAATACCCAGTAACTAGGAAGCGACTGAGAGCACGGAGGCCTGATTCATAGGCAATAGGAAGAGTTGGCCACATCCCCCCACGGGGAATATACCAACCGAAATGCCATCATATGGGGGAGTGCCATACATGCACCAAGGACCCCCTCAACCACCTAATATGGGGTGGTGGGGACCATCACCCTGGTCTAATGCACCCCCAACAAAATTTTTGAATCAGTAGCCATGGATGCCATATCCATATCCTGGGTAGCAGTGGAGAGGCCACAATGCATGGAATCAGACTCCACAGAGTGCAGTGCCTTCTCACATCCAACAGAAATTACTAGCATTGCCAGTAGCGAGACTTGCACAGCTACCAACACAATCGATAGCAACCTGAACAATAGAGTAAACCAACCGAAATACAATGTAGAAGGTGAGATGTATCATATGTACAATATTCAGCTTAGATTAGGTAGGCAACTAGGAGTAGAGACACCACCTCTGGTAGAAAAGGAGGAAGAAATAGTAGAGACACCTCCACTGGTAGAAGAGGAGGAATAAATAGAGGAGACACCTCTGGTAGAGGAAGGAAAATCACTTGAGAGAGCGGAGGCTCCATTTCCTAGTCGGCTGCAAGAACAAAGAAAAACAACACAGCTAGAATTTGACATCTTGTCGAGCTTGAAGAATCTCACGGTGACAATCCCATTATTTTAAGCAATTTGATATGTCCCCATTTACACCAAGGCAATTAGAGAAATGTGTCTAAGGATACCGAGATGAAAAGCTACCCAGACTATCAATGTCATGGGTAAACTAGCAGATCTAATGATGGGTGGAACACGTCATCCGAAGTATGTAGATCCAAGCAGCCCAGTGCTGACTGTAAAAATTGGAGGACATTCCCTATCCAAAACATTGGTTGACCTCAGGGCATCCATCAACATGATGCCTCAAGATACCATGCAGAGGCTGTAGCTCATGAACCTGAAGCCAACCACGATAGTGCTGCAGTTATTTGATCGATCAACCGTGTCACCAAAAGGGATGTTGGAAGATGTGATTGTAACAGTTAGTGCATGGGAATATCCAACTGATTTTTTAGTTTTGCAAACCAAGACCAGGCTGGGTGGTTACCCACTCATTTTGGGGAGGCCATGGCTAGCAATAGTTGATGCTTACATTAGCTGTTGGGATGGGCTAATGACCATCTCTAATGGGCAAAACATAAAAATGCTAACCATTTCACCGCCAGCTCAGTCTATGGACTCAACAGAAGAACCTAGGATCACCAAGCATGGAACTACGAAGTTGTCCATAATCTAGCCGATGATGACCTTGGAGGAGGTGGTAGAAGAGGACAAGGATGGTGCTATCATGGAGTTTCTCCATGGAGAATCGTCCACCCCCACACCTAGATCATCATTGACTGGAACCCAAGATCAGCACATACGACAAATACACGTTGGGCCAGGGAGGATATTAAATGTCAACAACAGGTTGACACCCACATAGCTAGAAAAATTGGAAGATCTTTTGGTAAAACACCAACAAGCATTTGCATGGGACTACACAGATATGCACGGCATCAGCCCAGAAATATGTACCCATCAGATTTATTTAGATGACCAGGCAACTCCTAGTCGGCAGCCACAGAGAAGGATGAACCCAACAATGAAATACATTGTCAAAGAAGAACTGCATAAACTTTTGGCTATCGAATTCATATATCCAATTTCTGACAGTGAATGGGTATCACCATTAGTGGTGGTCCCCAAAAATAACGAGAAATGGTGGATCTACGTGGACTACCGGGCGTTGAACAAGGTGAATAAGAAAGACCACTTCTCGCTCCCATTCATCGATCAGGTCTTGGACACACTCTCAGGAAGAAAATACTTCTCCTTTTTGTATGGTTTCAATGGTTACAACCAGATCCAGATAGGGGAAGAAGATCTAGATAAAACAATGTTCACCTGTCCATGGGGAACATTTGCCTATAAGGTATTGCCTTTTGGACTGTGCAACACATCGGCCACCTTTCAAAGGGAGTGCTTAGCATATTCTTTGATATGATAGGAGATGGGGTGGAAGTATACATGGATGAATTCACCGCCTATGGAGAAACCTTCGAGGAGGCAATGACAAATCTAGAAAGAGTGCTCGACAGGAGCAAGGAAAATCATTTGTCCCTAAGTAATGAAAAATGTTTTATGATGATGCAGGAAGGCATCGTGTTGGGACACCACCTCTCTACGGAAGGAATAAAAGTAGACAAGAGGAAGATCGATGTCATCAGAGACCTACCTAGCCCCATAACATAGAAGGAGGTAAGAAGTTTCCTTGGATCAGTTGGGTACTACCAATGATTTATCACCTAATTTAGTAAGATTGCCAAACCACTACACACCCTACTTTCTAAGGATGTAGAGTTCAACTGGACAGGAGATTGTGAAGAAGCGTTCCAATTGCTGAAAGAAAAATTAATATCTACACTGATCTTGAGAGGACCGAATTGGGCCATACCGTTCCATATTTATTGCGATGAATCTAATGGTGCGATCGGAGCAGTCCTTGGGCAGAAAGACAACGAAGAATTTTATGCCATCTATTATGTCAGTAAAAACTTGGTGGGAGCAGAGCTCAACTATACAGTGACATAAAAATAATTCCTCACAGTTGTCCATGAAATAAACAAATTCTGCCACTATATAACAGGATACAAGGTCTTCATCCATATAGACCATGTGGCTATCAGGTATCTAATGAGCAAGTCGGCCATTGGTGGCAGAATTATTAGATGGATGTTGCTATTGCAAGAATTTGACATCACTATAGTCGATAAACCAGGCAAGGACAATGTCGTGGTGGATTTTCTATCCAGATTGATACCAGCAGATCATCAAGTAGTGGAAGATCAATTTTTGAATGAACATTTTTTTGCTATTAGTGAACAAACTTCGTGGTATGCAGACATAGCCAATTACTTGGCCACCGGAAGGACCTCACCTGATCTCTCCTACCAAGAAAAGCAGGCAGTCATAGAGAAGAGCGCATCATTCCTTTGGATGGATGGTCTCCTATTTAAAATAGGATGAGACCAAATTATAAGAAGATATGTAGCAAAACAAGAGTTTTTAGAAGTGCTCAAGGCATGTCATGATGAGCCATGCGGAGGACATTTTTCAAGGAAATGAACTGCCTACAAAATCCTATAGGCTGGGTATTTTTGGCCCACTCTTTTCAAGGATGCGGTAGCATATACCAGCAAGTGTGACGAGTGCCAGAGGATGGGTAGACCAACCCACCGAGATGAAATGCCCATGTAGCTCCAGGTACACCTGGAACCTTTCGATAAATGGGGCATGGACTTTGTGGGACCATTTAATCCACATTTGATGGGAAGGAGGTTTATTATGGTCTACACAAATTACGTCACCAAATGGGTGGAAGTGCAGGCATTAAGGGACTCAAAGGAAAGAAAGGTCACTAATTTCTTATTTGCCCATATTTTCACACGATTTGGGGTTCCTCGAGAGATAACAACAAACCAAGGGCCCCAATTCACCTCCAAATTGATTGAGGAGCTAATGGAGCAGTATAGAGTTCAGCATAATAAAACCACGCCCTACCATCCATAGGAGAACGGGCAAGTAGAAGTGACAAACAAGGAGATAGAAAATATCCTGACCAAAATCGTGCAGCAACACATGAAAGATTGGGCCACACGGTTTCCAGAGGCATTTTGGGCATACAACACCACGTGGAAATCCACCACAGGATGCACACCTTTCCAATTGGTCTATGGAAAAAATGCAATGATGCCCATTGAGTTCGAAATAAAAACTCTAAGGATGGCTTTAGAATTAAATTTGAGCTTGGACGAAGCTCAAAAATAGAGGATTCGCCAGCTAAATCAGCTAGACAAAATCTGACTGGATTCTTTGTAGAGGACAAATATTATACAGAAGTAGAGAAAGAAGTGGCATGATAACCACATCAAGCTGAAGAAGTTCCAAGTAGGAGAATGGGTACTATTGTACAATTCCTGGTTCCAGGAAAGGAAGGACAAACTTATGCAGAGGTGGATGAGGCCGTATGAGGTGGCAGAGCTCATTAGGAACATGGCGGTGCACGTTAAGACAATTGATGGCAGCAACACCATGTTCACAGTCAATGGCCACCGACTACGCCCTTATAATACATCCAAAACATTACAGGTGAAATCCAAAGTAGGCGTGGGGGAGACCCCATCTTGCTATATCTAGACCGAAATCTCACAGGTGAAATGGTGGGCACGAAAGTGCTCACCCAAAATTTTTTAGTTAATATAGTTTTTTTTGTAATGTGTGTTTTTGCAGGGATGACGCCTACATGCAAGCTACAGACATCCTAATCTAGGTCCTAATAGGAATGGAACGTGTCTAACTGCATTTATTTTCCTTTCTTTTTTGGTTGTTTTTTGCAGGTGGAGGACCTGACAACACGAGGGATAGGTATCTGGGAAACCAAGCCTGATTTGGCTCAGCATTCCGACACCGACTCGTAGGTAGAATCTGGGTAGCGTGAAAAACTAGGAAGGCTTGATCACCCTTTTTCTAGTCAAATCACCATCCAGAAGAAGGCGCTTTATTGCATCCAGAAGGTGCCAAGTCGAAAATAATGCACCTTATTGCATCCAAAAGAAGGCGCTAAGTCTAGAAGAAGGGGCCTTAGTACACCCGAAAGGAACCCATCTAGAAGAAGGTTCCTTACTACATCCAGAAGAAGGTGCCAAGTCCACAAGAAGGTGCCTTACTACACCCGAAAGGTGCCCATCTAGAATAAGGCGCCTTACTGCATCCAAAAGAAGGTGCCTTACTACACCCGAAAGGTGCCCATCCAGAAGAAGGCACCTTACTACATTCGAAAGGTGCCAAATCGGAAGACAACACCTTCCATCCATTCAAAAGTTCTATTAAAAAAAAAAAAAAAAATATATACATATGTAGGCGCCTTCCGTGGCAGGAAGGCACCAAGTCTTAAAAAAAAAAAAAAAAGCCAGCCGAATACGCCTTCCAACATCAAGAAGGTGCATTCATCTAGCCGAGACGCCTTCCAACATCAAGAAGGCGCATTCATCCAGCCGAGACGCCTTCCAACATCAGGAAGGTGCATTCATCCAGCCGAATATGCCTTCCAACATCAGGAAGGCACATTCATCAAGACAAATGCCTTCCAACATTAGGAAGGCGCAAACCAGAAGGAGGTGCCTCCCACATTGGGAAGACGCATGCAGGAAAAAGTGCCTCCCACCAATTAGAGGCACCTCGTAGCATCGAAAGGCACATTCGTTCGAAGAAGAGCATCGAAAACATTGAAAAGGTGCTACAAGGACACCATCCACATGGGAAAGGTACCAAAGAATGCCTCCCACGTGCAACATTTACATCTATCGGATGCCTTGAGCGGAATGAAGCATCGCACAAATGAGCGACATCAAAGGACCATACCCCTCCCTCGTGTCACAAGTCAGCAAATCAGTGGCTACCACGATGACTAGAACGATGAATCAGGTACGTGCATACTAAATCAAATCGTTTATATAATTATTTATAAATACGTAGTACCAAAAAAGATACCACCGTCATAGAGATCATATCCCTCCATAGCCAGAATCACATGCCAATGATAGGGCATCTTCCATAACTACTAGGGTTAGGTGTCTTTTCTATAAGAAGGTGCCTTCCTAAAGAAGGAAGGACAAAAAAAAATATACAGCAGCAGAAGGTTCCATGGGAGGAAGGTCCAAGAACCACGCGATCAAGAAGAATGAACCTAGTGATACTGATGGGATCAGAGTGGAAGTGAAGACCCAATTAGAAGCCGAGGGGTGGCTCAAATACTACACCTTGGTCAGTCAAGGTCAGGATGTGGAGGCAGCTAGAGAATTCACTGCCTCTTTGAGGGGCAATGTGGCCCAAGTACGAGGGGTGGAAATTCCAGTCACCCCTGAGTTCATCTCACAGGCAACTGGATTGCATCTCATGGGGGAATGTACATACAAGGGTAGAGTGTTAAAACTATACACCAAAATACTACTTCCAGGAGGAAATGTGTAGATAGACAGGGAAGGGTTACTCAAAAATAGTCTCCCCATGAATATGCAGAAGATGTTCGAGCAGATTGCTTGATTTTTCACATGCACAGGAAAGTATACCCATCTGCACATTAATCATGTGCACTTCATCAATCACCTAGTGCATGGGAGGAAATTAAACATACCTTTCTACCTGGTGAATGCTCTAAAATATGAAGCGGCTTGGTACCAGAAGGGGGCACCGTCTGCATTAGCCCACCATGGGCTGATATCAGCATTGGTCCACCATGCAAAAGCATAAGGACAGAACCACGATGCAGAGGGAGATGGTGGCCAAATAGAGCAACACAATGCGGTTGCCGAATTAGGGCAAGACGAAGCATCCCCTATAGAGGAGATAACAAACATCGGGCAATTAGCATTGCCCTATTTTCTAGGAGGAGTAGAGTAGTCATCGATGCCCGAAGACATAGAGGACAGAGTGCATTCCCCAGTTCTCGAGTATGAGGAGGAAGGAGTGCCACTTGCTAGTGGTGAGGATGAACCAATCCCCAAGAGGAAATGTCTACGGTGATTCCTATCGATAGAGGAAGGATAGAGTGACCTAGAGATGGACATTGCTGCCCAAACCCTCTGAGAATTAACGAACTAGAGCCCACGAAATGAACTTTTGAGAGTAATGACCAAATCGATGTAGCCTTGGAGGAGGCACTCAAATTGCAAACCGATTGCTAGATGGCACAATAGATTCTAGAAGATTACCAGAACCAGCATAAAAGGGAATTGGAGGAAAAAGATAGGTGAATTGCTCAGCTCGAGCAGCTGGTCCGACAGTTGCAGGAGGGAAATCAAATGCTCCAGGACAGAGGAATAGTAATACAAGAGGCATACACTCAGACTAATTGGGCAGAAGAAGTGCCAACGAACTATCCCACATCCGTCGAACGAGTATTCTCTTTGGGGGAGATTCGATCGAACACCCGACAGAGCAGCCTAGAGGCAGGGGAGGATTCCTCTATTTTTAGGGGTGAAAAGAAAAGAAGTCCTACCATGCCCCCTGTCATTGTCCTGAGTGACACAGAGTAGGACGAAGGTCTCCAGCAACAAATAAGACTAGAGGATAAGGAGGACCTCCCTAGGCCTAAAGAAGGAGAAGAGCCTAAGGGGTCGACACCAGGTAGACAGGCGAACGAAGGATCACCCCCGAAGATAGCAGCACAACCGATCCTTTAGAGCAAGGAGAAGTCCTTGAAGGAGAAAGGAGAGACCCCTGTCCAAGCCGTCGTATTTTCTATAGAATCCAGGGCAAAGAGGCCTAGGACGTCTCGACAGAAGGCAAAAGTGACATTTGTTGACTCTGAAGAGGATGAATGGGACATGCAACCGTTCACTAAAAGGCAAAAATATTTCGAGCAGCGACGCAACAAAATGAAAGTAGCCAAGGAGGCCAGGAAGGCATCCTCAAGGATAAAAGGATATTCTGGCATCTGCATCAATCCGATAGAAGACAACTAGTTTTGGGACATCTATGGTTCATCTCGAGGGTGGCCTTCCATGATGAGGAAGTACTTGGAATGATGGGGAGTATATGGCCCACAATTGGAGGCTGCTACGATTGCAAAGGATAATACAGGGCTTACCCCTGAAGTGGTCAGATTATACAAGGCCCAAGTAGTGCCTTCAAGAGGGGATAACTTAGATATCCCTCTGGCAGTGGTCAAACCTCCAGACGCTGACCTCTGGAAAGCTGCCGAAGCTGCATTTCAATCGGTAGGAACAACGCTGGCTAGACCACCACCAGTTGTGGCTAGAACAAGAAGAGCATAATTGATAGTCACAGTTTCCCATATGCAAAGGAAAACCACACCTTCAAATTATGGCACGAAAAGATAGACTCGAGCCGTAGGGGTAGTAGAATCCTCCAAGAGATGGCGACGATGAAAATTCAGAGGGCTACTTGCAGCTTGGATGCCACAAGGGCGTGGCATATGTTAGGTGTGGGGGGATGATGAGCACCAGAAATGCTCATATTTTGTACATATTTCTTTGAACAATATGCGGTTGTATAATAAGTATTGCGTACTTTTATGAATGATTATATAGATATTTGATATAATTATGCGTGTTAACTAATTTCTCAAAATATTTTGAGAGAGAAAGAATTCTTTACCAAAGGTGGGATTCCATGATAATTCTTCTACAATAATTTATTTATCTCCTTGAATTACTTTGTATATTTAAAATATTTTTGCACACAACAAATCCACCTCATAGAAGAAGAAGAAATGATTATTGGATTTGCATAATTTTTCTCAGTTTTGTCAATTTTGATTAAAATGTACAAGTGGTCAAAATGTACAAGTAGGTGTAAACGTACAAGGTTTCAAATGTGTTAGTCTCACAATGACACTGAGAGGGGAGGGTGAATTAGTGTAGCTATTTAAATTCAAATCTACAACTCTTAACATCGAAATAATGAAAACTTGAAATCAGATAAAGCAAGTATAACAAGAAAGCATTCCACAACACACGATGTAATGAGGTTCACCAATTTGGCTACTCCTCAAAAATTACTGCTTGGACTCTCGTCCAAATCCAATCTTTGCAAAATACCAATTTTACAATCAATTTACCAACACCCACTGGAAGGAGCACCAACCCCTGATTTATCTGCACCAACAGAAAGGAGCACCAACCCCTGATTCCAAGCACCAAATCAGAATACAATTTTGAGACTATAAGATTGACATAAAAATGCCTTCGCTTATACAAGACACTAACAGATCTATTGCTAACCCAACCTCTCTTGCTATTCACCAAAACACCACACACACTTACGGCTCTGCTTGCTGCACTTTTACGGCCCTCTTATAGCCCTCTTGCTGTGCTTCTTACTTCACTCTTACGGCTCTCTCGGCTCTGCTTAATGCTCTCTTACGACACTCTTCCAACCCTCTTTTCTTAGCACTTTTCCACCTTTTAGCACTCTAATTCTCCATGCAAACCTCCTTTTATAACAAAGTTCTGACTTTTCTTTGTAACTGCACCTATAACTGTCGTACTGACTTTCTTTTGTAACTGCACCTATAACTGTCGTACCAACTTTCTTCTGTAACTGCACCTGTAACTATCGTACCGACTTCAGTTACCTGTCACATATCTTATTTTGGCTGGGTTCTTTTCTTATCTTGCACCAAAGCAACCTGTCCTGAAATCGTGACACTTCTGCCTCTTTGTCCTTTTCTCAGAGTTTTCCCATGAAAACACATGTCACGATATCATGACACTTTCATCTCCATACTCTTCCTCTTTACTTTTGTCGTGATATCATGACACTTCTGCCTTCTTATTTTCTCTCTCCTCCTTTAGTCGTGAAAATGCGACATGTCACAATATCGCAACACTTTTTATTTCTCTGTTTCTCTTTGCTTTGGCCCCGAAAATACAACATGTCATGATATCGCGATACTTTTTCTCTCTCTTTCTCTTTGCTTTGGGTCACGAAAATGCGACATGTCGTGATATCGTGACACTTTTTCTCTTGGAATCTCTCTCTTGCACTATGTCGCAAAATCATGACACTTTTTCTTTCGTACAATCTCTCTTGCAATATGTCACGAAATCATGATACTTTTTTCTTTCAGACAATCTATCTTGCAATATGTTGCAAAATCGTGACACTTTTTCGTCCGTACAATATTTCTTGCAATATGTCACGAAATCGTAACACTTTTTCATCCGTACAATCTCTCTTGCAATATGTCATGAAATCGTGACACTTTTTCTACATGCCTTTTTCCTTTCCAACATGTCACAAAATCGTGACACTTTTCTTGCTTGCGCTTTCTCTTCGAACATGTCGTGAAATCGTGATAGTTTTTCTTGCTTGCGCTTTCTCTTTGAACATGTCATGAAATCGTGATAGTTTTTCTTGCTTGCGCTTTCTCTTCGAACATGTCACGAAATCATGATAGTTTTTCTTGCTTGCACTTTCTCTTCAAACATGTCACAAAATCGCGACAATTTTTCCTGCTTGCGCTTTCTCTTCGAACATGTCATGATATCACGACAATTTGTCTTTCTTCTCAAAATGTCACGAAATCACAATAGTTTTTCTTGCTTACGCTTTCTCTTCGAACATGTCGCGATATTGTGATAGTTTGTCTTTCTTCTCAACATGTCACGATATCGAACAGTTTTTCTTTCTTCTCAACATGTCGCGATATCGTGACAATTTTTCTTTCTTCTCAACATGTCATGATATCGCGACAGTTTTCTTCCTTGTGATTTTCTTTTGATTTTTAGCATATGGGCCACTTTGATCTTTTGGATAATCACTATACATACTCTGAAGAACCTCTTAACTCCTATCCATTGCATCAACCTGGGCCACTTCAATCTTTTGGATAATCACTGTACATACTCTAAAGAACCTCTTAACTCCTATCCACTACATCAACCGATCTGTCTAACTGTGTTGACAACAATGACAATACTGTTGCTACACCTTGCTCAACAATCTCCCCCTTTGGAATTATTGACAACACATGGGCAATTTCTTGTAATTCTTCTCCCCCTTTGACAATAATACCAAAGGGCTGCTGCAGACTCCCCCTGAGTCCATGCACAACATTCTCAGGCACAAATTATTACAGTTAGCAAAAATTACAAACATGAGCAAAAAGATAATCAAATATATAAATGCTCCCCCTGAGAATGTGGTCCCGATTGCTAGTCAATTCTTGGGAAGCGTGACCACTCCTAATTTATTACGAAGGTACTCAAAAATTTCCTTGGGCAACGATTTTGTGAAGATATCCGCTACTTGCTCTGTAGTTGGGACACAATCCAACTTAACCTCACCTTTCGTAACTTTCTCCTTCAGAAAGTGATATCGGATAGCAATATTTTTTGTGCGAGAATGCATAACTAGATTCTTTGAAATGTTAATGGCACTGGTGTTATCACACTTAACTGAAATTGGCTCATTGAAGTTAATGCTAAGATCTTTTAGGGTTTGTTTCATCCATAAAACTTGCATACAACACATTGATGCTACAATATATTCTGCCTCTGCTGTGGATAAGGAGACTGACTCTTATTTCTTACTGTGCCATGCGACCAACCTGTCTCCAAGATAGAATGCACCTCCACTGGTACTCTTTCTGTAATCGACACATCCTGCCAAATCTGCATCTGAATACACAATAAGGGTGAAATCCTTACCTTTCGGATACCATAACCCATACTCCATAGTACCCTTAAAATACTGAAGAATCCTCTTCACGGTTGTCACATGAGTCTCCTTGGGACTAGCCTGAAATCGTGCTACCATGCAAATTGCCTACAAGATATCTGGTCTAGTAGCTATCAAATACAGTAGGCTCCCAATCATAGATTTGTACATGGTTTGATCAACATCTGGAGATTTGTCATCCTTGTTCAACTTGCAACCTATCATCATGAGAGTGCTAACAGGCCTACAATCCTCCATTGTGAACTTTTTTAGCATCTCTTTCACATATTTAACTTGAGAAATAAATATGCCCTTCTCATTTTGATTAACTTGCAGTCCGAGGAAATACGAAAGTTCACCAATCATAGACATTTCAAATTCTTTCTACATCTTATTTGCTAAATCTTTACACGACTCATCATTGCTGCTGCCAAAAATGATATCATCTACGTATACAAGGACAATGAGATGGCCATTCTCTATTTTGACATACAAATTGTTGTCCACCATACCCTTTTTGAACCCTTGTTGAGTAAGATAGTTGTCTAGCCTTGCATACCATGCTCTGGGTGCCTGTTTCAAGCCATATAGTGCTTTCTTCAACTTGCAGACAAATTTGGGATTATCACCAAGTTGGAAACCATCTGGTTGCTCAATATAGACCTCTTCTTCAAGTTTTCCATTCAGAAATGTTGATTTCACGTCCATTTGATAAACTTTGAAATTCTTGTAAACTGCTAAAGCCAGAAACATTCTAATTGCCTCTAGTATAGCCACTAGTGCAAAGGTTTCTTCAAAGTCAATACCTTCAACTTGTGCATAGCCTTTATAGACCAATCTTGCTTTATTCCTAACTATCTGTCTATCTTAATTCAATTTGTTTCAAAAAACCCATTTAGTACCAATTATATTTTTATGTGTAGGTCTTGGTACTAACTCCCAGGTTTTGTTTTTCTCGATCTGATCTAATTCTTCATTTATTTTCGTCATCCAACTTTCATATTTGCTTGCTTCAGCAACATTTTTGGGCTCAATGCTGGATAATAGAGAGTAGTTACTTACTACTCTTCTCCTTTTCTTAACACCAACTGTGGGATCTCCAATTATTTGCTCTCTAGGATGATTAATATGCCAGCTGCCTATTTTGAATTTCTTGTTTTCTTCCTCTTCTAAAACACTACTTAAATCATCTGAGTCAATTTTTTGTTTCTTTTTCATTTATTTTTCCTCATCTCCTTCAATAACCTCTTCATAAATTGGATAGTTTTCTTCATAGCTAATTTCCCTTTCCCTACCTTCATCAACTTTAACATCAACACTCTCCACAATTTCTTTAGCCCATGTATAGGCTTTGCTTTTTGTCGAATAGCTAATAAAAATACCTTCATCAGCTCTATCTTCAAATTTACCAAGATTATCTTCAGTTCTTTTGATGTAACACTTGCTGCCAAAAACTTTAAAGTATCTTGCTTTTGCCTTTTTATCGAACCACAACTCATACGAAGTTTTGCTTTCATGTGTCCTCAACATGCACCTATTTTGGATGTATACTGCAGTATGAACTGCCTCTTTCCAAAATATGTCTGCTATTTTGCTCTCAGTCAACATAGTCCGTGCCATTTCCTGCACTGTCTTGTTCTTTCTTTCTACCACACCATTCTACTGAGGTGTCCTTGCTGCTGAAAACTATCTCTTAATCCCATACTTTTCACAGTACTCTACAAACTCCTCTAAAATGAACTCTCCTCCTCTATATGATCTTAAACATTTAATACTTTTTCCTGTTTTATTCTCAACTTATTTTTTGAAAATATTGAACATCTCAAAGGCATCTGATTTAAGCTTCAAAAATAGTACCCATGTCATCCTAGAATAGTCATCTATGCACAACATAAAGTATTTGTCACCATTTATGCTTTGCGTTCTCATGGGTCCACATAAATCAGTATGTATTATTTCTAAAGGTTTGCTTGTGAAGTACTCTTTTGTTTTAAACGTGGCTCTAGTTTGCTTCCCCTTTTGGCATGAAGCACAAATGCTATTTAATGGTTTGCCAATGGTGAGAATATCTCTCACTGCCCATTTTGATGCAGGAGCATCCGATGGCATTAGAACAACCTCGCAAAGTATTGAAAAGCAGGGGAGAAGTTTAAGTTTAGTAAAGCAAGCTTTACTTTCTCTAAGGCAAAAGTTGGGGGGGGGGGTCACAAAATCGTGACCCCAAAGGCTGCGGCCAGGCGGGAGCTATTTTTGTCGCGATATCGCGACATCGCGATATCATGACGACTTCGAAGGCTGAAGGTGGGGTGGGGAGCCACGAAATCATGACATGTCACGAAATCATGGCTCCCGAAGGTAGAAACGAAAAGCAAGGGCGGGGGAGCCGTAAAATTGCGACGTGTCGTGATTTCACGACATGTTGTGAAATCGCGGCTCCCGAAGGCGAAGGTAGAAAGCGAGGGCTGGGGAGCCATGAAATCACGACATGTCATGATTTCATGACATGTCACAAAATCGTGACATGTCATGATTTCATGACATGTCACGAAATCATGGCTCCCGAAGGCGGACTAGTGCTTAAGGCATGGGGGGTCGCGATACCGCGACATGTCGCGATATCATGACATGTCGCGATATCGCGACCAATAGAAGGTTGCCATGTGGTTTCAAGATTCGGTGCCAAAAGGAAGATAAGCCGAATTGGACACGGGGCTGTGTGTGTAAAAGCGATGCGACCGATTGAAGACAAAGGCCGAAAGTAGACATGCGGGCAGCCACGTGTTCTAAAATAAAGTTGACAGCCACGTGCATTAAACGGGGATAACCACCTTATGGAAGTATTCTGACAAAATAGCTATTGTAGGGCATGGTCAGTATGGGTTGAGGCAGCAGTACAGAATCATAGTCAGAACTAGACGGTGGCTGCAGGTCAAAGAAGGCCATTAATGCAAGCTTCTTAAGTAGATCGGGCAGTTGCCCATTTATGGCAGATAAAATTTGAAAACTCGATCGAGGGGGAAAATCAAATTTGAAATTTTTTAGGTGGGGGGGCATTTATTTCTAGAGGGTCGAGGCCTCGATAAAAACTCATTTTAATGTTTTATTTTGGGGGATGGTGGAACGGGAAGATTGGGGGGAACAGAGAGTGTGTTGTATACCAGACAAGCTCTTCCATTGTAAAGCCTACGGGCTGTTTTGATGCATGTAAATATTTTTAGCAGATTTTAATGAGAAGGTAAAATTTGTGAAGGTGTTTGATTCTTCGGTCCCCGTCAGTGGTATCAGAGCCAGGTTATCGTCGGACGTGAGGCAGTCACACCAGGATCTATGGGAAGGCTCGAGAGAAAGTGAGAAGATGCCTCCACGAAGAAACCGTGGTGGAGTAGGAAATGTGGTGCCGGTCGAAGATTTTTGAGCTTTGCAGCGACAAGTTCAGGCCCTGCAAGAAGAACTGCGCAGAGGACACGAACCGAGAAGAGATGCAGACAGTGAAGATGAAGTAGATGAAGAGGAAAACCAGTTTGAAGAAGGAGAAGAAGAAGCTATAGATCCGGCACAAGCCAGACTGTACAAAGCCATATCCCATATCGGGAAGATGCCAAAGATAGAAGTTTCTATGTATTCCGGGAACTTGAATCCGGAGGAATTGATTGATTGGATAAATGACCTGGAAGAATACTTCGAGTATGAAGAAGTTGAAGATCCCGAGCGGGTCAGATTTGCCAAAACCAAATTAAAAGGTCATGCCAGCATATGGTGGAAGGGGATACAGCTGGAACGAAATAGAAGAGGAAAAGAACAGATAACAATATGGGAACGGATGGTTGAAAAATTAAAAAGGTAGTTTATTTCGATAGATTATGAGTTGGATCTGCTAAGAAAAATGCAAGGTTTAAGACAAATGAATAAAACTGTTCAAGAATATACGGAGGAATTTTATAAAATCTCCATCAGAACCGGTCATTTAGAAGCAAGTAAAGAAAATGTGGCCCGTTATATTAATGGGTTGAGACCGAGTATCCAGGAAGAGTTGGGCTTAGTGCGGGTGAGCACCATTGAAGATGCTTACCAGTTTGCTCTAAAGGTTGAAGAAAAACTGAACAGAAGGTTTGAGAGCAAGCAAAAAGGAAGAGGGCCTAGAGGAAAGACCGATGGAAGAAAAGAGGAAGGAAAGGAAGAGAAGAAAGAAGAGGTTAGCAGCAGCCAAAATCAGAAAGAAGATGAAGAACCCAAATCGCAAGTTCAGAACAATGGCTACCCAAGAGGAAGAGGTAGATCTGGACGCGGGTATGGAAGGGGAGTGTTTCGGGGAACATGTTTCCACTATGGAGAAGAGGGGCATCGGGCATATGAGTGTCCCCAGCACCCCGAGAGAGTGAACAAGAAACAAGTGGGTCCTGCCAGAGTTGCGGTGGCAGCGGAAGATGCTGACTCAGAACATTCTGAAGAAGCTGAGAAAGGAGAAGCCATGATCGTGAGGAGGACCATACTGATTGAGGAAGATAAACCTGAGCAAAGGAGAAGCCTATTTTGCACATGGTGCAAAAGTGCAGGCAAAGTCTGTAATGTTATTATAGACAATGGAAGTACAGATAACTTAGTCTCCGAGGAGATGGTTGCTAAGCTATAGCTGGAGAGAAGGAGACACCCGCATCCATACCGGATTGCATGGTTGCGGAAGGACCACAGAGCATGGGTCCGTGAACAGTGTTTAGTCACGTTCTAGATTGGGAGATACCAGGATGAGGTCCTGTGTGATGTTTTCCCCATGGATGCTTGCCATTTGCTATTGGGAAGGCCATGGCAGTTTGATCAGAGTGTAGTGCATGATGGTCATGCAAATACGTACTCCTTGATGAAAGATGGAGTGCGCCACAAATTAAAGCCATTACAGACAGTGGATGAGAAGGTGTGCAGCAATGCCAGAATTTGTCTGGTAGAGGGCAAAATTTTTTTCCAGGAAACGGGATTTGAGCAGGTTGTAAAGGTTGATGAGTGTTCGGAGATATTACAAAGGACGCAGACCGAACAACAAAGAAGTGAAGGTCACTTCTCCTGTTACCCCGGGTGTCTGATGCAGGAGCATCCGACGACATTAGAACAACCTCGCAAAAGTATTGAAAAGCAGGGGAGAAGTTTAAGTTTAGTAAAGCAAGCTTTACTTTCTCTAAGGCAAAAGTTGGGGGGGTCACGAAATCGTGACATGTCACGATTTCGTGACATGTCACAAAATCGTGACCCCAAAGGCTATGGCCAGGCGGGAGCTATTTTTGTCACGATATCGTGATGCCGTGATATCGCGATGACTTCGAAGGCTGAAGGCGGGGTGGGGAGCCATGAAATCATGACATGTCATGAAATCATGGCTCCCGAAGGTAGAAATGAAAAGCAAGGGTGGGGGAGCTATGAAATCATGACATGTCACAAAATTGTGGCTCCCAAAGGCGAAGGTAGAAAGCGAGGGCTGGGGAGCCACGAAATTGTGACATGTCATGATTTCGTGACATGTCACGAAATCGCGGCTCCCGAAGGCGGACTAGTGCTTAAGGCATGGGGGGTCACGATACCGCGACATGTCGTGATACCGTGACATGTCATGATATCACGACATGTCGTGATATCGCGACCAATAGAAGGTTGCCACGTGGTTTCAAGATTCAGCACCAAAAGGAAGATAAGCCGAATTGGACATGGGGCTGTGTGTGTAAAAGCGACGCGACCGATTGAAGACAAAGGCCGAAAGTAGACATGTAGGTAGCCATGTGTTCTAAAATAAAGTTGACATCTATGTGCATTAAACGGGGATAACCACATTATGGAAGTATTCTGACAAAACAGCTGTTGCAGGGCATGGTCAGTATGGGTTGAGGCAGCAGTACAGAATCATAGTCAGAACTAGACGGTGGCTGCAGGTCAAAGAAGGCCATTAATGCAAGCTTCTTAAGCAGATCGGGTAGTTGCCCATTTATGGTAGACATAATTTGAAAACTCGGTCGAGGGGGAAAATCAAATTTGAAATTTGTTAGGCGAGGGGGCATTTATTGCTAGAGGGTCGAGGCCTCAATAAAAACTCGTTTTAATGTTTTATTTTGGGGGATGGTGGAACTGGAAGATTGGGGGGGAACAGAGAGTGTGTTGTATACCAGACAAGCTTGTCCATTGTAAAGCCTATGGGCTATTTTATTTTGATGCATGTAAATATTTTCAGTAGATTTTAATGAGAAAGTCAAATTTGTGAAGGTGTTGGATTCTCCGGTCCCCATCACATTTTGACCTGATTTTTACTAGATTGTCAAAATTGATATGACCGAGCCTCTTGTGCCATAGCCAATTTTCTTCTTCCTATCCAATCAAGAACACTCCTTCTAAAGTCTCTGAGAGAGTATACAGGTTGCCAGATGTCCTTGATCTAGTTGCTATCAACTTTCCACAGTTTGTTGTTCTGACTTCACAACCCTGCTTCTTGAAAATTACTTCATGACCTCTATCACAAATCTGACTTATGCTTAACAAGTTATGCTTTAGACCAATCACAAAAAATACTTCTTTTGACTTGATTTTTCTATCACTGATCTTAACTGATCCTTTGCCAACTATCTTAGCTCCATTATTATTTCCAAATTTTATAGAACCACCTTCATATTTCTGTAACTTCTCAATTTTTTGTTTGTCACCTGTCATATGACTGAAGCATCCACTATCAAGTATCCATGGTTTATATTTGTTTTGTGCTTTAAATGCTATCTATACAATCAAGGATTCATTTTCTTCCTTGGGTTGCTCCTTTTCTTTCCACTCTGGTTTGATTATAGTTTTGGTCACTTGTTTTGACTTTTCTTTGTCAGTAGCCTGTGCATGTTTTTTGGGAAATTTTCTATTTTGTCTCAAACCATTTGGTTGAAATTTTCTTCCCTGATGTTTATTTTTTGCAAATGTACTTCGACAATTTCTTGCAATGTTCCCAAAATTATGACAGTTATAACATTCTACTGCATAATCCATCAACGGTGAAAAAACATTTCTACTGGTAAAGTTCCTTTGTCCTACATTATACTTGCAATCTGCAATCTTATGTCCATAACCATTGCATTTAAAAAAAAAACCAGAAAAGAAATGTGTGAACCTAGGTGATGGTATTTGCCATTTTGTAGTGGGAGCCACAAATATTCTTCTCCTTTGATGAGTGACATTGGTGAATCCATCATTGTCAATACTCCTCTCGTGCCTAACATAATTGCTTTCTTTAGCATGATTCATTTTTTCTTGATCAATCTTGATCTTATCTTCATTCTTTATGGGTTCTACAGTTATATCCTTTGATCCATTTGATGATTCTTCTTCGATGAAGCCCAAACCAAATTTTATGCCTGTAGTCCTTTGGCTATTTATAATCTTATCCAACTTTATAGAACTTTCTTCAAGTTTGTGATAACAACTCACTTTTTGATTCATCTCTTCTAGCTGCATCTTTAAACCAACAATATCTTCTTCTAACTTGCTGCACTCGTCTATTTTCATAGTTAATTGTACTTCGATATCTTCAGATATTTTCTTAGATTCATCTATTTGTACTTTCAAGCTGGTTATGATTTCATTGGCATCCTCAAACTTTATTAAAATTTTCTTATTCTTTTTTCTTTCTATACTCAACTCTTTAAGTGTAGCAATCAGATCACCTTCCAGATCTACTTTAGCCTCAGCCTCAAGTTTTTTATCACATTCCTATTTTTCCTCTATTTTTTCTTCTTTGAATGCCATGAAAAGAGCTTCACCTGTTTCTTATTTAGAATCCTCACCAGAGTTGTCTTTTGAAGGATTGACATTCTTGGATATGAAACTTTTCTTCTTGAAGTTACCTTTTCTAAAATTTGGTTTCTTCTTCCAGTCACTTCTTTTTTGGTGTGAACCTTCATCACTTTTGTTTTTCTCATTAAGTGGACATTTAGCTGCAAAGTGCCCAACGCCTCCACAGTTGAAACACTTAAATGGTAGCATTCCTCTATATTTTTCTTTTCCCCTTATTAGTTTTCGAACAAAGTTTTATTCTATTTCATCTGATGTCTCTTCTTCCTCAGATTCTTGTTTTGCTTTTATATTTTTATGTGCTTTAAAAGCAGCTTCTCTGTCTATGGGTTTATTTTTTCCTATTCTCATCTCATATGCAGTCAAATAACCATGCATCTCATCCATACTAAAAGTATTTAGATCTTTAGCTTCTTCTATTGCTAAAACTTTAGAATCAAATCTTTGGGGAAGAGATCTTAGTACCTTTTTCACGATGACAACATCTTCCATTTTCTCATCGAGTCCTCTAATCGCATTAATGATTCCATTAACTCTCAACATGTATACCTCTATGTTCTCATCGTCATTCATTTTTAATGCTTTGAACTGAGCTCGATGCGTTTGTAACTTGGCCTCCTTGATCTTGCCATATCCTTCATGAATGCTCCTTAGTTTGTTCCACATGTCTTTTGTCATTTTAAAACTCATAATATTTATCAGTTCATTGTCCACTAAACTACACATGATAGCATTCTTTTCTTTAGAGTTATTCTCAAACAGTTCCTTATCGGTAGCATTGGTTGGAGGAGTGGTGGGTATTATGTATCCACTGTCTACTGACTCCCATATGCCGTATCACAAAGCACACAAATATGTCTGCATCCAGAGTCTCCAAAATGCATAATTATTTTCGTCAAACAATGATGCTTTGTTTTATGAGAATCCTTCACCACCTGCCATTGTCTCACTTCCAAGATCACCTTAGCCGATTAAGCTTGTTCAAGAACTTGGCTCTGATACCAATTGTTAGTCTCACAATGACACTAAGAGGGGGGGTGAATCAGTGTAGCTATTTAAATTCAAATCTACAACTCTTAACATAAAAACAATGAAAACTTAAAATTAGATAAAGAAAGTATAATAAGAGAGCATTCCACAACACACGATGTAACGAGGTTCACCAATTTGGCTACTCCTCAAAAATGACTGCTTGGACTCCTGTCCAAATCTAGTATTTAAAAAATACCAATTTTACAATCAATTTACCAGCACCGACTGGAAGGAGCACCAACCCCTTATTTATCTGCACCAATAGAAAGGAGCACCAACCCCTGATTTATCTGCACCAACAGAAAGGAGCACCAACCCCTGATTCCAAGCACCAACTCGGACTGC
This sequence comes from Wollemia nobilis, assembly GCA_028583015.1. NCBI lineage: Eukaryota > Viridiplantae > Streptophyta > Pinopsida > Araucariales > Araucariaceae > Wollemia > Wollemia nobilis. The sequence goes on from JAQPPZ010001458.1 coordinate 10,025,215, forward strand.
AATTTTGAGACTATAAGATTGACATAAAAATACCTTTGCTTATACAAGACCCTGAATGGTCTATTGCTAACCCAACCTCTCGCTATTCACCAAAACACCACACACACTTACGACTCTGCTTGCTGCACTTTTACGGCCCTCTTACAACCCTCTTGCTGCGCTTCTTACTTCACTCTTACGGCTCTCTCGGCTCTGCTTAACGCTCTCTTAGGAAACTCTTCCAACCCTATTTTCTCAACACTTTTCCACCTTTTAGCACTCTAATTCTCCATGTAGACCTCCTTTTATAACAAAGTTTTGACTTTTCTCTATAACTACACCTATAACTATTGTATCGACTTTCTTTTGTAACTGCACCTGTAACTGTTGTACCAACTTTATTTTGTAACTGCACCTGTAACTGTCATACTGATTTTAGTTACGTGTCACATATCTTATTTCGGTTGGGTTCTCTTCTTAGCTCGTGCCAAAGAGACCTGTCATGAAATCGTGACACTTCTGCCTCTTTGTCCTTTTCTCGAAGTTTGCCCACGAAAACACATGTCACGATATCGTGACACTTTCATCTCCATACTCTTCCTCTTTACTTTTGTCGTGATATCGTGACACTTTTGCCTTCTTACTTTCTCTCTCCTCCTTTAGTCATGAAAATGCGACATGTTGTGATATCGCGACACTTTTTATTTCTCTTTTTCTCTTTACTTTGGCCTCGAAAATACAACATGTCACGATATCATGACACTTTTTCTCTCTTCTCTTTCTCTTTGTTTTGGTCGCAAAAATGTGACATGTCACGATATCGCGACACTTTTTCTCTCGGACTCTCTCTCTTGCACTATGTTGTGAAATCGTGACACTTTTTCTTCTGTACAATCTCTCTTGCAATATGTCACAAAATCGTGACACTTTTTCTTTCGGACAATCTCTCTTGCAATATGTCGCAAAATCATGACACTTTTTCGTCCGTACAATCTCTCTTGCAATATGTCATGAAATCGCGACACTTTTTTGTCCGTACAATCTCTCTTGCAATATGTCACGAAATCGCGACACTTTTTCTACTTGCCTTTTTCTTTTCCAACATGTCACGAAATCGCGACACTTTTCTTGCTTGTGCTTTCTCTTCGAACATGTCATGAAATCACAACTTTTCTTGCTTGCACTTTATCTTCGAACATGTCATGAAATCGTGATAGTTTTCCTTGCTTATGCTATCTCTTCGAACATGTCATGAAATCACGACAGTTTTTCTTGCTTGCGCTTTCTCTTCAAACATATCATGAAATCGTGATAGTTTTTCTTTCTTGCGTTTTCTCTTCGAACATGTCACGATATTGCGACAGTTTGTCTTTCTTCTCAACATGTCATGAAATCATGACAGTTTTTCTTGCTTGCGCTTTCTCTTCGAACATGTCACGATATCGTGACAGTTTTTCTTTCTTCTCAACATGTCACGATATCGGACAATTTTTCTTTCTTCTCAACATGTCACGATATCGTGATAGTTTTTATTTCTTCTCAACATGTCGCGATATCGTGACAATTTTCTTCCTTGTGATTTTATTTTGATTTTTAGCATATGGGCCACTTCGATCTTTTGGATAATCACTGTACATACTCTGAAGAACCTCTTAACTCCTATCCACTGCATCAACCGATCTGTATGACTGTGTTGACAACAATGACAATACTATTGTTGTACCTTGCTCAACAAAATGTATAACTTGAAATGTTAATGAAATTATGTGAAATATCCATTTGGGATGAATTTGATAAAAATTAAATTAGACTTAGTAAAACCTTGCAATTAATTATTTTGAGATAATTTGGGATGGTAGTTTTAAGTAATACGATGTCTTAGGAATTGCTTTGAAATTACCTGGAAAGCATTATATAGCCCTCCATTCAATTTTTTAGGTTGTGTGTTAGTAGTCAAGTTTTAAAAATAAATGACTTCTTGGTTGTTCATGTTGTTCATTGTTGAGCATAATGATGATATGTCTATGGATATTGTGATAAGTAATAATGGATATATTGTATAAAATATTTATAAATAAATAATTTAGCAAAATATCTTTGGTTGCAAAATTTATGAATTCCATGGTGTGCTATTATTACATGTTGTAGATTTTGTGTTGTATGATTGAATTGCTATGTTAGATGGATAGAAACAATGGAATGAGATTTTGATGTTCCTACAACCCTAATTTGAGAGTGAGAAATTATTGAATGATTATTTATGGCTGTATAGAGATGTCACATGTTATTTGAAATTTTTTTGTTAACATTGGTGATGATAATAATTCGATGCCATTGAATTAGGGTTTGCATGTTGGAGTGAAAGTTAACACTTGCAATATGAAATCGTCCCAAAACTCATCTTCAAAAGATCTATGGTGTAAATTGGAAAGTATATGAGTAAAATATTCAACAAGGATTTGGTCAAATTGTACATCCTATGTACCAAACCGTACAACCAATCGTTTGCCCAATTTGGAATGAAATTGCATGGTTAAAACTTGCCAAATATGGAAAATTAGCCTTTCAAAGAAATCGATTACAAAACTGATCGATTGGTGTTACAAAACCACTTTTAACATATTGAATAAGTGGAAAATTGTACAAGTTAGAGTTTTTTATGGTTTTTATCATACAAATATATGATTTAAATTTTATACAAGTATTTTTGGGAAGTTTGCACATTGTACAAGGCAAATCGTACACGTATGATTTGGGTGCAAGTTGCTACAAACCTTGGAAATCATTCCCACACTCTCTAAATTACATTCCCCTCTAGGCATACTACATCCCTATGCTATATTTGACATCATTTCCATAGTTTAAATGACCCATTAATTGATATTTTGCACGAATGTGTGTTACATTTGGCATCGTTGCCTTATCAAACATTGGCATTTCTGTTAAAAATGAGTCAAAATTATTGCAATCAAGAAGATCATGCAAAGTGAAAAATTTTGAGTGGTAATAAAATTAGAGGTGAATGATGAAAGCAAGTGTGCAAAGGCTTAGGATATAATATCAAATATAATATATCCTAGTTTAGGAGGGCACGAGAATTGCTCAAAGAGTGAACGAGAATAGTTTTAAACACAATACGCAAGAACCAGTGATAGAACAAGTATGGATATCTAATGAAGGAGATATTGAGAGGTTGGATATATTTTTGATCAAAAGGAAAGAATAGGAGGAGAAATAAGCACCTATATTCAATGATAACATTGGCGTAAGTGAATATGTTAACGAGGAAACTATGCGAGGTTGAGGTGAGTGGATGGTGACACCTGAGAAAATGGTAGATAGGTTGCAAAGGAGTGCGATGGATGGAAGTAGGGCACTAGAGCAATAGTGTATGGGGTCTTAGAATGAAATACCAAGTCCACAACCTACACATTAGTGAAGGAGGTCATGGAGTGAAGACATACAAAAGATTGGTAGATGACTTTTCAGTGAATATAAGATACCTTGAGTAGACACTTCCGATGAGGACTAGCATAGTGAGTCACCTACAAGGAGAAATCAATCAAGGATTCTAGGAGATACTTTATCAAGTGAAGAGTAAGTAAATCCATCAATGGTTAGTATAGCTATGAAATTTGGGAAACAACGATACCCACCCTTGTTGGGTGTAAAGAGGAAGTCTGTCACCAGTGATGTGATATATGACACTAATCACAAAAATAAGAGAGGCAAAATATCGTATGATATTGAGGATAGATCAATTGTACAATTGGAAGATGTTGCTATGAAATATGTTGTCATGGAAGATGTTATGGAATATGTTGTCCAAATAGAATAACCCATCATACAATCAGACTTGTCCAAGTAATAATAGGATTGTACGATTTTGCAAGAGGGAATTGTACAATTATTGGGTGAAATCGTATAGTTGGAACAAACCATACAAATAATAGTTATGAGTGTATAGTTTGTATAAATCATGCAAGTACTAAGTTAAATCGTATAGTTGGAAACTATTGTATGATTACCAATCAAACTGTACAACATGAAATCAATCACTAACAAATCATACAATTTGAAATCGTACAATGGGAACACACAAGGAATGCTACCTCTTGACCCTACAAGGGACATAATCCCTTAACCCTACAAGGGATATCCCATCCCCTTGAACCCCATCATAGGTGGTGATGGGTGTTGCCCATCATGTTGATGATGTTTATCATCTTGATTATGTTTAAGGCCACAAGATGGTATGAGTTAGAACTTGAAGTGGTGTCAGTTGTGGCGTACCTATGGAATAGGAAGAAGAAAAATGAGCCTGATAAGTGATACCAATAGGTTCTTCAAAAGTGGGTTAGAAAATAGAAATGGCAACCCATTATAAGAAAAGAAAAGAAAAATAAAATGATGCAGAACTGGAAATGCAAGCAGAGAAATCACAAAATTTTCATTAACAGAGCTTTAAAATTTGAATTACAGAAGATACTAAATGGCCAACCCCCATTACAATGCATGAGCTATTTCTTATAGCGGCCTCGATCCCTTTTCCCCATCATTACATAGAATGCAAAGTTGTTTCTAACCACCCACACGAATGTTCTATCGTCGCCTGCAAAATGCTGCCAGGTGTCTCCAATCAGCATGGCATGTAGTGGCAGAGTGTTTTATAGCTACCTGTCCATCCACACTCTAAATCATCATTCCCAGGAGTGCTCTGTAGACACCTGCGTTGCTACCACATGCCCTTCTGCAATGACCTCTGCAGCCGCCTGTCCGAGTGGAGTCATGAATGACCTATCATATTCTCTCCTTCTATCTTCGGGCCATGAAAACGTGACATGTCATGAAATCGCGATGTCTCTGCCTTCAGCATTCATTTTCTACCTTCGGGCCATGAAACCATGACAATTCACAAAATTGTGATGTCCTTTCCCCTTGGCACCCATCCGCAAACAGTGTCACGAAATCGTGACAACTTTCCTCCTCGACGCTTATCCGCAAAATGTGTCACAAAATCGCGACAAATTTTCCCTTCGGTGCCTATCCGCAAAATGTGTCACAAAATCGTGACAACTTGTCTCCTTGGCACCTTCGCTCAAAACGTGTCACGAAATCACGACGACTTGTCTCCCTAGTGCCTTTGTCCAAAATGTGTCACGAAATCGTGACAACTTGTCTCCCTGGCGCCTTCGCTCCAAAATGTGTCACGAAATCATGACAACTTGCCTCCCTGGCACCTTTGCCCAAAATGTGTCACGAAATCATGACAACTTGTCTTCCTGGCACCTTTGCCCAAAATGTGTCGCGAAATCGCGACAACTTGTCTTCCTGGCGCCTTTGCCCAAAATGTGTCACGAAATCGTGACAACTTGTCTTCCTAGCGCCTTTGCTCAAAATGTGTCATGAAATTGACGACTTGTCTCCCTAGCGCCTTTGCTCAAAATGTGTCATGAAATCATGACAACTCTTCCTCCTGGCACTCCTCCGCAAAATGTGTCACAAAATCATGACAACTTTTCTCCTCGGCACTTATCTACAAAATGTGTCATGAAATCGTGACAACTTTTCCCCTTGGCGCCTCTGCTCAAAAAGTGTCGCGAAATCATGGCGATTCTTCACCTTGGAGCCCATTCTTCAAAAGTGTCACGAAATCATGATAGCTCCGCCCCTTTGCGCATTTCTCAAAAAGGTGTCACGAAATCGTGACAGTTTCGGCCCTTGGTGCCTTTTCTCAAGAAGTGTCACGATATCGTGATAGTTTTGGCCCTTGGCACATTTTCTCAAAAAGTGTCGCGATATCGCGACAGTTTCGGCCCTTGGCACATTTTCTCAAAAAGTGTCACGATATCGTGATAGTTTCGGCCCTTGGCGCATTTTCTCAAAAAGTGTCACGATATCGCGACAGCTTTGGTACTTAGAGAAAAATATTTTTGGATGATGCAAGATTGCTCTTCCACCTCCGGATGCTCCTGCATCAGACACCCGAGGTGAATTTGAGAAGTGACCTTCACTTCTGATCTGTCTGAGGTAGACCCAGGTGGTCAACCTCTACCTTCGACAACCAAGTCGCATCTTCTATGGGCCTGCCTTTCCATTTGATCAAATATTCAGAATAACACCTATTTCGAGTACTTCGGCCCTCACGCGTATCAAGGACTTCTTCTATCTCATCTACGACTGGAGTGGCCATGGGAATGCTCCACAAATCTGGGCTTGGTGTTGCACTGCTATCTCCTTCATGATACTCAACCAAATCTGAAATGTTAAAAATGGGTGAGATGTTAAGTTCACTCGACAACTCCACCTTGTATGCATTACCCGAATCCCATTTTCCAATGATTCTGCATGGCCCAAACTTCTTCATCTTCAACTTGTTATAGGTCTTGGCAGGAAACCTTTCTTTTCTTAGATGGACCATGATAGAATCTCCTACTTCAAACTCCTTAACATGACATTTTTGGTCTGCCCTGGCCTTATACTGAGTATTCATCTTGGCAATGTGCCTTGTCACCTCCTCATGCACTCCCTTTAGGTGTTCAGCAAAGTCTTCAGCTTTAGCACTGCATTTTTCTCTTGTATCCATCCTTCTCAACTCTGAATCATTTCTTGGACTGCTCCCATAGATTATCTAGAATGGCGATTTATTGGTACTCCTATTAACAGAGTTGTTGTAAGCAAATTCTGCCTACGGCAAAACTAAATCCCATCCCTTGGGCTTGTCTCTGACCAAGCATCTCAGTAGATTGCCCAAACTCCTATTTACCACCTCTGTTTGGCCATTTGTTTGGGGGTGGTATGCAGAACTAAATTTTAGATCCGTCTTCAGTTTCTCCCATAGGGTCTACCAGAAATTCCCTACAAACTTGGTATCCATGTTCGATACAATGCTCCTTGGTAGACCATGAAGGTGTACCAATTCCTTGAAGAATAAACTAGCCACATGAACCGCATCGCTAGTCTTTTGGCAGGGAATAAAATTAGCCATTTTTGAAAACCTGTCCACTACCACAAATATGGAGTCGTGTCCCCTCTGTGTCCTAGGTAAACCAAGAACAAAATCCATACTAATTTCCTCCCATGGCCTTTCAGGTACAGGTAGTGGTTGATATAAACCAGTAGGTTGCCTCACACCTTTTGCCATCTGGCATATCCTACAACTTTGCACAAATTTTGCCACATCTTGTTGCAATTGCGGCTAGTAGTAATTTTCACTAACAAGGGAAATGGTCTTATCTCAACCAAAGTGTCCAGCTAAACCTCCACTGTGCTTTTCCTTGATCATATTCTCTCTCATTGAGCTCCTCGAAATGCATAATTGGTTCCCCCTGAACAACATTCCATCTTGAATCAGAAAATTTAACCACTTAGTCCTGTCCAAAGTAACAGGCGCAGTGCAGGCTTTCCAAGCTTCTACGAAGTCAGGGTCTGCAGGGTATAAACCCTTGAGCTCAGCAAACCCAACAACCTCCACCTTCATCTCCATTAGTAAACATTACCTCCCACTCAAGGCATCCGCAACTCGGTTGGACCTCCCACTCTGGTGCTTCAGCACAAAGGTGTAGCTCTGCAGGAACTCCACCCATTTCAGGTGCCACTAATTTAGCTTTCCTTGACTGTTGATATACTGTAGTGCCTGATGATCAGTATACAGGACAAACTCCTTTGGTAACAAATAATGCCTCCATTTCTTTAGAGCCTGAACTATGGCATAGAACTCCTGATCATACACCGAATACTTCTTCCTGGCATCATTGAGCTTCTCACTAAAATAGGCAACAAGCTTACCCTCTTGACTCAATACAGCCCCTATGGCACTACCACTCGCATCACAGTCTACCTGAAACACCTTATTGAAATCTGGAAGTGCTAAGACAGGTTTCTCTATGACCTTCTTCTTCAGCATAGCAAAGCTTTTGTCTGCTCTAGCTGTCCACTTGAATTCCTTTTTGTTCCCCCTCATTGTCTCCGTAAGGGATGCGCAAATACTGCTGAAGTTTCTAATGAACTTTCTATAGAAACTGGCCAAACCGTGAAATTATCTCACCTCAGTCACGCTTCTTGGAACAGACCATTCTATGATAGCCCTCACATTTTTGGGGTCCATTTTGAGACCATCTGCTGAGTTAACAAATCCCAAGTATATTAACTCCCTCTTCACGAAGTTACACTTCTTCAGATTTATCAGCAGCTGCTCCTCCCGCAGTTTCTCAAAAACCCTCCTGATGTGCATCAGGTGTTCCTCTAGGGTTCTGCTGAAAATCAAGATATCATCCAGGTAGACAATAACAAATTTTCCCAAAAATTCCTTTAGGACTTCATTCATTAACCACATGAAGGTACTCGGTGCATTGGTTAGCCCAAATGGCATGACCAACCACTCATACAGCCCCTCTCTGGTTTTAAAGGTTGTCTTCCACTCATCCCCTTCTCTAATGTGGATCTGATGGTAACCACTTTCTAGGTCAATCTTCGTGAAGTACTCAGCTCCACTCAAGCAATCCATGATATCATCCATCCTTGGCAGTGGGAATCTGTATTTGATAGTGATCTTGTTAATTGCCCGAGAGTCTATGCACATTCTCCACTCTCCATCCTTCTTGGGTGCTAGTACTACAGGTACTGCACATGGGCTAAGACTCTCCCTAATCAACCCCTTCTTTAGCAGATCTTGAACCTGCCTGTTTAACTCCTCAGTTTCTACAGGCATCATCCTATGTGCGGCCTTATTCGGCAAGCTCGATCTAGGCACCAAATCTATGTGGTGATTGATCTTCCTAACAGGTGGTAAACCTTCAAGAACATTATCAAAAATGATATCTGGAAACTCCTCTAACAGTCCCATGACTTCCACTGGAGTTTCCTTGCATTCTTCTTCCCTAACCCTAGGGATTATTGCATAGCACATATGATCTGGCTTCAGGCCATCTAAAAATCTTCTTCCATCAACTAGACAGACTCATGCACTACTGCATACCTTCTCATCTACCTCCTTTAGGGGTTTCAACTTATGTCGAACTCCATTTTTAGACAAGGAATATGTATTGGCTCGACCATCATGTACAACACTTCGATCAAATTGCCATGGTCTCCCAAGCAACATGTGACATGTATCCATGGGTAAGATGTCACATAGGACCTCATCACGGTAAGTTCCAATGTTAAACTTCACCAAGCATTATTCACTGACCAACACTCGATGGTCCTTTTGTAACCATGCATTCCAATAAGGATGCGGGTGTTTTCTTCTCTCCAGCTGCAACTTGGCAACCATCTCCTTAGAGACCAAGTTGTTAGTGCTTCCATTATCGATGATGATGTTACAGACCTTGCCTGCGCACTTGCATCTTGTGCAAAACAGGTTGTTCCTCTGATCTGCCTTCTTTTCTTCATTCAACAAGACTCTTCTGATGACCATCGCTTCTCCTCATTCTACCTCCTTAGAGTGCTTAGATTCGACACCTTCGTCTACTACAGCAGCTCGGGCCTGACCCTTAGGTCTTTGATTTGGCCTTTCTTGATGCTGCGGGCAGTTGTATGCCCGATGTCCTTCTTCTTTGTAGTTGAAGCAAGTTCCTCAAAAGACACCTCTTCCACACCCTCACCCAGGACTACCTCTTCCCCTTGGGTAGTTTTTGTTCTGATTGCGTGGGCATTGGGTATTCTCCTCTTTCTCCTCTTTCTAGTTTTGGCTACTGCTTGCTTCACCAGTCTTCCTCAAATCTCTGTATCTTCCTCCACTGGTCCTTCCACCAACTCTTCCACCCCTCTCCTTTCCTCTCTGCTTACCATCAAATCTCCTATTCAGTTTCTCTTCCACTTTTAATGCAAACTGGTATGCATCCTCAACCATGCTCATCTAAACCAGACTCAGTTCTTCTTGAATGTTGGTCCTCAATCCATTGATGTAGCGGGCAACCTTCTCCTTATTTGCCTTAGAATGGTTGGTCCTAATCAAAATCTGGTAGAACTCCTCCGTGTACTCCTTGACAGATTTGCTCGCCTGTCTAAGACTCTGCATTTTTCTCAACAGATCCAACTCATAGTCGACGGGAATGAATTGCCTCTTCAATTTCTCCACCATCCTATCCCACCTAGTGATCTTTTCCTTTCCCCTCCTGTTCCTTTCTAGCTGTACTCCTTTCCACCAGATACTAGCATGCCCCTTCAACTTTGTTTTTGTGAACCTGATCCGATTTGGATCTATGATCTCCTCATACTCGAAATATTCCTCCATGTCGTTGATCCAATCTATCAACTCCTCGGGATTGAGATTCCTAGAATAAGTGGAGACGTCAAACTTTGGCTTCTTCTCGATCTAGGATATGGCCCTATATAGCCTAGCTTCTGCTGGATCCAATGCTTCTTCCTCATTAGATGGAACCTCATCTTCCCAAACTTCATCTTCACTGGGTTCCTCTCTTCTTGGCTCAACTCCTCTTCTGATTTCCTCTTGCAGGGCTTGAACTTGCCTCTACAAGGCTCTAAGATCGACCTCTGCTCCCCTATTCCTCACACCACCATGGTTCCTATGTGGAGGCATCCTGCTCACTTTCTCACAACCCACAACCACAATCCTGGCGCAAACTGCCTCACTGTTGGTGATCAGTTCGCGCACTCAGAACATTCTGGCTCTAATACCACTTGACACAGAATTGGAAATGCAAGCAGAGAAATCACAAAATTTTCATTAACAGAGCTTTAAAATTTGAATTACAGAAGATACTAAATGGCCAACCCCCATTACAATGCATGAGCTATTTCTTATAGCGGCCTCGATCCCTTTTCCCCATCATTACACAGAATGCGAAGTTGTTTCTAACCGCCCACACGAATGTTCTATCATCGCCTACAAAATGCTGCCAGGTTTCTTCAATCAGCATGGCATGTAGTGGGGAGTGTTCTGCAACCGCTTGTCCATCCACCCTCTGAATCATCATTCCCAGGAGTGCTCTGTAGACACCTGCGTTGCTACCATGTGTCCTTCTGCAATGACCTCTGTAGCCGCCTGTCCGAGTGGAGTCGTGAATGACCTGTCGTATTCTCTCCTTATGTATTTGGGCTATGAAAACATGACATGTCATGAAATCATGACGTCTCTGCCTTCAGCATTCGTTTTCTACCTTTGAGTTACGAAACCATGACAAGTCACAAAATCACGATGTCCTTTCCCCTTGGCGCCCATCCAAAAACTGTGTCATGAAATCGTGACAACTTTCCTCCTCGGAACTTATCTGCAAAATGTGTCACGAAATCATGACAACTTTTCCCTTCGGCACCTATCTACAAAATGTGTCACGAAATCGTGACAACTTGTCTCCCTGGCGCCTTTGCTCAAAACGTGTTGTGAAATTGTGATGACTTGTCTCCCTGGTGCCTTTGTCCAAAATGTGTCACAAAATCATGACAACTTGTCTCCCTGGTGCCTTCACTCCAAAATGTGTCGCGAAATCATGACAACTTGCCTCCTTGGCGCCTTTGCCCAAAATGTGTCACGAAATCGTGACAACTTGTCTTCCTGGCACCTTTGCCCAAAATGTGTCACGAAATCACGACAACTTGTCTTCCTGGCACCTTTGCCCAAAATGTGTCACGAAATCACGACAACTTGTCTTCCTAGCACCTTTGCCCAAAATGTGTCACGAAATCGTGACAACTTGTCTTCCTGGCACCTTTGCTCAAAATGTGTTGCGAAATCATGACAACTTGTCTCCCTAGCACCTTTGCTCAAAATGTCAAAATCACGACAACTCTTCCTCCTAGCGCTCCTCCGCAAAATGTGTCACAAAATCGCGACAACTTTTCTCCTCGGCACTTATCTACAAAATGTGTCATGAAATCGTGACAACTTTTCCCCTTGGCACCTCTGCTCAAAAAGTGTCATGAAATCACGATGATTCTTCACCTTGGAGCCCATTCTTCAAAAGTGTCACGAAATCGTGATAGCTCCGCCCCTTTGCGCCTTTCTCAAAAAGGTGTCACGAAATCGTGACAATTTCGGCCCTTGGTGCCTTTTCTGAAGAAGTGTCACGAAATCACGACAGTTTTAGCCCTTGGCGCCTTTTCTCAAAAAGTGTCGCGATATCGCGATAGTTTTGGCCCTTGGTGCCTTTTCTCAAAAAGTGTCGCGATATCATGACAGTTTCGGCCCTTGGCGCCTTTTCTCAAAAGTGTCGCGATATTGCGACAGTTTTTGGTACTTAGAGAAAAATATTTTTGGATGATGCAAGATTGCTCTTCCACTTCCGGATGCTCCTGCATCAGAAAAAGAAAAAGAAAATAATAAAATATTTAAAAAGGTAAATAAAGGACAAAAGTGATAAAAATATAAAATTGCATGCACAAAGGAATATGAGTTGTCAATCATCCATAAAAAAGGATAAACTTACATGAAATGGAGGGTAAGGTGGTAAAATTTCATGCAAAGAGATTTTAGGGTTTCAAAAATTATAAAAAGTAAAGGTGCCATGCAAAATTTCTTTTCTTGCTATCAAAAATATACACATGCAACACTAGAATTCAAAAATTCAAAAGAAAAAAGGGTGTAACCAAAGTAATTTTTACATATGGGCATTTGAAATTCACCTCTTTGTTGCAATCTTTGTGACCCAGTCCATATTTGCACCACAAGAATTTTTTTTCTGAAAAAGCAAGTCAGATTCGAAAAAAGCATCCAACACAGGGTTTTACTCTAATAAAAGCTGAGTTAATTTTAGAGATCATGTTGCAGGTGGAGAAATATTGTGGTAAAAATAAGGATTTTCAATAGGAAGGTGCAAAAGGAAACCTTTATTTTCAAAAAATACAACTACGATTTAATTTTTCACAAATTATTGAAGTGCAAGAATTATAAGAGGCAAAATGATAAACCCTAGTGTGGGAAATTAGCCATAAAATAAAAATATGATTTTTGTGACCTTGCATTATTCAAAACATTTTCCTTGGAGATAAATTACATTAATTGAAGGAGGGATTGCACAACTACATCAGAATTGCACCAGAAAGGGAGATTGCACACTTTTGACAAATGGGTATTCCAAAAATCATACTAGTTTGACAAAAACATGTGTTTTTATCCAAGTGAAGTTTTCCAGGGCTGTTTGTATGATTTGGAGGTATGATTGTATGATTTTGGGATAGATTGTATAATATCATGGTTCTCGAGGACCCGATTTGTGCAATTCAAAGGTAATTATACAAAATATGTTATAGTTGTATGAATTCTAACATATTTTATGGAAGGGAGACACCCGTGTATGATTTGGGGCTGCTTGTATGATTTCAAGGTGAGATTGTATGATTTAGAGCTCCAATTGTATAATTTGGTGAAGTTGTACAAAATTGGGTGCAGTTAATTTTTTTTGGGAAAATTTGTACAAATTGGAAATGGATTGTTTGATTTTAAAATGTACATGTGCAATTGGTAGAGGCATTGTACGATTTACAGTAGCCTTTGTATATTTTAGAAGTAGTTGTATGGATTTTGGAGCTGTTTGTGTGGGGTTTTTCTGATTTGCCAAGTTGACCAAAGATTGTGCCGAAGTAATTTCAACTCCACTATGGCAAAAGCATGAGCTCTAGGAAAAAGTTCCAAGCTTATTTTGATCATATTGTAGTAACTAGGATGGAAATATCACCATTACCACTACACTAGAGATATTCACAGCCTAGGAAATCTAACATAATTTACCCCATTCAAGACCAAAGGTGATAATTTCTATCACATGGGGAGCATGGTAATTATCCTTGGAGAGGTAGGGGGTTTGGGCCATGGAGAGGTTAGATATATTGGTATGGTGGTAGAGGTAGTGCACCGCTACTATTTCAAATAGAGGAGATGGATCCACCAAGGGCACACAAATGGGAGCTTCGCAATGAAATTCATTGGGAAGCTACCCTAGAAAAATAGGATGAGTTGCTTAGTGAAGTAGAGGAAGAGCAAGTGGATATCAATGATATCACTTTTGGATAGTTGATAGTAGAATTTTATTAAAAATGGTGGGACAATAATGAGGACAAGCATCCATTGAATATTGCACTCAAAAAGGCCAAAGTAAGCATCATCACACAAATCCCACCATAGGATAAAGTATTCTTTAATGAATACTTGTTACAAATTGTTTAGTCATATGAACCCACTAATAATCACACCTTTGTGAGAATAGGTAATTGACACATTAAGGTGGAGTTTTCGATGGAGGCATTTTAAAGAACATTCAAATTTCCCAATGAGGGAGTTCCAGTTGTGAAGAATATGGTGTATCCGATTGAGGCTCACAAGTTGATTACAACAGTGACATTTTTGAAGTCACCTATTGTAGGTAAGATTTTTGGTTTTGGAAGTCATAGAATCAAGTAGAGTCTCCTGAAGAATGATGAATTAACATGTGCAATGAATATTATCATGGCTTAGTTGTTAGGAGAATCATGGGATTCTAAAATATTGATTTGGATAGCATAGTATGTGGAAAGTATATCTAAGGGTTGAAGTATGATTGGGGAACCAATTTGGAGCTATGAATTTAGAAGTTATTGACAACTAGGAGAAAGACATTTACCATGAATTTTTATGAAATTGCTCTTTTGTTGGATGTAGTACCCAGAATGGGCATTTATTTTCTTGGTAGGATGCAACCTCAAGAATTATTGCTAGATAAACCTACCATATTTCGATGGGAAAAGACTATGACTTTATCGAAAGTGACTCCAAAAAAATCTAAGGCAAAGAAATTTGCAACATAAAAAATACCTCTGATGCAAGAATAGGCAGAGACTGCATTTGATGAGGATGTCCATCCTAGGAGGAAAATATGAAGATATTTGGAACCTACCTTGGAACAATAGGCATGTGACCAATAGCTACAAGAGAAGCCACCATATTGTGAAGAGGATATAGTAGAATGGTAATCCAATCCAGTATAGATTTGAACAAGAAGGCAATTGGAGAGACATATGAATGTGAAGAATCCTATGTAAAAAGTGCAACCTGAGCCTATGCCAATTAATATAGAGGAAGGACACTCAGACTCAGAAGGGTTGGATTTGCTAAATATTAATATAACTAGTATGGAAGAAGTGGGAAGAGTAATGGGATCTTTGACATTGCTTCATATCATGAATTTTGATTTTTTGGATTCATCCAAATATTTAGTAAAAAAAACAATAGTACCACCAACCTCAAAAATAAAAGCAGTGGTGGAAATTCCATTTGAGGAACCCAAGGGAATGATGAAGATAAATATTATCATGAGATGTGGAAATAGTCAATAGAACCAGGCAAGCATGTAGCCACCACAAGAAGAATTTGATCCAAATCTGATAGTTGCAGCACTAAGGGGAGTGAAACCGAACCCACAAAATGAAGGGTTGGTAGAAATGCAATAGGACTTACCTATCCCAAAATAGGAATTCCAAGTACTATTAATAGAATAGTAGTATCTATAGGAGATAATTACTGTAGAGGAGATCAAACCATCTGTAAAAGAAGAAGTAGGTAGGATTATAGCTCAAATTCCACTACAGGAAGAACATGCATCTAGTGTGATCAAAGAAACTAGAGGAAGTTCAAATCCATAGGATGAGGAAGAAGAAGACCAAAATCCACCATAGGATAAGGATGGAATTCTTTGTAGAAGTTTATTGTTTGAAGTGCCTTAGTTTGGTACCCTAGAGAATTATGGAGAAGCCACAAATGGATAGGTGGATAACTTTGTTACAATCACAATGACACTGAGAGGGGGGGTGAATCAGTGTGTTCTTTAAAAACTTAAAAGCAATTTAGACTTTTAAATAAACTACAGCAGATTAAAATAGAAATAATAAAAGTACTAAGAGCATCACACATAACACGGCATTTTAACGAGGTTCACCGATGTGGCTACTCCTCAAAAAGACTGCTTGGACTACCATCCAAATCCAGTCAAATGCAAAGCTACAACTTTACATAATCATTCACCAAGACTAACCGGTAAGAGGCACCAACCTCTAAATTTTATCTCACATACAATGAATGGAGCACCAACTCCAATTTTTCCAAGCACCAACCGGAAAGAGGCACCAACCCCTTTTTCAAGCTACAACTTGAAGATAATAATAAAAATTGCAGAATGTAAACTTTCACCTCAATTATCACGATCCGCTATTTTTCTGCGATCTCGTCGCTTGTCGGCATTCGATCGTCGCTATGAAAAATGATTCGCACTTTTTCAACCACTCCTCTATATCTCTCCGCGTTCTCTCGCTGTAACTTCATAGAAATATTACTTCTACAACCAAGACACTCGTCATTTCACACTCGAAACACGACTTCGCATACCGCGTTCTTATCTTCTCTTTGCACCACTCACTCTGCCGCACCTTCCATGAAATCTCACTTCTACCATCTACGTATTTTTGCCTCGGACTTTAAACACGCCGTCTGCATATCGCTCTCTTTGTTCTCGATCAGTCGATACGCACTCACTCACTATCTCATCGCTGCGATCTCTTTTCTTTAACTCCAAAGAACTATCACCGACTTACACTCTACTGCACACGAACTTCATTCGCATATATCGCATCACGCCCACTCTTTAACCTTGCAACAGTCCCGCATTTTTATAGAATAGAATATCCCATCAAAACATTCTCAAACACGTCGGCTGCAACCCTAATTAGGTCAACATGAAACCCTAGAATTTTTTGGTTGCTTAACCTTGCTTTGTCAACAGGAAACCCTAATTGATCCGTTGCAAAACCCTAGCAACGTCGGCTTTGAAAACAAGCCGGTGAACAACTTTAATTTAATTTTGAAATATTAATTTAAATTTTAAATAAATAAATAAAATTTAAACTGGATATTTAAAATTAAATATCTTCATCATCGGAGCACCTTTTTCAACAAAACGAAGAGCTAACTTGGGTTTTAAGAAAAACCCATTTCAAAACTGATGACCATGGATTTAAACAAAACCTATAATTTAGTCTCGCCTTGGTTTTCACAAAAACCCTTCCGCTCTTTGACATCAATGACAACATCAACACTTGAGCAAGGGCAATGTACCCAAGGTACCCAAAATTGCCAACAATCTCCCCCTTTGTCATTGATGGCAACCCTTTACTAAAAACACATCTTCAAGAGCCAAAACTGAAATCAATCTCTTTGAAGTTTTGCTCCCCCTGACTTGAAGCTTTCCTCTTCACTTGAAGCTCTCCCCCTTACTCATATCTCTCCCCCTTTGTCATCAATGGCAAAGGGCCACCTTTGGGGCTCGAAACTAAGAATGAGCCTCTTAGCTTAGTCCCTCCCCCACCTCCCCGATGAGGTGATTAATTCTGGGGTGGGAGTAAAACTCCCATTAGGCACCGATCAACATCAACGTCTATAACTTCCTTGTCGGGTCTTCTCTTGAACTCTTTGACCATATTCTTGTTCCCCGTCATTGTTTCGATCCTTGGACCCGATCATGCCACTGTTCCTGTTCCTATATCCCGGAATTTCAACTCGCACCGTCCGACAAAGGTGACTTTTATTGTTGCACTTATAACAAGTAATAGTGTTGTTTCTTTTAGGCATACCTCGTTCTTTGAATCCACATGTTCCGACTAAGCCGCTCCGACTAAACCTGTTTTGACCAAGCCTGTTAGTGTGATGTTCTTTTGTTTTAAATGAAACTCTGGTCTGTTTACCCTTCTGACATGAAGCACACATACTATTTGCAGGTTTTTTAATGATTGGAATATCTCTCACTGCTTGTTTAGCGCTAATTCTTACCAGATTATCAAAACTTATGTGTCCAAGCCTCTTATGCCACAACCAGCTTCTCTTCTTCTTGTCCCATGAAGCACATACCTTCCGAAAACTCGAGAGTGTGTACAGATTGCCGTACGTCCTTGAGCCAGTTGCTATTAATTTCTTGCTGTTTATTTTTCTGACTTCACAACCATGCTTCTTGAAAACTACTTCATGTCCTTTGTCACAGATTTGACTCACACTCAATAGATTATGTTTCAAACCATCCACATATAAAACTTCCTCTGACTTGATCTTTCCTTCACTAATTTTGACCGTTCCTTTACCTATTATTTTGGCTCCGTCATTGTTGCCGAATTTTATAGAACCACCCTCATACTTTTGTAGATTTTCGAATTTCTCGTTTGTCACCCGTCATATGACTTGAGCAACCACTATCAAGAATCCAAGGAACATGTTTATTCCGAGCTCTAAAAGTCTGTCTCGCACTATTAAAGAATCCTGTTCTTTCCCGAGCTGTTCTTTTTGTTTCCATTCTGTTTTAACCGTGGTATTGGGTTCTAGCCGTGACTTCCCTTTTTTAGAATTTTGCACATATCCTTCAAGATAAATTCTATTTTGTTTTGCTCTATACGGTTGAAATCGCTTTCATGAGGTTGATATGAAATAGTACATACTACGACAATTTCCGGCAATATGACCAAAGTTGTGACACTTAAAACACTCTACCGCATAACTCATTAAAGGAGCAAACGCATTTCTACTAGTGAAACTTCTTGGACCTACGTTGTATTTGCAATCAACAATTTTATGCCCATAAACATTACACTTGAAACAAAAACCATAGAAATAATGATTAAACCTCGAAAGATGGTCTTGGCCAGGTTGTTGCCGGAGCCTTGGATCTTCTATTCTTTTGATGTGTGACCTTAGTAAAGCCATCATTGTCACCGCTATTTCAGGTCCGGCATTATATCTTTCTTTTGCCTCGATTCTTGTCTTTGTTCTTTTCACTTTCAACATTGCTTGCTTTTGGTCCAGTTGATGATTCTCCTTCAGAAAAGCCGAGACCAAATTTGATACCTGTGGATCTTTGATCACTCATAATTTTGTCCAATTTCATCGAGCTTTCTTCACGTTTTACATGACAGCTTGATTTTTCGATCCAGCTTCTTGTATCCGTATTCGAAGACTCACATTTTCTTCTTCCAATTTGTCATAGTGGTCTATCTTCATGGATACCTGTATTTCCGGATCTTCGGACATTTTCTTGTATTCTTCACCATGTATTTTTAAACCGGCAATAATGTTGTTTGCATCCTTAAGTTTCCTTGACAATTTTTCATTCTTCTTTTTCTCTCGATTCCCATTCCGTAAGGGCGACACTAGCTCACCCTCTAAATCAACTTCCAGCCTCAACTTCTTCAACTTCGTAGTTCATTCCTTCTCGCCATTTTTGGTTCAATTTTCTCAACCATAGGAACCGAAACCGGCCGGGATGCCTTTTTGGATGAGGATCTATTCTTCTTAGCCATTGTGTACTAATCCAAGATCAACCCCGACTGATTTAGCCAAAATTGGGAACCTTGCTCTGATACCAATTGTTACAATCACAATGACACTGAGAGGGGGGGTGAATCAGTGTGTTCTTTAAAAACTTAAAAGCAATTTAGACTTTTAAATAAACTACAGCAGATTAAAATAGAAATAATAAAAGTACTAAGAGCATCACACATAACACGACATTTTAACGAGGTTCACCGATGTGGCTACTCCTCAAAAAGACTGCTTGGACTACCATCCAAATCTAGTCAAATGCAAAGCTACAACTTTACATAATCATTCACCAAAGACTAACCGGTAAGAGGCACCAACCTCTAAATTTTATCTCGCTACAACAGAATCGGAGCACCAACTCCAATTTTTCCAAAGCACCAACCGGAAAGAGGCACCAACCCCTTTTTCAAGCTACAACTTGAAGATAATAATAAAAATTGCGGAATGTAAACTTTCACCTCAATTATCACGATCCGCTATTTTTCTGCGATCTCGCCGCTTGCTCGGCATTCGATCGCCGTCGTGAAAAATGATTCGCACTTTTTCAACCACTCCTCTATATCTCTCCGCGTTCTCTCGCTGCAACTTCACGTAAATATTACTTCTACAACCAAGCACACCGTCATTTCACACTCGAAACTCGACTTCTGCATACCGCGTTCTTATCTTCTCTTTGCACCACTCACTCGCCGCACCTTCCATGAAATCTCACTTCTACCATCTCGCGTATTTTTGCCTCGGACTTTAAACACGCCGTCTCGCATATCGCTCTCTTTGTTCTCGATCAGTCGATACGCACTCACTCACTATCTCATCGCCGCGATCTCTTTTCTTTAACTCCAAAGAACTATCACCGACTTACACTCTGCTGCACACGAACTTCATTCGCATATATCGCATCACGCCCACTCTTTAACCTTGCAATAGTCCCGTATTTTTATAGAATAGAATATCCCATCAAAACATTCTCAAACACGTCGGCTGCAACCCTAATTAGGTCAACATGAAACCCTAGAATTTTTCGGTTGCTTAACCTTGCTTTGTCAGCAGGAAACCCTAATTGATCCGTTGCAAAACCCTAGCAACGTCGGCTTTGAAAACAAGCCGATGAACAACTTTAATTTAATTTTGAAATATTAATTTAAATTTTAAATAAATAAATAAAATTTAAACTGGATATTTAAAATTAAATATCTTCATCATCGGAGCACCTTTTTCAACAAAACGAAGAGCTAACTTGGGTTTTAAGAAAAACCCATTTCAAAACTCATCGACCATGGATTTAAACAAAACCTATAATTTATTCTGCCTTGGTTTTCACAAAAACCCTTCCGCTCTTTGACATCAATGACAACATCAACACTTGAGCAAGGGCAATGTACCCAAGGTACCCAAAATTGCCAACACACTTTTCCAAAAAGCCAATGAAATGTTTATTACTGCCAAATTTCAATTTGCTATTGTTAGCATTGGACAACTGAAGCAATGGAGGGAGAAAACCTTCACTAAATAAAAGAAGATTATGGAGTGGGTGTGCAATGCAAATTGTACTAGGTAGATAGTGTATCTTCATGCACAACACGCATGGTTGACTACCCAGGGGAGAGGTAACTATGATGTTAGGAAGAAATAATTTACCATAATAAGTGAAGACAAATTATTATGAGTATCCACATGTGTACTTGGATAAGGCAACATGTCAAACTTATCCATTGAATACACTAGGTATAGAATTTTGAAGAGTACCTTCGAAATTGGCCTTCACCCTGAGGAAATTAATTTTTCTAACATATTGGATCGAGTATCTTAGCTTGGGTCTCAAATATATTTATAAAGAAGCACAAAGGGAATAATTGGAGGCTACTCAAAAATAAATGTTTGCGATGGAAGAAGAACTAGTACACAACAAGACTAAGGTTAAGAAAATATTAAAGAAGACAATAGCAGAATGGAATGACATCAAGCAGAATTATGAAGATAAGCTACGCTCATAAGACAAGGAGAAGTAGCATGTGATTCAACAAGCATAATAGTGCATGAAGTAGTTAGAAACATAACTGGTAGCACAAAATAAAAATTGGCCAAACAAACAGACCAATTGAAGGTAGTAGAACAACTACAAGTGAAATACTACAAGATTATAGAGATGGAAATGTATGCCAAGTGCTACAATGAGATAATTATGGATCATAAGGCTTGACTTTGGGCTAAGGATGAGTGTATTAGAGCTTGTGAAGATGATACCGATCAGAATATATAGGTCATTATAAAAAATAATGAGGAGTTAACCATAGTATCTAGAAAGGAATCATTATTGATAAAGAAGCTATGCAAGGGATAATCCAAGCGAGAGGAGGAGCTAGTTAAATTTTTGGCTACTACAAAAGATAAGGCCAATCAATATGGGTTAAAAACCCTAGAAGTCAGTAACTATGCAACTTTATTGAGGGATGAGTGTGCTACTTTGTATATTTAGCTTGATGAGTACCATCAAGATCCATTGGCCAAGACCAAGAATACTAAGTCGACGAGAACACCGACTGATTTAAAGGGAAGGAAAGATGTAGGCAACAAATCCACCTCCTTAAAAAAGAAGAAATGGTTATTGGATTTGCATAATTTTGCTTAGTTTTGTCAATTTTGATTAAAATGTACAAATGATCAAAGTGTACAAGTAGGTGTAAACGTACAAGGTTGCAAATGTACAACTTGAAATGTTAATAAAATTAGGTGAAATGTGCTTTTGGGATGAATTTGATAAAAAATAAATTAGACTTAGTAAAACCTTGTAATTAATTATTTTGAGATAATTCAGGATGGTAGTTGTAAGTAATGCGATGTCTCAAGAACCACTTTGGAATAGCCTGGGCATGCATTATATAGCCCTCATTCAATTTTTTAGGTTATTCATTGATAGTCATAATTATTCATTGATGAGTTCTTGTTTGTTTATGTTGTTCATTTTTTTTTTTAACATGGTGGAATCGGTAGCCACCATGAATCCGAGTAGGCTATCCAACTTTTATGGCCGCCACAGTATTCTGTGTTGTCCACCCTAGAAGCCGTGACACAGATCTTCATGCAGTCTGCCCCTATAACTGCCATGCCACAATAATTTTAAACCTTTTACGCTACTAAAAGCACCAGGAAAGGGACAAGCGTTCAGTCCGACGAGGCACGATATTTGAACCTTGGACCTCTACCCCCCTTATGGGGTTTGGGGTTCATTGTTGATGTCCATTGTTGAGCATAATGATGTTATTTCTATGGTAATTGTGATCAGTAATAATGGATATATCGTATAGTAATATTTATAAATGAATAATTCAAATAAATCTCTTTGGTTCCAAACTTTGTGAATTCCATGGTGTGTTATTATTGCATGTTGCAGATTTTGTGTTGTATGATCAAATTGCTATGTTAGATGGATAAAAACAATGGAATTAACTTATGATGTTCATAAAATATTGATGTGAGAGTGAGGATTGATTTAATTATGATTTATGGCTGTAAAAATACATCACATGTCAATTGTACAATTTTTGGAAACATTGGTGATGATAATAATTCGATGTCATTGAATTAAGGTTTGCATGTTGGAGTGAAAGTTAACACTTGCAATAGGAAATCATCCCAAAACTCATCTTGAAGAGAGATATGGTCTAAATTGAAAAATATATGAGTAAAAGGTTCATCAAGGGTTTGTTCAAATTGTACATCATGTGTATCAAACCGTACAACCAATCATTTGCCCAATTTGGAATGAAAGTGTTTGGTTAAAACTTTCCAAATATGGAAAACTAGCTTTTCGAAGAAATATATTACAAAATTGATCGATTGGTGTTACAAAACTACTTTTAAGGTATTTAATGCGAGTAAAACCATACAAGTTGTAGTTTTTTATGATTTGGATTGTATAACTATCTAATTTGCAGTCCGTACAAGCAGTTTTAGGAAGTTTACACATTGTACAAGGCAAATCATACATATTGTACGATTTGGGTGCAAGTTGCTACAAACCTTGGAAATAATTTCTACATTATCCAAATCACCTTCCTCTCTAGGAACACTACACATCTATGCTACAATTTTGAGTTTTTTGTATTGACAAAGATCTCTAGTCTAGTTTTCCCATTGCAATTTTTGTGCACCATTGCTTGCACCCATCATTTAGAGGGATGAGTAGTCATTTCCCAAACTAATTTTGCTTTTAATGCTAAATTTTTATTACTTATCGCTTTCATACCTAATACTCCTTTACTCATTATTCAAGTGATGATACCCCACTTGATCAGATTATATTTGCTTTTACCTATTGGACATTTTGAGTCCCTAAGCCAAAGTTGTCTTGATGTCAAGATGCCAATGAGAGTTCTTCTTCAGTTCAAGTGCAAATTTTAATGGAAGTTTATAATGGGTTAAAATATTTTATTTTACACCCAAAATGATTGGGTCAAAAAGAGGTTTTTATTTCTCCATGGAAGTAATTCATCCGAAGCATTGGAAGGTTAAAAATATTATAATTGTTATTATAATATTTACCAAAGTGGTAAAAATCTAATTAAATATTATAATTTTTAATTATAATATAATTAGATTTTAAAGGATAAATTTCATTTGATTAAAACCCTAAGGTTGGGTTTTAGAAAATTAAAATATATTCGAGTGCAAAGTTTTTAGAGATTAAAAACCCAAAGGTTGGGTTTTACTAAGGTTTTCGAAGCCTTAGAGCACCGATGTGATGCATTCAAATCAAAGCACCGACGTCCTAGACAAAGGAGGGAAATATAAATATATGCCCAAAGTTTTTCATTAATTATCCTTACTCGAATGAAATTTGTGTGGCATATGTGAAAATGAGCTCAAGTGGTTTAAAATGTTTGACAAAGGAAGTAGAGGATAACATGAAGATAGACCATCCCCCAATTCGCATTGGGCAGTTTGTCCTAGTGGAAACTTGGAGAGCACAAAGGCATTGAGAGCACGGAGGTCATGCGTTCAATTCTCACGAAGTGTTTTTTTTGTGGTAGTGTTGTGGAAGCACCCAAGGTGCACGTTTTTATTAAATATGGGCAAGGAGAAGTGCAAAGATGAAGCACATTGTTCTTCCCCCTTTGTGAACGAGCGTGTAGCTCATGTGGAAACCTTATCCGTAGCTAAGGTGCTTGCGGTGAGGGCAAGTCATGGGATCGAAACCAATTAAGGCATGTATGATTTTTTAATTAAAATTTTATGATTTATGCCCTAAGGTTGGAGTGATAAGGTTTTTCTACAGTTTATTATTTTTTAATAAACTTTATTAAATAAAGGTTGTGGTGATTGATTCTTGAAGGTGAAGTGTTGATGATTATTTGAGTTCTATAAATTGGAAATTGTTGTTTTGAGAGTTATGTTTTAGGAGGTATAAGGAGTTATAATAAATGCTTAATTGAGATTTATTTTAAGACTTTTTAGCTATTATTTTTTATAAGGGTTTCTTCTAAAAAGACTTTTGTGGGTGTTAAAATTAAGTTGGAGTAATAATGTGTATTTTGCATTGTGATTTTTATTGAAGTCTTCTAAACCTTATTGAGATTAGAAAAGAGAAATTTGTGAGTGTGGCAGATTTGTGAGATCAACTCCTTGAAATTAAAAAGGTATGGGCAAATTCTTCTTTGGTTGAGTTGATTGATTGGTTTTATTGAAAATTAAGTTTGAAGTGAAAAGGACTTAATTAGGGTTTCATTTTTTAAAGTGGTTAAGTTAATGCTTCAAGGTTTTCTGAATTGAGAGTTGAGATTAAAACCTTGTTTTATTAGTATTTTTGTTGAGATCATTGGTTGAGTATAGTGTTTCAGTTAATGCTTCAAGGTTTTTTGAAATTGAGAGTTGTGATTAAAACAGTGTTTTATGAGCATGGTTGTTGAAGTGAGTTGTTATGCAAAGAACTTGAACTAGGGTTTGAAAATATCATAAGTATCATTGTTATGTGAACTTATTGTTGAGCATTGTTGGAAATATTTTGGGTTGGATAATACATGCTTGGACTAGGGTTTATGAGCAAGATTTGTTTCTTGAGTGATTAGTTGAGTAGATTTGATTGGGCCTAGTCAAGTGGATGTATGAAGTGGTTGTTCAAGTTACATAAAAAAAAATATTCTATATTCTGATTTGAGTTGAGATTGATTTTTGAGTATAGAACATATTGAGTCTCTAACAATTCTCTTTATGCTTCTATGAGATTTATTTGAGTTGAGAAAGTAATTGAGCAGATTTGGACAAGTTCTATGTGAGCTTGTTGAGCATATTTGGAAAAGTTCTGTGTGAGCTTATTGAACAGATTTGGACAAGTTTTGTGTGAGCTTGTTGAGCATATTTGTATAAGTTCTGTGTGAGCTTGTTGAGCATATTTGGATAGGTTATGTGTGGACTTGTTGAGAAGAGTTGAGCAGTTTCTATGTGGAACTGGTGAGCATATTTGAACAGGTTATGTGTGGATATGTTGAGAAGATTTGAGCAGGTTCTATGTGGACCTATTGAGCAGATTTGAGCAAGTTCTAGAGAGGACTTGTGGATAGTTTGGTGTGAGTTTTTGAGGAAGATTGCAAGGCATATTTAAGATAAGTCTTTGAGAATACTTGAGAGCAAATTTGATTGATTTGTTCAAACCTTATGTTAAGGTTTGGGATGGATCCAACAAAGTTGAGTCAAGCCTTGAGTTAGGGCTTGAGAACAAATATTGAAGACATATTTGTGCTAGACCGAATGGGCTATTTTTAGTATAGATTTGAAAGTAGAGTTTGGTGTAGATTTGAGGATATGTTTATGCCAGACCAGAGATAGAGATTGAGTAGATTTGTGCTAGACTAAATGAACCATTTTTAGTGCAAGAGTTAAGAAGAACTGTGCTAGATCGACTAGACTATGTTTAGTATAGAATTGAGACAAAGCTTTGGAGGTGACAGAGCATAGAGGATAGAGTCTCCAGTGGATATAGCTCCACCAACTACGATATTGAGGATAGGTCTTCTAAGTGAGGACAAGAGTCTTCAAGTGGAGAGAGATCCACAAGTCAGTGTAGTGGATGTGGTGTCTTCTAGATGATCACCAGCCAGAGTAGAGGAGAAGGATTTCTCCTATGGATAGAGATACACAAACTTGATTTAGGGGATTCGTGTCTCCTTTGGAAAGAGGTCCATAAACATTGTAATTTGGAAGGATTTCCAAGATATTTGTTGAGAAAATTTAGTGAAATATTTTCTCCGTGGAAGTAGCCATATTTGGGTGAACCACATAAATTGTTGTGTCTCTATTGTGTGTGGTGTTGTGTACATTGATTTGATTACTACTGTTGATATTGTTATCTTTACATTGCATATATTGGTTTGAGAGAAAAATTAAAAAGTGCTCTTATACTATTCACCCCCCCTCTCAGTATAAGCTTGTGTTCTTCATTACCATCCTATTTACCCCCTACCCATAAAAATATTGTAATGATTTTCTCCAACTTATTAAGAAAGGAATTTATTATATGGATATTAGAGAATGTATAGATAGGTAAAGCATTGATGATAGCCTTGATAAGGATCATTTTTCATGGTGTGTGAGACAAAAATTGGACCATCCTTCAATTATTTTATTTATTTTTCAATAATTTCATCCCATTGGTTACTCTTAATCCTATTTAAGGTCATAGGTATTCCTAAATGCTTTAAAGTGATATTAGTATTTATTTAACAACCCAATATTCTCTCTATATCTTTGATTCTCTATTATATTTTCTAGAGAAATATATTGTAGACTTATTATGTTTATATTATTTCTTATCACCTCTTTATTTGTTTTAAGAATATTTTTATTCTTATGGAAATCAACTTTGTGGCTTTACTCAGTAAAATTAGATCATATGCAAACTTATTATTATTTATTCTTTGAACCTTTTGATGAATTTTAAGTCTTGGAAGTTTTGTTAAGCCCCTTTGTTGCTCTAGTATCTAGGATAGGCCTTTAGTTGCTAGTATAATTAAATATGAGAAGAGATGACAACCCTATATATCTCCTATGAAAGATTGGAATAAGGAAGTGGGTTTTCTATTAAGCATAGGAGCTTGAAATACATGTTGTTATCTATTTATCAAACTATTCATAGAATTCCACATTTCTTAGAATTTTCAAGATCATATAATGATAAATTCTATCAAAATAATTTGCCATATCTACTTTGAGAGTCATGTCATTATATTTGTCATTCTTGCTGGAGTGTATTGCTTCTCAAACTAGTATAATTTCTTGATGAATCTTTTGTCCTTTTACAAACCTAGTTTTATTGGTGGAGATTATTATAATCAACAATAAAGGTATTCTATTTTTTATATAGATATTATTTTATATGATGTGTTACAAAGCAATATTCATCTAAACCTTTATAGTGGATGGTCATTTTTTTCTTTGGGGATTGAAGCAAAAAAGGTGAAGTTGATTCCCCCATGTATTTTTTTTTTGTTCCTAATTTCTTAAACCATCCCTAAAATATCAATCTTGATGATGTTCCAAAATTTCCAATTAAAAATTACATTTAATCCATTAGGTCCTAATGCTTTTTCTTTTTTTTGGTAAATAAACTATTTCAATTAAATCGGGTTTTTTCAGGTTGACCCAAAACCTTTTTACAAAATTCAGCCTTAAGCTGAGAAACTGGAACTTGACTATACTGAGGATCATTTTTCCTCTACCTAAGTACATCTTCCTATATAGGGATCCTCCAAACTGATCATTCCCCCCTATACTAGACTCATAAACAAAAAGAAACATAAAGTCTTAAAAGCCCCAAATACCATAGGCTTCCAAACCCAACCATAGAGCTTACCCAAGCATAGACCATCAACAAAAACTAATAAAAAATTTACCCTGAGAAAAACATAAAAATAGCACAAGTCAATGTCAACACTGCAAAACCTCAAAGCAGCAAAGCATTAAGGAGGTCCCTAGTCCTCCTATTCTTCCTCCTTCTCCTGGTTTGTGTAGAAAAAACCACTTCTTTGAGCTCCTCCTATTGTTGCACATCACCTGATACTATCCCATGTTCTATTTTTAGATTTTTTATGGTGTTCTACATATTCCTTTTGTATGCTTTCTTGTGAAATAATTTGGTATTTTTGTGACCATTTCTTAAACCATATCTTTCTAGATTTTATGTCATTTACTTTTCTTCTTATCTTTCTAGTTTCAATATTTGGGTTATGAGATCTTGTTGTTCTTGTATTAAATGCTCCCTTCCTCCTTTATTTCCATTCTGAATGGAACTCCATTTAGTTTTACATTTCATATGGAGTACGATGTGTCCTTGGATTTCTTTTTGACCAAAATTATGATATATATATATATATATATATTATTTGTGGAAAACATCTCAAAAGGGATGCCACTTTTAGGTAAGACCCAAGGAGGTAGGGGTAACCATTCCGCCAAAAATGCCCAGGATTCGGACCTGGCCTACCACCTTTGACATACTCAAGGAGCAAACAAACACACAAAACCAATTTAAAAATAAGTAAATAACAACAAAAATAATAAAATAAAATAAAAAACATGCTCCTTGAGTGTGTCAAAAACAAAAGCACAACCAAACACACACAATAAGATAAAAGAAACCATGACACAAACCACATAGAAAAACACAAGAACCACATAACAAAACACAAACAAGACAAAAACAACTGAACACTACAAAGACATAACCCAAAAAAAACATGAAAAATAAACACAACCAAAACCTAAAAAAATAAAAAATAAAAATAAAAAACAACCAACAACAGAAAATAAACAAAAACAAAAAACATAGAAAACACTCACACATAAAAACACGAAATAACACAAACAAAGAGAAACCCAAGAACAAGAACGAAAAAAAACACAACAATAACAAAAAACATAAAAAAAAAAAAAAAAAAACAAAACAACAAAAACACAAGAACAACAAAAAACAACACAAAGAACACAAAAAAAAAACAAAATAAAAAAACCCACCCACCTTAAAAAACTAAACAAAAAAAACAAAAAAGAAAAAAGAAATAAAAAATGAACAAAACAATGACCTATCTATACCAGAAGACTATTAAGGCAAGAATCAACAGAGGAAACAAAATAAAGAATAGAATGATCTAGGGAACTAAAAAAAACTGAATGAACCAAAGAGAAGCAAAAAAAAAAAAAAAAAAAAAGAAACTAGGTACCTTCAGAACTGGAGCCATCCAAATAAATGATAAAAAGAAGAGCTTCCCTAATTTGAGAAGCCCACCATATATGAGGGTGGCCATAACAAGTAATATCACCTTTGTCCAAAGCCCAATTAGCTAAAGCATCAACACTCTTGTTTTGATCTCTGACCACATGATTGTAATCAACTTTCAAAAATCCCATATGGATTAACCGAATCTTCTCAATAATTCTTTTTATTCTCCAATCCACCTTATGATTCTTAGAAGGATTCTTCAAGAGATTAATCATAAGTTGAGAGTCAAACTCAACTAACACATTTTCCCATCCAACCTTAGTAGCCTCCTGAAGGTCTCTGAGGATACCATACCCCTCAACAAGGTTATTGGAAAGAATACCCAAATTCTCAGCAAAAGTAAAAACTAGGGAGACATCTGAAAGTCTACCAATTCCTCCCACACTAGCTTTTCCAGGGTTCCCTCTAGAGGCTCCATCAGTATTGACTTTTCCAAAATCCTTAGGAGGAGGTTGCCAATTTCAATCCAAATTATGATATGTTGCTTTAATTTTTGTATATTTTTGACCCACCTTTGGGCATAACTTTCATTTTCCTTCTTGTCTTACCATGCTTGATGAAATAACTCTTTAATTTCAACATTCATAGACCAAATATAGCTATATTTTAAAGGTATATGGCTTAATTGGCTTGTTATTCAAACCTTAGAAGAACTAATCTATTGTTAGAATGACCATTAGATAGTATTTCTTAAGAGATTTTGCTTATATGAGCTAATTAGTTGTCATCAATAAAAAATTGGTATAATTTTTCTATAATACTATTAGATCTGAATCTTTCATTAGTCCAAGTATACTTACCCCTTGTTAGTCATAGATCCATTAATTTGTGTCACTACATAAAATCTTCTACTAGCTCTCCATTTAGATCTCATTCATAGACCACCCTCTTTTTTTATGTATTTCAAAACTAGATTGAGATCTACTCCAACTATCCAATTTTCTTACTTGAAGTTAAAAAATACATTAAGTAGCAACTTCCATCATGGATTATTTTTAGCCATGTTTATAAGAGAATAAATGTTGGTAATAGTGTAAACTTGACCATTAGGCACCTTAAATATTTTTTTTAACTAGTGCTTTGTGGCCTCTACCAAAATTAACTCCCACTAATTTTTCTAGGCTATTAAGACACCTCAAAAACTACCCTTGGATGTGTAGCACCCTAAAATTGGTGCAGTAAAATCTTAAATAATTACAATTACTCTAGTAAATATTCAAATTCAAATTTCAACCCCCAAAACCGCTCCCAAACCGTCGTTTAACCCGTTTCCTCCTTTCCCGTGCCATTTTTAGAGTTTGTTTTGACCGTTTGACGATATCGTCGCCGATCAGATGATATCGCCTCAGATCGAACGATTTCATCTGGGCTAGGACGTCCAGATGATCTTGTCCCAAAACTAATTTTTCACAATTAGCCTCTATTCCAACGACGTCTCTAATCTAGGTAGAAGCGTGTTTGTGCCGTTAGAGACCCTCCCCATTGGAGATCTCCCAAATTGGGATGATCTCCAACCTCCTAACCTCCCTCCTAAGCCTATTTAAACTTAGGACTCCCCCTTGGCATCCCCCTGGCTGAAATTTCCTGTAACACAAGTTCTACGTGCATTAGACCATCTTAAATTATTATTTGCCTCCATATTTGTCCAAATTTATTTGCAGGAACCTTAGTATTTTTTAGCCGGAGCAAGCTCAGTTCATCGTGGACGATCCTGTTCAATTCGAGATGATTTCGCACCAATTCGAGACGATCTCGACTGCAGTCTGCATTGGGGGCAATCAGTGCCTAGAGTTTGCATTTCCTCATTATTTTTTGTTGCATTATTCTGTATTTAGTTAATCTTATGATTATTCTTTATTATTTTGCATCTTGGAGTTCACCCATGTAGTTTAATTGCATAATAAGGTCATGATTAGCTATTAAAGTGTTGCAACTTACTTGCATTTCTATTCGGGATTATCTGTTAACATCCTTATTGTCATTTTACATCATTATCCTCTATTAGCATTGCTGCATTTTTTGTATTTTGTGTCTATTTCTCTGTTTGCAGGTCTCTGACGAATTCGTCAGATCTCAGACGATCCTGTAGGTCGGAGACGATCTCGTAAAATTCTAGACGATCCTGTCTGCTTCAAGAATCAGAACCTCCATCAGACATCCGGATCAGGTATGGCTCTGTAATTTAGCT
This sequence comes from Wollemia nobilis, assembly GCA_028583015.1. Taxonomy (NCBI): domain Eukaryota; kingdom Viridiplantae; phylum Streptophyta; class Pinopsida; order Araucariales; family Araucariaceae; genus Wollemia; species Wollemia nobilis. The sequence continues at coordinate 10,056,940 of JAQPPZ010001458.1, forward strand.
TTTTCTCTCTATTTTCTGTTCAAATCTATTTTTTGTATTTCATTTAGTCTGCATTTTCATAATAGAACAACTTAGATTCATTTGGCCAAACCTAGGACTCGAATGTTTAAAGATAAAACTGAACACATTAAACACATTCCCAACCTAGGCGTGGAAACTGCCATTCAAACGTTTCCTGGTGAACCCACCATCCATCAAAAAATCACCATAATACACCTCCCCCGAGAGGCGGGACCTTCGCAAGGCCTCTCAGTCCGAGGTATCGCGCCATCCTTTTCCCATCCTCCTTTCGGGCACGGATCCTATAGCCTGAAGGTAAGGATGCAAAAAATTTGGAGCGATACATTTTGGTGAACCCGACGTGAATAACATAGGCATCTTTCTGATTCAAAAATATAAAAAAACAAAAATATATATATGTATACAAGAAAAAAAAAAAAAATCATCATTTCAAGTTTGTATGTTTTAGATTCAATTCTAAATAGTAGATACTAAATATTACTTTTAGAAGTACTAAAGAAACCATGAGTTTTTACTCAAATCAATATGAGCCCATCAGTAATGTTGGAAGAATTCAGCCAAATACATTTGTTGATTATGACCAACCTCATCCCTATTCAACACCACCTCCATCACACTTTTCTCATTTTTCATCCTTACCCCAACAGGACAATCCCTTTGCCAATCCTCTTCATAACGATATTATCTATTCTCCCATATATCCATATTATGTCTATCAATCCACATACAATCCTCCTCCACCCTTTCAATATTCTTCTTTCAATACAACACATCCATTTCAACAAGAAAATACTTATTCTTCCAATTCTACCATGCACTCACCTCATACTTCACAATCTTCCTGTCATCATTCTACCCATAATAAAGAAAGTAGAGGTGAGAAACCATTAGGTCCTTTTATGACGAAATTCCTAAGGCATTTATCAAAAACCTCTCAAAAACCTTCATCACGTAAATTTACTAAGCTCAATCAACCAATGGATATAATTCTCAAGCATTTACTTGATACAAATAAGATTGAACTCCCTTCCATAAGACAACCTGATACCACAGTAGATTGGTTTAAACCTGAGCTACATTGTGAATATCATAGAGTGGATGGACATATGACACAAAAATGTAAAGATTTAAGATGTTCAATTCAAGATTTGATTGATGAGGGTCTTTTTAATATAAAGGAATTACAATCTACAACTGATGATAAATCTCCAGTAAACAATCAAACTCCTACACAACAAATACCAATAATCAATCAAGACATGGGGATCTCCCAAGAACCCCTATTCAATTATCAACAACAAGAAACCAATCAAATATTGCATGTTAATGTGTCCCATCATGATGATATTATTAATATTGTAACAAAAACTACAAATGAGCAACCTCAAGTTCAATCAACTCAATCTGATATTCAAGATATGGATTCCTCATTTGACCAACCTTCAAAACTATCTTTGGCTCTAGAGAATGATACAAAATGGAATGTAAGCATAGAAAGCTCATATTTAAAATCAAAATTTCAATCTGAAATCCCCTTTGATAGCCAACAACAAGTGATTAATCCTCAAGCAAAGATATCCCTTTTAGAAGTATTACAAATTTCTCACAAGGAAATTTTGTTCAAAATACCTAGCCAACAATTTGTTCCTCATCATATTTTCTCTAAGAACATAATTAATGGTGTAAACCCTCTTGAGGTTAACCATATTTCATTCTATGATGAGGATATTCCTTCCTCTACTCCACAAGAAGACTCCTATCTTTACATTATCGGATCTAGTAAAGAAACACTTGTTAGAACTATCATGGTAGATAATGGCTCCTCTCTTAATTTATGCACTTATCAATTATTCCAAAAACTCAAATTAAAGGAAGAAGATCTTAATGAATCAAATGTTCTTATAAAATCTTTTAACAATGAAATTCAAGAAGCTCAAGGTACTATAAATTTTCCTCTCAATATTGGATCCAAGATCCTGGATACTTTGTTTTATGTAGCATATTGCCCTTCATATTACAACCTACTTCTCCAGAGTCCTTGGATTCATACGATGAGGGTTTTCCCTTCCACTCTTCACCAATGTTTGAAGTTTGAACTTGCAAATAAAATTGTTACCATACATAATGACCCAACACCATTTGAAGAATATTTAACGAGTTGAAACATCAAGTTCTATACATTCTCTATTGTCACAATTATCTTCTATCCATCACTTTTCTTCATCCATATATGATCATCCTTGTTTACCAAATAACACCCATGCATATATTTCACATATGCTCCCTCCATCTTATCAAGACTTGGAAGATAGTGATAAGAATGAAGAACCTTCTTATCCTTCTGACATTTTATTTTGTAACATGATCAATTTTCCACATATAAAAGTCAAATATTTTGCTACATTATTCTACATTATAACAAAGATTTTGTTATCACTACCTTTTATTCATCACCTTTTGTTCTTACCTTCAACACAACCAAATTATCCTTCAAAACCACCTTTGATTTTGAAGCAACCTTAGACACACTATACTCAAATAACCTTGTATAGTGTATATAGATCATCTTGTATATACCACCAATTCCATCATCTAAAAATTCATATAAAAATTTCAAAAAAATAGTAATATTATTTATTCTTTCAATTCATCAATTAAAATAACAAAAACATCCAAATCATCAAAATATTCAAAAAACATCTTTTATTTCATACCTCTCAAATTGTGAAGTATTGCAGTTATATTTTCAAATTATTTTGGATAAATTAGCATTTATTTGGAATCCCTCACTTTCACAAACACAAAATAAATATCTTGATTTTTATCTGGCATGATTACTAATCTCTCTTATATCAAAGTCCACAAAATTCAATTAAATAAAGTTTGAGCATAGAGAATTGATCTTGTTATTTACTTAAACCAAGCACATCCTTTCACAATAAAATGATTATATTTGTAATGTCCATGCTATGCTACATAGTAGAAGTGGTTTCTTGAGCGAAAAGTTTCCCCTGCTATCCTATCATGCACATGGTCTAGAATCTTTGAGAATTGGCAAAAGGACAAGCTCACCCCTACCCGGAATAAAAATCCCTTGCTCTATAGCTAATCCGAGCAAGTATCCCTAGCATAGGAAGAAAAGCAAAGTTCAAGAAAAAGAGAAAAAGAAAAATGTTATTTTATATCATTACAACAATGTTTCAAGCATTATCTCAAAAATCAAGCAAAAGAAAGCAAAAGAAAGCAAAAGAAAGCAAAAGCAAAAGCAATAAAATCCCTCTCCCTACCCATTGAAAAGAAAAGAAGGGTTGATGAGCTTGAATCCCTGGAATTCTCAATTATTCAAAAACTGTGAGGTAAGCCCCATAACAGGTGGTTTGTGCCCAACCTCGCTTGGCCTTGGGTAACTCCTAGCGTGGCGATATGTCCGTCACATTAGCGACCTTCTTTTGTACAGACCTATGTCCGCTTATGGATTAGCTAGCTCTTGATAATCCGACTTACATAGTAGTCCGGTATGGTTATATGCATCTAAATCATGGTTAATGAACACTTATTTGGTTCATTCAAATCACTTGTATCAAATTATCTTGCTCAAAACTGGTAAACGAACATAGCAATTGCACACACATTTGTATTTGAGAGATTTTGTGTATCATTATGATAAATCAAGATTGGAAATGAACTCACATATGCACATGGGATTCCTTATAAATCAAACTTTTGTCTTTGAGATACTTTGAAATATCTTTGCAAATTGTCTGGAATAATTTCATTTTTCCTTTCTCGCATAAAGACAACTACATGCATAATCAAAAATCAAAATTTCTTTCAAACCATACAATAAAACACACACACACACACACACACACACACACACACACACACACACACACATACATATATATATATATATATATATATATATTGTCGACTTTCGCGATGATGGTATAGTTCCAGAACTTAAATGGGAGTCTTATGCCTAGCGCAAGTCCTCCTCTTCATATTTTCTATTTATTTTCAACAATTAAAAATCAACCATACAATAAAACTATTATATCAACTTTTTCTTTGGATTTCGCGATGATGGTATAAGTCTATACCTACATATTCTATGCCTAGCGCAAACCATTGTACCAATTTTTATTCCCCATTTATTTAAAATCATAAAAACATATGACTTAAATCATTCTGTTATACAATTATGTTTTTAAAAAGCATGCACATTATCACTATTTCATGTCATTATGTCAATATGCAAATTTGCAATGATGGTATAATTCCTAGGGAATTATCCAAAAATTTTATCACACTTAGGAATTTATGCCTAGCAAAAATCATTTTAAAATATTTCATGCATAATATTTTCATGAAAAGTCTGAAAACAAAATCATCATCATCATCATTTGCACCATTACACCAAAGTCTTAAGACAGTCTCTTAAGCACTCTTTTACTTTTAACAATATTTCTATACTGGGATTAGCTTGACGACCGAGTGAGCGGCGACTCCATGAAATGGTCTATAACAGACGACAATGTCCTTTGAAATTATTGTTAAAGGTCCCTTTTATTTTTTATCAAATTATCATCACAACAAACAATTTGTTACATCAGATTATTTCATTTAAATTTTTAAAGCATGACATTTAAACCATAATATTTCCAAACGACATAATTACATGAATCATCAAATCAATCACACCAAAACATTAAAAGCATCATACAAACGCATAAGACAAGTCATATGATCAAAAAATATCTCATCTATATATATATCAAATATATGTACATCATATCAAAAATAGATTGGTATGCCACAATCTACATCTTGGCATACTCAATCCTCTCAATAAAATATACAATCTCTATGTAGTGTAGTAGCCTCACCTCGAGAACCCCTCGAGCTCTCAGCCTCATCTCCTCCCTTGCCTTGAGGTGGAGGAGGTGGCCCCATCGCAGTCCGTGTGGTGCCATGAGTCCTGGATACCGATCGTGATGATGTCCTAGATGACCCCATCACGACAGGCTCTGCAATATGAGCTGGTAATGGCACCCTCTGCTCTGCTAGCATCGCCTGGTAATATAGAGCCTGATAGAATGTAACCTGGGCAATAGCATGTGCTAAATCCTAAGTGCTCGCTCCTTCGCCTTGAGTTCTAAGTCATGTAGCCTCATCCTACAATGTCTGCACCTGAGCCTACAGGTGGGCAACCTCAGCCCAAAGAGTAGCCATCTCACTACTCTCTCCTATGTCTACACCCTTGCCCTTATTAGGTGATGGTGGTCTCTCTCTCTGTGGAGAAGGGGGTCTCTCCTCCCTCCTCTCCCGCTACCGTGGCCTCTGCTGAGCCTATGGTCTCCTATGCTCTCTCCTGTCACAACCCTATGCTGCCTCAATGGCTGCTTAGCATCGCCTCCCCATCCGACACACAACTGCATGAATCGAACCCTGAGCCCTCGTCATCCAAGGAGGGAGGATGCCTGTGTACCAGGCATCATAGTCGTCGATTACCCTAGCATCATCCCCATCCACTGGCTTAATGGGGGCATCATCTACGTCATGACTCCAGAATCACTACATATCTAGAGCCCCGCTAACTATAGTGTTATCCCGGATAGTCCGAGAAAACTCGTAGTCTCTGAGAGATGGGATCCCCTGCTGTAGATCGAACTGCCTCAAAAATTAGTCGTACCGATGGAGCTCCACCTCTCCCCTCTCCATCCTTAGCCAAAAAACTTGCCTGATGCGAGCCAGCTCCTATCTATCTTTGGCCCACCCTGGATGATCTCTCCAAGGCCTCTAGGTGATCTGGTTGGAGACAAGGTCATATAGTAGTCTCTGGGATGCTGGTAGGTCTATCCATCGTTGTGCCCCGCTCTGAAGCCACCAATAGAAAACTCAGGGTCTCTCCCCATCAATCTCTATCAGTGGAAGCCCTATCGGTCTCCGCACCATGATGTGCTCATAGCACCAAACCTACAGTAATGATGTCATAACCAAACATCCACCGCCCTTGTATACGACACCATGTAGGATCCTATACAGTCGACATAGTACAAAGCTCCCTCAAGAAAACCTATATCCATGGTCTCTCATGTCATAGACCACATCTATCAGTAGCCATGGTACTCTGCATCCACTCTGATGGCATAGCAACAGACCACCTACAACCCCAACCAAAACCTATGTGAGTCTAGATGCCCCAGGCATCTGGTGCAACGACTCGATATTCACTCTGCCCTTCTCCAAGGTGAAGCTCGGATCACCACACAGTCGCATCTTTGCATGGCCCTGATTGTCCATGGGAGTGATTAGCCATCCTTGTATGGGGATCCTCAAAATCCTTCATACATCCTCCAGTGTGGGAGTCATCTCCCCTATCGATAACTAGAAACAAGAAGAACCCAGATACCACCTCTCTGCTAGGGCTGTCAATAGCCCCATATTTGTAGAAACCTGTGGCATATCTGCCACATGCTGCAAGCAAACCTAATCTAGTTGATCTCATTCTACCTAAGATAGAGTGGCCAAGTCATCCTTCAGCCCGCCATATTTCCATTCTCTACTTTTTAGTAATCCTCTCTACAACATAAACAAAATCAACAATAAAAATCATTAATAAATCATTAATTAAAAATGCAAGTCAAACTAAGTTCAATTTTATAAATGATGATATCATCCACAATTGGATGATATTGTCCCCAATTTGAGCAAATTCGTCTTCGATTTCACATGAGGAAATCATCCCTTATTGGACGAAATCGTCCCCCTATCGTCGATTTTGCCCTTAGATGAAATCGACGATATCAAAATGATTTCGGTGAAATCGAGACAATTTCGTCTCGACGACGTCGACAACCCAAAAATGGTCGCGATGCTCAAAAATCAATCAAATTTAATCTAAAAAGCATGAAATTCTAAAGTAAAGCATTCTAAATTTAGTTTAGACCCTTACCCGTAGCCTGTGCCGGACCTCTGTTGATCTATACGTCATCTCGACCATCTTGTCTCCAGAGCTTTAAAAACTAGGAAAATGAATAGTAACAATGAATTAGGGTTTTAACCTATTTTTCTTAATTTTATTCAAAAACAATTAAAAACATTTTAAAATTTTGCTTTTCCGCGTTTTTACCTCAAAACGTTTGATTTGGGTAAAAACACGGAGGGGGCACCATAGTAAGCTGTTGTACAATTCGACCTAGAATCGTCGCCTAAAAATGGGAATAATTTTTGCTTTCTCATAGATCGAGAAGAACTCATATTTAACGCATTTTCTTTAGAAAATTCGCTAAAGAGGGGGCAAAATGTAGCACCCTAAAATTGGTGTAGTAAAATCTTAAATAATTACAATTACTTTATTAATAATTCAAATTCAAATTTTAACCCCAAAACCGCTCCCAAACCGCCGTTTAACCCGTTTCCTTGTTTCCCATGCCATTTTTAGAGTTTGTTTTAACAATTTGACGATATTGTCGTCGATCCGACGATATCACCTCAGATCGGATGATTTCGTCTGGGCTAGGACGTCCAAACGATCTTGTCCCAAAACTGATTTTTCATAATTAGCCTCTATTCCAACGACGTCTCTAATCTATGCAAAAGCGTGTCTGTGCCGTTAGAGACCCTCCCCGTTGGAGATATTCCAAATTGGGATGATATCCAACCTCCTAACCTCCCTCCTAAGCCTATTTAAACTTAGGACTCCCCCTTGGCATCCCCTTGGCTGAAATTTCCTGTAACACAAGTTCTACGTGCATTAGACCGTCTTAAATTATTATTTGCCTCCATATTTGTCCGAATTTATTTATAGGAACCTTAGTATTTTTTAGCCGGGGCAAGCTCAGTTCGTCGTGGATGATCCTATTAAATTTGAGATGATTTCGCACCAATTCCAGATGATATTGACTGCAGTCTGCATTGGGGGCAATCAGTGCCCAGAGTTTGCATTTCCTCATTATTTTTTGTTGCATTATTCTGTATTTAGTTAATCTTATGATTATTCTTTATTATTTTGCATCTTGGAGTTCACCCATGTTGTTTAATTGCATAATAAGGTCATGATTAGCTATTAAAGTGTTGCAACTTACTTGCATTTCTATTCGGGATTATCTGTTAACATCCTTATTGTCATTTTACATCATTATCCTCTATTAGCATTGTTGCATTTTTTGTATTTTGTGTCTATTTCTCTGTTTGTAGGTCTCTGATGAATTCGTCTGACGAATTTGTTAGATCTCAGACGATCCTGCAGGTCGGAGACAACCCCATCAAATTCCAGACGATCCTGTCTGCTTCAAGAATCAAAACCTCCATCAGACATCCGGATCAGGTATGGCTCTGTAATTTAGCTTTTTCTCTCTATTTTATGTTCAAATCTGTTTGTTGTATTTCATTTAGTCTGCATTTTCATAATAGAACAACTTAGATTCATTTGGCCAAACCTAGGACTCAAATGTTTAAAGATAAAACTGAACACATTAAACACATTCCCAACCTAGGCATGGAAACTGCCATTCAAACATTTCTTGGTGAACCCACCATCCGTCGAAAAATCATCATAATACACCTCCCCGAGAGGCGGGACCTTCGCAGGGCCTCTCAGTCCGAGGTACCGTGCCATACTTTTCCCATCCTCCTTTCGGGCATGGATCCTATAGCCTAAAGGTAAGGATGTGAAAAATTTGGAGCGATACAGGATGATATGGCTAAATGTCTGCACAATGGCCAACAAATTCCCATTGTTGTATTGATTCTTTCTAGATATAATTTGGTTTCCTTTACCAAAAGTACATATGGTTTTTCTTGAATGACCAAATTATTTACTCATATTTTCTTATTTTCTTCTACTAATCCTCTAATATTTTAGGTAATAAATTTAATCATCTATAATATGGATAGAAAAAGGGTCAATTTATTCTAACTCTTTTGGGATTTTTATTTTCTATCTTCTTTAATGTGTCCTTGATTGTGGTTTGCTTGCTTTCCATTATATATTTTGTTTTTTCTCTCTCTAAGCTCTATGTGCGTAACACGTCCTACTCTTGGTTTAGTTTTGGCTATTGGATAAGAGGTGTTACCCTTATTTTATTGGGTATATGCTTCCTATTATAGCCTTTAGATTTCTAAGACTATTTGTTCCCCATTTTTCCCTTCTTTCTAGCTAGAGTGCATCGATTTATCTTCATATTGTTCTTGTTTTAGGAGTATCATATTTAGAAAAGAGTAATTTTTAAATGATACTTCTTGATGTACAAGAGTAGATGCTATCATTTTCCTCTAAATATTCTTCTAATAGGCTCAAATTATTTTGAACTTGTGTTTTCTCTTTAGAGTTTTTATTTTTAGGTATATAGACATTCTTTCCTCTTTTTCTTTGGATTTTTGTAAAGTATTATTGTTGCTAAAATTGAGTCATAGGATTTGTAGGGAAATATCTCTGGAAGTTCCCATATTCAAGATATTTGGAATATTTAAAATATATCTAGACGTAGTCTAGATTTTGGGTATGTTGTAGTCCCTTGAATGACAACATGATTGATTTTTGTAGGCCCTTTTCTAGGTTTAATTTGAAACATAATTGAGCTGCTTTAAAATTTTGATATTTCAATACATTTATTTTATATATTTTGATCTTATTTCCAATGGCCATTAATGTTTGTTCATTTCAAAAATACTATGGGATGAAAGGAATATGAAACCATGCTAAGACTTTAGGAGTCCCTTCCAAGGGGTCAAAGTGAGGATTCAACATATTTATGTATAGACCACAATGACTCATAAATCATGGATCAGCTATAAAAATCATATTTTTATCTACCTCAGAGGTCAATATGGTGGTAAAAATTCATCTTTCATATCATCCTCCTCTTACCTTAGTTTTCCATTATTTGTTAATCTAGATTTTAATTATTTTTCCTAAAGTCCATAAACCTATTAATCACTATATAATATTCAACACTAAGAGACCACATTTTATTCTCATATAGTTTCATCTATTATCTCTATCATGGGAACATATTCTCATATTTTAACAATTTTCAAATCATCCTTGGTCTCTAAGCACTATTTTTATGCCTTGACTTCCACTATTAGGGCTTCAATGATTCTATGTGGGACTACATTTTTTCTCACATAGAGCTTCTTTAAAGGAAACAATAATTTCCATGAGGAGCAAGCAAGAAATAACTAGGAATTCAAGTGCTTGGATCCAACTACTAAATAGATGTAAAAACAATAGGTTAGATATTAAAATTTAACAATTATGAAAATAGATAAATATCTTTAAAATTTTACTAATTCAACATAGATACTGAATCAACAAATAAATCATAGTAATGTTCTTCATTGTGCCTACATTTTTTGGTAGATAAGATACTATAGCATTAATATTAGGTTTTACAGGTTGACCCAAAACCTTTTACAAAAATTAGCCCAGGGTTGTTGATGAACATATCCTTACTAAGGATCCTATATATGTAAAATCTACATGCCGCCAAAGCCATTACATCCGGTAAGGCACATAGCCTATTATCAAAAAGAAACTTCCCATACAACATTTTGGGTATACCCCCGAGAAAACATACATGCATCATAATTACAAAAAAGAAACAAACACAGATCCCTTCCTTGAGACAATGGAGAAACAAAAAGCTACAGACACACATAGCAGAGTACTGAAAAAAACTCCCATAAGCTCTGTATTGACAGTTACTATTAATAATTCTTTTGTAATTGCTTTCTTCCATATATGACATGCTTTGGTACCACATACTATCTTGGCCAATTAGCCTTGGAGAAGTGAACCTGTTGGCTAGATTTATGGCGGTGGCTATCTGGTGGTCCACGTGGCTTTGGTTTGAAGTCTTATATTGTCATTTCTTTCCTTCACTGTGATTATAAACCAACCTCAAATTACTAAGATGACTAGGAGCCATGTTATCTGACATATGACTATCCCAATTAGTCTTTCTGGTATTTCCAAGCAGCATCCATGAATACTAACAGCTCAGATAATTTTTATTATGAGTCCAATTCAAAAAAGAGATGAGAATAATCCTAGCCTTCGAACTTATAGTGCCTTCTCTATTGGTAAATTTGACTATCATTCTTAGCATTTTTGTTCAATAAGCTCCTCTACTTCACTCGAGACACCGTGTTCCCATTTGAAAACTCCGTCACCATCGACACCCAAATTGGCCAGCTTATCAACAATTTTGTTAGCTTCCCGAAAGACATGTTGGACTTTTATGTCCTGTCTTCCCTAGAAAAGGATCCTAGCCTCTTCAACAATTTTTTTAATCCTCCAAGGAGGTGTTTTCCAATTATTGAGGAGATTTATAACATGCATATAGTCTCCTTCTATGATAAAATTGCCTTCTAAGTCTTGAGTCATTTGAAGGCCTCTCCACATAGCTCTAGCTTCAACTTCGTTGTTCGTCCTTGTTTCCAAATATTTGAAAAATGCAAGCATCATATTCCCATTATGATCTCGCACAATGCCACCAGCGCCTGCTCTGCCAGGATTGTCCTTAGATGCTTCATCAAAATTAAGCTTAAACCAACCTAGAGGAGGTGGAAAATTCATTGTGCCTAAATATGATAATTAAGAGTTTTTAATAAAAAATATTGATTTTTTAGGATTTCTAAGGTGTACTTTAGGTGGACACAATTTGTTATCATTCAAGAATATTAAGATATATATAAAACAAAACAGGGTATATTCTACACTAAGAATGGAAGTGCTATGTACTAAATAACATGTAATATTTGTGATAAAGGTTATAAATAATAAAAAGAAATAAATATCCAAATTAAGGAGCATACCCCACATATAAAATTGAGTAGACTTTTCAAAAAAAAAAAACTCATGTATAATTGGGGACCATGTCAAAATTAAGGATGTTATTTTATTGGACAATAAATATCACTACATAAGGAGAAAACATGAGAAATATTTGAATATTACTATACACCATGTCAATACAAATAGGTATGGTGGAATTAGGATAAGATATATTTACAATGGGATACATTTTATTATAAATAAAAACATAAAATAATTAACTTGTTCAATCAATAAATGCTTGTACTTTTCAAAGCACCATTTAGTAATTTTTTTTTTTGGGTAATATTAAGTAATGGGGGTTTTGACCAGGAATCCCCCAACCTATTATAACAAATCCACCAGATAATCTAGTGTCTCATCAATGTACTAAACACATCAAATTTTAGATACACTATATTTTATGGCTTCATGTCTATGTATGTTTGATCAAGTCTATGTACCAACAATAGTGAAGAGAACAAATATCTTGACTAAGGTGATGTCCAAGGTTCCTTTATACTACTGTAAGAGCATCTTGGAGTAGAAGAGTGTCCCTTAAGGTGGGAAAAAATATTAGGGTCTATATTTGTATCCCCAATTCATCTTAATAGGTATGTTGTAATATGTGATGTTAAGCTTCACTTCACACCATAAATTACTTTTGTATTATATTTATTGTATAGCCATTTGGGGCTTTGTACACCTTGTATAGATGAGATTATTGTACAATTTTATACCTTTTTCTAAATATAACATGCGATTAGGTATTTATACCCCTTGAGACCAACAATTTATTTATTATATTGAGTGATATTCCTTTCTTTAGTAATATAATTTTGGTGTCCATGGACACACTTTATATTGATTTAAGTTTCTTTATATGACATGTTTTTTGGGTAATGTGTTGATTTTGTTTATTTTTAAAATATTATGAAATCCAATATTTATATTAACTTTATTATTTATAATCAATAGAATGTGGTATTTTGCCAATGGTAAATGGCCTTATCAACTAAAACAAATTAGGATAAATTAATATGAAAAGTTTATGGACCCTAAAAAGGTCTTTTGTATTATCAATGTTAAAAATGAATAGTCTAATATAAAAATTAAACACTCTATAGAAATTATCTAGCATGGAACTCTCACGATTTTGGTGGCCCTCTAGGAATCTGACTGACATTCTTATTCATAAACGTTAGAAGGTAAAATTCACAACTTCAATGCTTGACGTGTAATCACTTGAATAATCTAGTGACCTAGAGGTCTACTAAAGGTTATGATTAGCTTTGTGAATAGGTGGTCATATCAAAGTATAATTACCTAATCCACTAGTGTTTATCCCAAGGTATCCATCAACTAAGGCTCAATGTCACATTTTAAATCTAGTTGCTTAGTATACACAAAAATAGTGGGGTTAATCTCATAAATAAAAATAAAAGTGGTGATAAAAATTTTCTCTAAATATTAGGTGTATGAATAAGACCTCTAAAATCAATACTTATTAGTGAAATAATAATTTGTTAGAGTCCTAAGTTTATTTTGATACAAGAAATTAACCAAAAATAAGTAGTGAGGAACATAATAATATATTCAAAATAATTTTGAAGATGGTGTATTGTCTATTAGTATTTGTTATAGGACCTTTAGGAGGTAATTTAATAATATGGTACAAACATAATTGGGATGGACAATTTCTATAAGAAAAAATAATTGAGTTGGTGGTCTTTTCTATAGGAAACAAAGAGATATGAAACTTGGGATTATAAATTCATATGTTTCAACTATAGTTACTTCTGAAGAAGGATGTTGGAAATATCTCAATTTATTTATGTTAAATTCAATGATGACCTCTAATTTTGATCTGTATATTCTTGAGGTGCTCTTCAACATACTTCTATCTCCTTTGGAAAACAAGGGTGGTATTCCTATATGATACAAATCAATGGAGGATTTTGCTTCACTTATCAATTTAAATATCATTTGAGATGGTATTCCTTCAATATTTTAATTTACATGGTATAATAAATGCATTAGATAAACTTACATAGTATAAATATTTGATAGATATTTATCTTATGATAATGGTTTTAAAATATAATCTCCTTACATATTTTATTATGAGTAGGATCATACCATAAATACATTCTCTTGATAATCGATCTACTCAATTATGATCATCTAAAACAGTTTTGATTCTAGCTTATGTGGATCAAAGGATGTAAATTATTCCATAATCTTATGTTGGTAAATCAAGGTTTGAAGGATCATGTGTATATAGGTTTGTTCAAAAAATAAAATTTCTAATGAAAAATGAATATTTGGAATGCCAAATATTTTAATAACATATTTAAAACAAAGGAGGAAGTTAAATTCAATATCAACAATTTACAAGAGATAGTAGAAATCAATTGTATGGACCAAGATACTTATGTAGAAGAGAAATAATTATTTTTAGATAATCACTACGTATTAAAAAAGGAATAATCATATATATACCAAATATTTAGGGATAGATCTCAAGGAAGCAAATAAAATATCTAATTTTTCATGCTATAACCAAAAGAAATTTATCTTTTCATCAAATCAAAAGTATTTCAACTCTCGATGGAAGAATTATTGATGAATAAGAAGATATATCAAAGGAAATAATTAAATATTTTAAATATGTTCTATTAGAAGTTGGGTAATATAAGGAGGCTCAAGGTTTTATTTTATGAAATATTCCATAAATTATTGTGCATAAATATAGAATGAAATATTTGTGGAGAATGTCTCTATGGAAGATTTATAGGAAGTAAATCTCTCATTCCATCATAATAAGGTATCTCACAAAGTATCAACAACCATGGAAGGGGCGGAGAAGCAGAGGCGGAGTAGTGGAGGTCAGGGAGGTGTGCAAGATCAGAACAATAGAGGCTTTATGGAGGTAGGTAAGACCAGTTTTCACAACACAGGCGAGGATCCAGAGGGAGGAACTGAGGCAAAGGATGGTCAAGATTCGATCTCTAACCAAGTAGGCTCGGCCAAAGAGCCTGACCCACCCGATAAAGACCCTGATAAAGGGATCCAGCATGTGGTTGTGGGACCCAAAAAATATTGGTCCTTTGTAGAAACCCTAAAAGGTTTGAGGACCAAATTTTTCAAATATTTTCCTCCATTGGTGCTAGTAAAGAATAGGATCATCGCTCCTACAAACATAATGGATGGATTCCTGGCCATGGAGAAGTTTTTGTTGGTTGGAAATTTCCTGGGTGGAAGGGTCGACATTGGAAATTGTTGTGGCTAATCCACAACACACCCCAAAATTGGGGACCCACCTTTTTTTTTGCAGGCTTGCAGAAGAAATCTCGGTGACCCAGATGCTAAAAATGAAGAAAAAGAAAAAAATGCCTAAGTGTTAAAAGTGTCGCGAAATTGTGACCTGTCGCGCCATCGCTGCTGGAAAATAGAAAAACGTCGTAATATCACGACATGTCGCTCCGTCGCTAAAAAAGAATGAAAAACGTCATGAAATCGTGACATGTTGCTGGCAAAAATGAAAAGGTGTCGCAAAATCGTGACATGTCACTCCGTCGCAGCTAGGCAGGAGAGAGAAAGGCAAACATGAAAATTGTCACGATATCGCGACATGTCGCGTCATCGCTGCCGAAAAATAGAAAGTGTCACGAAATCGTGACAGGTTGCTCCGTCGCGGCCAAAACAGGAAAAGTGTCATGAAATCGCGACATGTTGCTCCGTCACACAGGGAGAATCGAAGAGCCATTTCAGTGATTATAAAGTCAAGAGCACGGATTGAAAGGAGGGTTGGAAATTGCTGCTTACAAAGTTGCAGAGACAAGGGCTTCATGCCATTCTGGGCCTGCACTTGGGCAATTTCCTTCATTTGTTCTGGAATATTTATGCCTAGAACATCCTGTAAATGTAATTGACATATCATTCAAATACATAAATATAGAAAGTTGGCATCTCATTGATGAGAAAGAAGAAGTCATTTTTTGCATGCATGATTTAATGTTTTATCATTCATTCCATATTTCTAAGGCTTTTAGGTGAAGTTTAATGCAAGTGTGCTTGGTTGCTTCATGCGAATGAATAAATCTGGAATTATAGTAGAAACCCTAGAAACCAGCACCTAATTTATTTGGATTGTGCGAATTTGCAGGTTCATTAGGTTTGGTTGCATGCAGAAAACCTCATTATCTTCGATTTCATCAAATTGATGACAACATTCTGACTGTAGTTTAGTTTCATTTTCATTTATTTTGCTTTATTTTTTAAACCCTTAATTTATTTTCTGTAGTTTAATTACTGTATTCAAATAAACAAGCTGAAAATCCATCAGAACTAAAGAGGAGAATAGATATTATTCATTTTGAGTCCACTGTAATTTCAAACTAAATAAACCACAGTGCCCCTTGTTAACATCCACTTGCAAACCCTAAGGTATTCCTAGCATTTCATTTGAACAACATCATATCAGCATAACAGGAACCTTGGAGAAATTATTTTCTTTGCAAGTAGAGGATTTTGGGACTCAGATCCTATCGGAGAGTGTGCTTTCACAATTGGGTGAAAACACTACTCAACAGATTGGCGCTAGAAGGAGGGCCTGGAAAGGGTTTATTTTATCATGATTTTAGATGCTATGGGTTTTTAATTATTTAAGAGCTTTACATTGCTAAAAATTTCAAGTCCATTTTATTAGCATATACGACCTCTAACACCACTCAACAGATTGGTGCTAGGAGGGCCGTCTGGGTTTATTTTTAGTGTAATATAATTTTAAATTTTTGTATGCATTAGTCCTCTAACATTTAGCGGATTGTAAAAAGGATGGTCTGAATTTATTTACCTGTTCTATTTTAAGCAATTCAGGTATGTTGTATATTTTTCTCGATTGTTCATACAAAATTAAAGTGATTTGATTTAATTTTTCAGAATTTTGGTCTCATGCAATTACTTTTCATTTGATTTTAATGAATACATCTCTTAGTTGATGCTAACTTGATTTTTTTTTATATTGCAGGTTGAATATTCAACAGATTTGGTTCTAAAATTACATTTTAAGTTCACTAATGGCAACACTTGAGGAGCAAAGGGTATCCCTGAGAGCTGAAATAACATCTCTAAGAGAGAGAATGGTATTAATAATAGAGGATCATTATAAGGGTTTGTCTATACCGTGGTACCATATCATGTTCCTAAAATGTTATTGGATTTTTTACAGTGTTTTAATCAAGAGGTACCACTAGGATACTTGCAAAAGTTGCATGTCTACAAGAATGCATTATGTCAATTCCAGATTTTCTATGAGGAGGTGGCTTGTAAGTTATTTACATACATTTTGGATGATAGACCATTCTTTTGGTATAGCCAACTACCCATGGAGGTTAGGACTTCTTGGATACAACTAGAAGTAGCCTATCTTAATCATTTTGGTAATCAGGCTGACTTAGAAATATTGAAAAATCAGTTAACCTCCATATGTAAAGAGTCTAATGAATCCTTGAGTCAATTCAATGAAAGATTTCATGAGTTGCACTCCAAAATGTGGGAAAATTTTAACACATTAGAAGAGGAAGCCATGAAAGTATACCTAGGAGCCATACACCCCACACTTGCTTCACTCATTGAGGAAAAACTAAGTGGTTTGTCCCTAGAGAGAATCCATGAGATCTTAGAAGAGATAGAAAGGCAAGGTCTTGAAGAAGAAAAGACACAACATGTTCACATGAGAGATTGTTCTTTTGATGCCAACCTACACCAACCATCAAACATAGCACCCTCCACTCCAATGATATCTAAGGTAAATGATCAAGGGGATGAATTTGAATACCCAAATTTTATGACCACCTTGGATGTAGTCCACAAGGAGGTGCAAATTGCTAAGACAACATCCACTAGTGAGGATCATGTAGAGATACATGATTATCTAGATGAAGGGGTTCTAAATTCAACAATGTTTGATATATGTGAATGGATGGAACCCACCATAGAATTGAATGAAGTGGTTGAAAGTGAAATGGAAAGAAAATCAATAAATAAATTTGAAGATATGATAGAATTTCACCACTTGTTCTTGGAAGATACTATTGATGAAATGTGTAAAATTAAAGATCAAGAAATTATTCACCCTCCAAATTATGATAATGAATCATGGGTTACTAATTTGTACAATGATAGCCTTATAAATTTGAATTCAAGAAATAACCCACTTTTGGAAATAATTGAACCATCTAAGGAAGGTGAAGATGAATTTGATGAGAAACACATTGATGAATTGGAAGATGTTGAAGAAGTAGTTGAACGCCACCACTTGATTTTGAAAGAGGATTATTATGATGCTTGGAAGAAGTGGGAAGACTTCACTCATTCCAAAACTACTAATGAAAATTTTGTGCCAATTGATATACAGGACAACATAATTGCCTACTCAAAGGAAGATATTACAACTCCTGTACAATTTGAGGATGTTTTGGAAGAGGGTTTCAAATCTCATAAAATTTTGGAAGATTATAACCATCTTATTGCCAAGGACAAAGAAGAAAAAGAATTTATGAATGAATCAAGAGATCATGTCACAAACATCATGGATTTTCATTCTATGGATTTGGATGACGATTTTTATAATGGTTGGGGGAGATATGATAATGCATTCTTTTCTCACATCTCCATAGATAAAACTCATATTTTACTTGATATGTAGGATGTTGAACCTTCTACATCATACGAAGATCTCATATTCACAATATTTGAAAAGGGGACAAAATATAAATTCATTGAAAGTGTGGATGCAATTTTGCATGATGATTTGGAGGATTCAAATGAAGAGATACCATGGATAGTGAACAAAGAATTAGAACCAAATGATAAAGAGATGGATCAATTGGAAGCAACTCAAATAAGTGATCATCAAAGCAGATTACTTGACATACACTTTGACCAAGAATGTTTGAGGATTGAAAAGGAAGACCATACTTTGAATTTAAATAATCTGAATGATGAAATGTCATTAAAGGTAAATGAAAAACAAGGTATAATTTTTAATCACACCTTTAATAACATGGTTTTAATGAACGGAAAAGAAGTTGATGCACTTGAATTGTTAAATAAAATTCATCAACAATTACTAATTGAATCTAGGATAAAAACTTTTAATGATCCTAATTTAGTAAATATCTTAGATGCTTGTAAATTGTTACACAAATTTGATTGGCCTACAAATTTGGAAAATAATTTGGTTTTAAAATTTGTAGAAATAGGCTCCTACTTACAAAATTGCGTATTGGAAGAAGATAGCCTAATTCTAAATCAAAGAGTAAGTTTGGAAATGGAAGTTTTAAAGAATAGACATGATAAAATTGAAAATCATTTATTGTCTAATCATTTTAGTAATTTGATGCTCACCTATGGGAGTATTATTGGAACTAAATCAAATTGGTATGGTGAGCATGGCAAGTGGAAATTTGTTGCATTGTTTGGTATGATCTTAGATTCCCACAACATTTGGCATGCATATTATGTCATATTTTTGTTGAAATGTTCTAATCATGTGTGGGATCCAGGAAAGTGATAAGCTAAGCTTTGCATCATCTTGTATTATAGTGTACATTTGTATATAAATTTTGGTTTTTGGTTTTTGGTTTGTGTTTTCAAATTTTCATTTTTAGGATTGCAGTTTGGTTTTGGATTGAATAAGTTTTAATTTAAAGATGTGTGTTTATTTGACATGTTTTGTTTGTCTATAAAAAAAAAAAAAAATGATGATGAAAAAGTTGCCTTGAGATGCTAACTTATGTTCTAGATCGGGAGAATATGAAACATTGGAATTGTCTTGTAAAAGCTCCACAAGTAACACAAACAGTTTAATAGTATCGTTTAATTTTGTGATGCATGAAGTAGTTAGTTTTAAATAGCAATACTTCATCTGCAATTCAAAAGACAATGCATTCGTATTACATCTCGCTTTGCACATACATGCCATCGTAGTTGCAAATGCATTTCAAATACAAATCATTAAAGTATGTCAAATCCTCTTGAGGTTATGCTATCACATAAATAAGAAAAATCCTAAGGTGGGAAACTGAGTCTTGAGATATCTTGAACCAAGCACGTCTTATACATTAAAAAGGATCTTGAGCAAAATGATCAAAACCTAAATTGGAGGAAAAGGTTGGGCAAAATAAGTTATTCATGTCTATCCTATTATGCAACATGATCCTTAAAACAGTGGTTTTGACCACTTCCATAGAGCTTAAAGCCTAAAATCGTAGTAGTAAGGATAGGGTTAAATCCTCATCGAACTTAGGTTGAGGATCCAATTCCCCAAAGCTTTGATTTGACCTTCATGGAGTAGTAAGGATAGGGCATAAATTCTCATCTCGCTTAGGTTGAGGATCCAATTCCCCAAAGCTCTTATGTCTCATTTCACAATAAATCTTGGATTGTAAGGATCGTACTATTTGTCCTCTACAAAGGATGAGTAGTCATCCCCAAGGTCTAAGCAACAAAATTAATATTTTCCATTTACACCTAAAGTTTGGATTGTAAGGATCGTACTACATGTCCCTAGCCAGGATGGGTAGTCATCCCCAAGGTCCAAGAAGTAAAAAAAAATAATAAATAAATTTTTCCCATCTCATATTTATATTGGATTGGAAGGATCGTACTACTTGTCCTCTACAAAGGATGGGTAGTCATCCCCAAGGTCCAAAGAAATGAAGATAAGTTTTGGATTGTGGGGTTAAGTATGCCCATGCATGGCAACATGTCTTGTCTAAAAAACAAGACCACTGATTGTCCAAAGGGTTAGACTAGCATGACCATTTCTTTCATAATTGGTTAAATTATTTTGCTCAAAGTGAGGTAATGAATTCTAAATCAGAATAGTAATGATAGGGTTAAACTCTCATCTCGGTTGGTTGGGAGTCTGATTCCCTAAAGTTCCAATTTCACTTTTACTTGCACATGGGTTCAAGATAGTAGGGACTCATAACCAACTTTGGGATATATAATAAAGCAATTCATATAGTTGATCCTAAGAGGGTTTGGCAATCTTGAATGTTTGTGTATGATACTAGAAGGTCTATGTTTTTTTAAAAAAAAGCAAAATCTCCAAGCATATTTATTAGGTTACACAAATCATTCACAGTCTCATATATGCATTCATGTAAAACTGACAATGGAATGTTGATCAAATTCAAACGATAGGGAATGAAAACACATTGCACACACCGAGATAATACTTGATGATTCATATACTTTTGATCTTTGGGCATTTTTTATATTGCTTATGTGCTAACACATGTTTTTGAGTTTGTGATATGTTTCAGGTTGGGTTCTTACTAAAAATGCTCAAGAGCATGTTACAGCAGAGTCACCATTTGTTGTGGCTAATCCACAACACACCCCAAAATTGGGGACCCACCTTTTTTTTGCAGGCTTGCAGAAGAAATCCCGGTGACCCAGATGCTAAAAATGAAGAAAAAGAAAAAAATGCCTAAGTGTTAAAAGTGTCGCGAAATCGCGACATGTCACGAAATCGCGACCTGTCGCGCCATCGCTGCCGAAAAATAGAAAAACTTCACGATATCGCAACATGTCGCTTCGTCGCTGAAAAAGAATGAAAAACATCACGAAATTGCGACATGTCGCTGGCAAAAATGAAACGGTGTCACGAAATCGTGACATGTCGCTCCGTTGTGGCCAGGCAGGAGAGAGAAAGGCAAACATGAAAATTGTCATGATATCGCGACATGTTGCGTCATCGCTGCCGAAAAATAGAAAGTGTCACGAAATCGCGACAAGTTGCTCCGTCGCGGCCAAAACAGGAAAAGTGTCGCGAAATCGTGACATGTTGCTCCGTCACACAGGGAGAATCAAAGAGCCATTTCAGTGATTATAAATTCAAGAGCGCGGATTGAAAGGAGGGTTGGAAATTGCTGCTTGTAGAGTTGCAGAGACAAGGGCTTCATGCCATTCTGGTCCTGCACTTGGGCAATTTCCTTCATTTGTTTTGGAATATTTATGCCTGGAACATCTTGTAAATGTAATTGACATATCATTCAAATACAGAAATATAGAAAGTTGGCATCTCATTGATGAGAAAGAAGGAGTCATTTTGTGCATGCATGATTTAATGTTTTATCATTCATTCCATATTTCTAAGGCTTTTAGGTGAAGTTTAATGCAAGTGTGCTTGGTTGCTTCATGCGAATGCCTAAATCTAGAATTACAGTAGAAACCCTAGAAACCAACACCTAATTTATTTGGATTGTGCAAATTTGCAGGTTCATTAGTTTAGGTTGCATGTAGAAAACCTCATTATCTTCAGTTTCATCAAATTGATGACGAGCATTCGATTGTAGTTTAGTTTCATTTTCATTTATTTTGCTTTATTTTTTAAACCCTTAATTTATTTTCTGCAGTTTAATTACTATATTCAAATAAACAAGCTAAAAATCCATCAGAACTAAAGAGGAGAATAGATATTATTCATTTTGAGTCCACTGTAATTTCAAACTAAATAAACCATAGTGCCCCTTGTTAACATCCACTTGCAAACCCTAAGGTATTCCTAGCATTTCATTTGAACAACATCATATCAGCATAACAGGAACCTTGGAGAAATTATTTTCTTTGCAAGCAGAGGATTTTGGGACTCAGATCCTATCGGAGAGTGTGCTTTCACAATTGGGTGAAAACACTACTCAACAGAAATATTAGGGCTTGGGCATGGAACAAATAGAAAATGGTGGGAAATTTGAATATAGTGGCCCTTTCCAAAGGGTTCTTCATAATAATTTTTAACAACAAGGAAGACGTAGAAAGAATCCTGGTTGGAGGCCCATGGTTCCTAGGAAGACACAACCTCTATCTCAGAATATGTGGTGAAGACTTCGATTATGATACAAAAAATATTAACATGGCCCCCATTTTGGTTTGCTTGCCTAACCTAGCGGCTCAATTTTTCAATTAGTATTGGCTTCAAGGAATAGTGAAAACTATTGGTGAACTGGTGTCTATTGATCATGCCACCCTAGCAAGGAAAAGATTGACTTAGGTGAGAATCTACGTTAATGCAAATCTAGAAACAGAGCTCCCAACCTTCATCGAGTTGGAATATGGAAATTACTTAAGGAAGCAACCAATTGAATATGAAAACAAACTGACCTTTTGTACGGAGTACAAAAACCAAGGTCACATTCCAAGCCAGTGCCCAATAGTGGTATCAAATAAAGAAGTCCTGAAGAATTAGGACTTGAGAGTGCCCAAAGGTAGAGGGATCATCAAAAACCAAGGACCTATGGCACCTTAAGGAAAAGGATCTTTTAGGAAATTCAGAACAGACCTTGAGCATCAAGTCCAAAATTAGGAAAAGGAGAAAGGAAAGCAACAAAACATCGAGGGAGACAAGGTAAGTCCAAAAACCCTAAGCTCAAATGGGTTTGAAGTATTAGCAAATAAGGATTCTGATGATAAAAATGAGAGAGATAACCAAATATAGATTGAATGGCCTGAAGACCTAGAATCTCTGCCTAAAGCAGGGTCATCCTTAGTGTTGCCCCAAGATTTGACCAACCCTCAAGGTGTGGATTCAAACCCTTTTGAATATAGGATGAACCTCGAGGGAGGTGAGTCCACCACTGACATGATAGGATTAAAAATGACAATGGGTGGATCTAGTCCCATCCTGCAACAAATAGCTCCTCCTAAGTTTAGCCCAAAATAGATAAGAAGTTCAATGAAATCCTCAATTGACTTTGGGAGTGAGAAAAAGAGAGGAAGAATATCCGAGGCAGACCATTATAAACTCAATATCGACAATGAAATAGCAAATGGAAAATAGAGGACACTTCTACAACAAGTTATCACAAGGATGATAGCCGACACAACAAATCTCCCCCACCCCAAGGTATGGGGAGAGGTAAAAACAATAAGCAGTCTAAATGAATATCCTCTCATGGAATGTGAGAGGCCTTAATGGCCTAGTAAAACAAAGGATGGTTAAGTCATTAAGGAAAAAAATTAATCCGACTATAATGTTACTTCAAGAGACAAAAATGGATGAATTTTAGGCAATTTCTACAGCCCATAGCATATGGAAGCACGGGAGGATGGCTTTCAAGCAAGCGAGAGGCACTTCTGGAGGACTGATGACAATGTGGGACCCCAAGAAAGTGGAAGGAAATGTCATCCAGGCTAAGGAGAGGGTCCTAAGCATTCTTTTCTATGATCTAGATAACAATAGGTCATGGATCACTTCAAATGTTTATTCCCCTAATACTGCTCAAGAAAGAGAGTCTTTGTGGGTTTACCTGACTCATTTGGGTGAAGCATTTCAGGACATTCCTTGGGTGGTAGGGGGAGACTTTAATACTTCACTATACCCATATAATAAGAAAGAAGGATCTGGGATGCCTCTCAGAAGTATGGAGGATTTCAATTCGTTCGTAAACACAAATGAACTAATGGATGTCAAGTTAAAAGGAGTCAAGTTTACTTGGAGCAACCAACGAGTAGGGAAACATCTTATTTAGGAGAGGCTACATAGGTTTTTTCTATCGAAAGAGGCTCTCATGGCCTTTGGAGACTCTTCCCTATTGTCTTTGCCCAAGATCACTTCTGACCATAGCCCTATCCTACTAGAGGTTCCCCAAAGTTCTTGCCTCAAGAAGCCCTTTAGGTTTGAGGCAATGTGGAGCAAGCATAAGGACCTCAAGGAAATAATCATTCAATGGTGGAATATCAATGGTCACAGAAGCCCTTCCTTCAAGCTGGCCCAAAAACTAAGGATGGTGAGAGATAACCTCAAAATTTGGAACAAAGCAGTTTTAGGTAATCTGTTTGAAAAAATAAAGAGGTCAGTGATAGACTGACTATCATCGAAAGGAGCATTGAAAATGGTCAATATTATGAGGCAACCAAATTAGAAGAAAAAATTCTCTTGGCTGAATTCCACAATATACTGGCATGTGAGGAAATATACTGGGGATAAAAATATAGAGCACTATGGCTCAAGGATGGGGATTCTAACTCTAAATTATTCCATTAGACCACTCTGTGAAATAGGAGTAACAACAGAATACGTGATCTTAACAAGGAAGATGGCTCCACAACTCAATATGTCCAAGAAATAAAAAATGAAGCTGTACATTACTTCAGCAGTCTCCTGGGAGAAGAAATGCAATATCAGGATAATGCAAAAGAATCCCTTTTACATGCTATTTCTTAAACTATTGATAATGACATAAACAGGAAACTCACCGATCCTTTTTTAGATGAGGAAATTAGAAAAGCTTTGTTCTCCATGGATTCAGATAAAGCACCTAGGCCTGATGGTTTCTCTCCCCGCTTCTTCCTAACCTACTGGTACACGATGGGGGTAGATGTTTGTTTGGCCATGAGGGAATTTCAATCTTCCAAACACATTCCTAGAAGCTACAACTCCATGTTTATAGCCTTGATCCCAAAAGGAGTAGCTCCTAAAACTATGGTCGATTATAGACTTGTGAGCCTGTGCAATGTAACATACAAAATTCTCACCAAATTGATAGCAAACAGGATGAAAGATATTATACCCCTTATCATTAACCAATGTCAGGGAAGCTTAGTCCAAAGGAGACCTGTCCTCGAAGGGTTCATCATGGTTCATGAAGCCCTTCACTTTGCAAATCAAACTAAGAAACCATCCTTTGCTTTAAAATTGGATATGAACAAAGCTTTCGATCTCATTAATTGGGAGTTTCTCGAGGTAGTTCTAATTAAATTTGGATTTAATCCCCAATGGGTAAATCTCATTCAAGGATGTATCCATAAGCCTTGGTTCTTTGTATTAGTTAACAGATCCCCCGTAGGATACTTTCAAAGTTGTAGGGGTCTAATATAAGGGGATCTTATTAGCCCCATGCTATTCATCATTGTGGCTAAAGCCTTGGGAAAAAATATCAAAGTAAAATGTTCAGATGGTCTCATATCTGATATTAAAGCAACTTCCCAAACATCCCCAGTCACTCACCAAAAATTTTTGGATGATATGTTGATGCTCTCTCTTGCATCGATGGCGGAAGAAAAAATAATCAAACACATCCTTATCCTGTATGAGGAGGTGACCGACTAGAAGGTCAATTTCACCAAAAGTAAAATATTATTCCTCAACACTCCCATTCAGAGACATATCATGATTTTAGGGATCTTGGGATGTGCCATAGCTACTTTTCCAATGTCTTAATTGGGCCTACCTCTCTTCACTGGGGCTCCTATGCGAGTTATGTGGGACAATGTGGTGGAAAGAATCTAGAAGAGGTTAGTAGGATGGAAAGGTCACTTTTTATCCCAAGAAGGCAAATCTACCCTAACTACGGCTTCATTGCAAAGCATTCCTGTCTACTTCCTATCAGTTTTCAAATCCTCGGCTTGAGTCCTCTAAAAGATAGAACAACTTCAAAAAAAAATTGTGGTCAAGATCGAAAGGAAAGCACATGATCCACCTAGTTGGGTGGGATAAAGTCTGCCTTCCCAAGGATGGGGGAGGCCTTGGCCTAAGGAGAGTTTCCCACCTGAATGTTGCCTTGCTAGCCAAACATGCGTGGTGTGTCCTATCAATCCAAGATAATGAGTGGATAGCCATTATGAAAAGGAAATACTTGTAAGGTTTCAATTTTTTGAACACTCCTATTTTGATACGAGGATCAACGTTCTGGAAAGCAATTTTGGAAAGTAGGGAGATTGTTAAGAAATGTATAAGATGGATAATTGGGAATGGCACTAGGATCAGATTCTGGGAGGATAGATGGGCAAGGGAGGAGGCCCTTATAATAGACCCCAGGTTAGCAAGAATCAAGCATTTCACTGATGAAAATTTAGGACCCATGGTTGCAGACTTCCTAAGATAGGAGGGGAATAATTGGGGGTGGAATTCTATAAAGGTGCAGGGACTGTGAGACAAATATAAGGAACTTGAAGGTGTGCTATTTAAACAATTCATTCCTATGAATACATATGAGGATCATATGAGGTGGGTGGCAACTGAAAGTGGGGAGTTCTCAGTGAAATCGACGTACATATTGCTTCTTGACTATGAGGATCCATCGTTTCTTTCCAAAGTGGTGTGGATTGACAAGTTGATCCCTAATCTGGCTCACTTTTCTTGGGCTGCCATTCAAGGAAAAATCCTCACCATAGACAACATGATACGAAGAGGTATGAATTTTCCTAACAGATTTTATTTATGCAAGAAAAGTTGGGAATCGATTCATCACATATTTAAAGAATGTCCTTGGTCGATAGCCATCCTAAATGGGATGTTTCAAAAATTTAACATCTCGTGGGCAATGACTACCATGGTTACTGAGTTGTTCCATCAATGGTCATCTCCCTTCATCATTCCCCAGCTGAGGTTCCTATGGAATATTTGCCTCCATCACTATCTATGGCAGATCTAGCTGGAGAGAAACCATAGAGCCTTTAGAACCCTTAATGACTCTACTTTTGACCCACTTTCTGTCATCACCAAAATTTTAGCCTTTGCCAAAGAAAATTTCAGCATCCTTCCTTTGTCTCCCCAATCCATCCCTCTGCATGAGAAAATCCTTGCTAAATCCATTAATATTTCCTTAGACGAGTCCATAGGAGTGTGCAAACCTCATCCAAGGGTAGAGTCTAGATGGATTACCCCCCCTACGGATTGGATCAAATTCAATTTGTATGGGGCTGCCAAGGGCAACCCTGGCAAAGTTGGAGTGGGAGGCATGGTGAGATACCACCAAGGACAGGTCATGATGGCCTTTTTTGAAAACTTAGGGATCAAAACTAATAATGAGGCCAAATCCAAAGCTCTATGGAGAGGGTTGCATCTGCTCCATGAGGTTCAAGGTAATTGCTACATGGAAGGGGATTCCCTGGATATTTTCAACCTCCTCAATAACAAAAGAAAACCTCCTTGGAGGATAGAGGCCATCATCAATGAAGCAAGGATCCTTGCTGACATGAGGGAATATCTTGTCGTCCAAAATGTGTTCCACGAAGCCAATAAAGCAATGGATAAATTGGTGAACATCGAGGTCAAGGCTGACGGGCTGATCAAGTGGATGAATGAGGTTCCAGGTGATGTGGAAAATATCATCTAATCAAAAATACTGAGTGGAACAATGAGGTTATCATGGTGGGAAGTCATGTGTACCTCGGGGATCACTATCATGAGGAGGAAAAATACTCAAAGAAGAAGGATTTTCTTATTGGCTATGGTTAGGTTGGAATCATATTGTGATCAACCCAAGGCCAGCTTGGAAACTCATACTCACAAGTGGCAGGACTACAAGGTGGGGGTGATATTTCCTAAAAAGGATAGTTATGCGAGGAGGGTGCACCATGGGGCAAGGTGCAAGTTTCCAAACACATTGAGACATGGACCAACCTTCCTTGAGAGTAGGGTCCCTACGAGGGGTTTTGGGACTAACCTCCACATCAATACCAAGAAAATAGATCATATCAGTGAGATCAAGACTTACGACGACATGATCCACATGATGATTTGGCATGATTATCAAGGCAAAGGTGCTTCATGAGTCATTTCTAGTTTTGGCATAGGTTTTAAGGACTTAGCAATGGGTGGCTACGACAAGCAAAGAAACCATCACTTTTTAATCATTCATTACAAGAGTCTTTTGAAGGAAACCATGAGCAGCAAGCTTTCAAACAATTCAAAGAGGAATTTGATAGCTACCCTATCAAACATGATATACATTGAGACCAACATGGTGGTCATGGAGCCCGCTGCATAGGCTATCCTGATCGATAGGGGTTTTACCTAGTTTTTCGATCTAATTTTTGGTGCAAAAGATGAACTTATGCTGGTTGTGATGAAACCATGGGAGGATGGTTGCATGGAGATCAGGGGTCACAAATTTATCATTGATGTTCATCTACTGGTGGAAATTACTGGCCAGTTGGTCAAGGGAAGGTCAATTCACCATCAAAAGCACCACAAGGAGGTGGAGCTCAAAGATTTTAAGGATAACCTAAAAATATACAAGGAGGTAAAGAATGGCATCATAAGGATGGATATCTTGACTCCCTGGAATGTGGTTATGAATAATGTGTTGGAGTTCATCACGGTGGAGGACCTTGGTAAAACTTTACTCAGTTTCCATTATGCCTTTGTCAACTTTTTTTGGGATGTTAACCCCATAAGCATTCCCATATTTTTGATGAAATCCCTAAACCACACCATCACCTCTTCTCGTAGCAAAAAAGGCTTTTCCATGCCCATGCATCAAAGCCTTCTCAAGGTCATTTACAAATATGTCCTTCTGCATGTTCCCCAACCTGTCCCTGACCCTCCTCCTGAGGATTTCCCAACTGTTCATGGTGAAAGTTTGAGGGATGTGAGAGCCATGGTATTCCAAAAAACTCCCCTATGCCGAAGTGTTAGGGTGATTATAGTGCTAAGGGAGGCCCAGCAAGGAAAAGGCTGAGAATTGATGACCAACCCATTAGGTCTTATCTAAGGCTAAAAAACAATCAAGTTTAGGGAAGTAGAAAAATCATGGAGATTACGTCTGAATATGAGGGTCCTAACCCTAAAATAATGGAATTGAAAAGGTATGTCCTGAACATGGCAGCCAACATTAATCAGCATATGCAGGAATTACAAGATATTTTGACCAAATTTTTCTTCAACGAAGGATACTAGAGCAACAAGTCGGTGGTATACAACCCAGAGACTAATGACAACGAAGAAGACAAAGACAAAAATCAAGAAGAGGAGGTCGAGGATGAGGACTAGGGTCTCCCTTCGATTTTCCTATACTGTGGATGGACGGTATGCATTTTGTTTTGTGGTGTTGGTTGTGGGAGTGGATTTTTGTTTCCTACAGGATTATGGGTGATCTCCTATGTAAATTTTGGGTGCTTGGGTAGTGAGGGTCCTGATAGGGCCTTTGTCTCTTTTTGTTAAAGGGGTTTTCGACTATGGTGGGTAGTATGGTCTAGTTATTTTGGTGTCTAGCTAAGAAGTAGCATCAGGTTAGAGGACAAAGTTTCCTCAGTTTGGTTCATGGTGGGGTTCCTCAACCAAGGACTGATTTTTGTAAATCGGTTTTGGGTCAACTGTTAAAACCCAATTTAATGATAGACTTAATTTACCAAAAATAAATAAGGTATATCACAAATTGATTTCCTATCATTTTTTTTCAAAATAATTTGTTGGTATAACATGTTGGTTGTGATTATAGAGGCCAAGAACATAAGGCTAAAAAATGTGAGATAAATCACACATTTATTGCATTGGTTCCAAAGAAAAATGAGATAAAATAATTTTATAACTTTCATCCAATAAGCCTCTATATTAGGATCTATACGATAATTTTAAAAATTATGAAAACTTATATTAGAAATATTTCTAGATTTTCATAAAAACATGGTATTCTAACATAATTTTAGTCTATCTCATGAAACTAATTTATTTAAAAATAAAATATGCTCAACTTCATCAAGGAATAAGTTCTACTTTTGTTGAGAAATATAGGAAGGTGTAAATTCACACAATATTACAAATGAAAATTAGAATAGGAATATTAATATTGTTTTCAAAACAACATTTTTTTATTATGTTGAAGGAAGGGGTTTTTGAAAGGTCCCCAACCCTTATACACTATCATAAACAAAAATATAATACTTCAATACAAATACCAAATGTGACATAAAGTGAGTCACCAATTAGAAAATACAACCCACATAACCTATAACAACTTATGCTATAGAAAATCAACTTAGTCAAATACTTAACAACTGAAACACATCACTAAGATAAATACTTAATAACAATTTCTTTTACATTCTCTCCTATCTTGCATTTGTGAATCCCTTTTCCTAATCCCTATATCAAATAACTGTATTTAAAAATATATTATTGCTAATTTTCATAATTTCTTGTGGAAAATAGTTTTCCAAGATTACATATCTTTCATTTTGAATTCCCCAATTGGCTACCCAATCTGTAACCATGTTTCCTTCTCAGTAGATATGTAGAATATGCACATTTTCCAAATTCTTAATTTTTAGTCTATCCTCCTAAATAATATCATTTATATCCCAACTTGAATACTAATTACCCATGATCAGGTTGACAATGTTTAAAGAATCTCCTTCTATGATGATATTTTTAACTTTAATTCCATCAATCATCCTAAAGCCTAGGAATAGATCTCTAGTTTTAGAAAAAATGATTAGATTGAATTACAAGGTGCTCTACATACAATAATACCATATACTCTTTTTCATTCCATAAAATATTATCAACACCTACAATACCCAAATTCCCTTTTGAAGCACCATAAAAATTCAATTTTAACCAAACCTAAGATGTAGGCTCCTATTTTGTTTGAAATATTTTAATATTGGAAGAAATTAATGGTTTATTACTACAAAAATCCAATCCTTGACTATTTTTAATAACATTTTCACCATCATCTTCCCATGAGCCCTTGAAATTGATTATCAAAATATTATTTTTCACAACATTGAAGATCTTGATCACTATAGACATCACATCTTTCTTACATCCTTTAAAAACTATTATTTCATTCTTTCAAAATACTCCACATAAAGTGAGATAAACAAAAGCTCATAAAGTACTTAGTATTTTTCTCCTAAAATATGACTCCCAACTTAAGTATAGATCAACAATAGAATTTGGCAAGACCCATGTCAGACAAAAATTTTCAAGGATGTTGTTAAACACCTAATTTGAAAATGAACTTCAAAAAACAAATATCATACCTCCTTCCAATACATTTCACATAATGGGCATCTGTTAGGGATCTATAGACATCTCTTAAGTAAATTGTCCATTGTAAGAACTTTTTTTGAATTGCAAGACAAGAGAAGAAGACCACTTTTGGAGTTAGATATTTTAGTCATATCTTGTTTATCAGTAGGCATCCCAATCCTACATCTTCCAAGAGAAAGTGCCTAAATTTTATAGAGTACTTCCCATCTTTTCTAAATTTCCAAATTGGAATATCCTCTAGTCCATATTGATTTTGAAAATATACCTACAATATTCTATTTTGTTTTCTTACCACTTGTCTTTTCCTGTCATTTATACCCTTAACATATATATGTTTCCATATTTTCCCATTAGTATCCTAAATGATAAAATTATGAACCCATTGTCCATATTGATGAGAAATTTCATGTTCTAGTTCTCCAAATTCAAGATCTTCACACAAAGGGATATTTTTTATCCATCTATCTTTCCAAAAGTTTACTTTTCTTCCATTTTCAATATTTTATATTAACCTCTTTTGAATAAGAGGTATATTTTTTTTAATATTATTCCAAAGAAATATTCTTTTATTACATTCTCTATTACCAAAATATTAGTTTCATTTCTCATATACTTTGCTTTCAAGATCTAAATCCATCCTACTTTTTCATCTGTAACTATTTTCCACCCTTGCTTTCCCATGAGATATTTATTCATTTGTTTCAACTTCCTAAAGCCTAGGCACCCCACCTACTTTGTAGAACATACCTTATCCCAAGAAACAAGAGCTATTATTTTCTTCTATTCCATTCCAATCCATAGTGAAATGGGTAAAATAGAGCATTTTATCCAACAAAACATTAAAAACACATGCTATTCAAAATAATGTATTTTATTCATGATAAGATTTGCATAGGTTACAGATATGGAGAATTCCCATTTTTTCTTTCTTTTTCACAAATGTTACAATAGGCCTGATGCCTTCTTCAGGGTTCCTTAGTGTAGATGGGCTTGCATACCATTGCAGGGTTGTATTTGTTTGTTGTTTACCTGAATGGTTCTAGGATAAACCTGTAAAAGGGGGTGAGTTCATTGGGGGACTTGCCTCAGTCAAGCCCCATATTAAGAAAAATAAATCAACTGTAAAAACATGATAAAAACTGAAATAAATGATTCAAGATCTCATAAAATTGAAAAATGAATCTTACCTCCCAAATTTGAGCTAATTTGGGACCTCTAGACCCACTTTGCCCCTCAGGAGGTGAACTAGTGCCGGATTCGTGGGGCAGAGGGTGAATTGGACTCTGAGTATTTTTTTGCAAAAACCCTTCGGTGGAGAGGTTCCTTAGGTACTATACTGCTGATGTGTAGGTTCAAATTTTTGTTTCTATGCTATGGTATGCATTTTGGTAGAGTTTCTATGCTTTGGATATAAGTGGAGAGAGAGCTAGAATTAGGGTTTGGACCCACTTTATATAGAAAATGGCAAGGTGTAGGGGGAGATTTAAGAAAACTAACCCTAGGCAGAAGTTTAACTAGAGTTAGTTTAGGTTTTGTGAGGTGGAAGCCTCACATTCCCCCTAGGAAATATGTTATCCTCACACATGTGTGAGGAAGGATCAGATCTAATCAAGATTATGAGGTCCTAATTCAAATTAGGGCTTGATTAGGGTTCTTAGGAAAATATCCTAGCTAACCCTAATTACACACATGTGGGAGGGTGCAATTAGTGTTAATTAGGGATTAAGAGTTTAATTAATCAATTTTACCCTAAAAATATGACTTAAGTGAAGTCAACATTAAATTAGATTTTAGGAATTGACTTGATAATTGCTTTTGCCAATTAATAGCCCGTGGAGGTCTCAATTGAGTGTAAATAGGATTTGTATCTCCTTGGGAAGCTGATGGAAGGTATCCCGATGCATGGAGAATGTTTGTGATGTGATTTTTCTAACTTATTAGGGTTTTGGACCTAAAAACTAGCAAAGTGGTGTGTGGAAGTCTATGCAATGCTACAATAATCTACGGTGATCTACGCATGACTAAGCATGACTACGGATGTCTACGTAAGACTATGCATTACTACAGTAATCTACATGTCTAGGAGGATCTAAAATAGTCTACGTTGGTCTACGATAGCCTAGGGGTATCTAGGATTGCCTATGTAAACCTACAAGTGTCCAAAAGGATCTACAAGTATGTAGGTGTAGCAATATGTGACTTTTAGCTGTCTATATTTTACCCTTTTTGTACTATACTATGTGAGACAAATTTAATACAAAAATGAGAAGGATTGTGTAGATAAAAAGGGATAGAAGGGGAATGGAATCCAATCAAAGGTATGTAGCTACTTGAAGCATGACCATACAACATTGAATGGTAATCCAGGGGGATAAAGGGAAGAAAATGGGATCTAATAAAAGGTATGTAGTCACTCGGAGCATGACCATGCAACATTGATCGATAGCCAAGAAGGAGGAAGAATAAGGAGGGAAGAGGAAAGGGATAAAGTTCAGTGAAAATAATACCGGTAAATGGAAATGGATGATTATGGATGCAACATAGTGATTTTGCTGATTCCATATGATATTTTTGATGTCATACTTTAAGAACACAAGCTTATACTGAGAGGGGGGGTGAACAGTATAAGACCTCTTTATACTTTTTCCATTATACTTCAAAATAGTAAAGCAATATACCCAAAGCAATATCAAAGCAATGCACAATATCATCCACAAAGTGACACCAATTTTAACGTGGTTCACCCAGAATGGCTGGGCTACGTCCACAAAAATTTTCTCTAAAAGTTATCTCAAAGTTCTTTGGGAATCCTTCCCAATTACAATGTTTATGAGCCTCGGCCCAAAGGAGATACCTTCCCCCAATCAGAATTTATGAGCCTCTGCTCAAAGGAGATACCTTCCCCCAATCAGAATTTATGAGCCTCTGCTCAAAGGAGATACCTTCCCCTCTGCTCTGAAAATGATCCCTCAAAAGATCAACTGCCTCTACCTCTTGCCAGCACGTGGAACTCCTTTCCACCGAAGACCTCCTGTCCTCAATGCTTAGCCTAAGAGACCTCCGCCTTCTATGATCACGTCCACAGTAGCTCAGCAATCTGTACCAAACACAGTCAGTCGGTCTAGTACAAGTCTTCCTCTGTCTGTCAGATCTGTCCAACTCTTGAACAAATCAATCCTCTGCATACAAGCCTTCTCAAAGACTTGCCAAATCTGTCCTCAAGTTCTTCTCATAGAACCAATGCACCTCTATCCTCAAGTTCTCTGATAGAACTATCAAACTCAGCTCACAAGTCCTCTACTAGGACCTGTCCAAATCTGCTCACAAGTCCCCACCGAAACTTGTCCAAAATTGCTCACAAGTCCCCATCGAAACCTGTCCAAAAACTTAGCAAGCTCACCAAGAAAAACTTTCTTAGTAGGAAATCACAAAGTGAATTTTTAGAGACCCAATGTGATTTGTCAAACTCATAGAAGCATAAAGAGAATTGTTAGAGACTCAATATGTTCTATACTCAACTCCCAATCTCAAAACTCAACTCAAATCAACTCAGCTCAATCTCAATCTCAAATCTGAAAACTCAACTCAATATCTGAAATGGATAGGATAGAATGCTTTCTTTCAAGAACATGAAACCCCAACAATTGCCAACTATGCAAAGAATCACATAACAATGATACTCATGTTCTTTTCACCATCAATTAGGGCTTCAACAACAATGCTCATCAAACAAGGTTCAATCAACACCATTTAACTCAAAACACAACCTTGAAGCATTTCACAATCAACATTAGAAAAGGAAACAAGTAGAACTCCTTTTCTCTCCAATATTGTTTGAACAAAAAGCATCCACCAACTCAAATCTCAATAGCACAAAACAACTTTTCAAATCATCAACAAAGAAGTAAGCCCAACACTTTAACCAAGTAAAGAATAGCTTGATTATAACCAATTTAATGAAAGCTAATGTCAATCTCAAAGCTGCCCACTTAAGGTTTCACAACTTCACACAAGAAGCAATTCTAACCTTAAAACATCATGCTTTCATTTCCATAATCAACCAAAAGCACTCTCAACATTACAAGAAATATTTATCCCTTATACACCTTATTTCTCCCTTATAGTCTTATCAACAATAAACTTTATCTCTCATAAGAATGCAATAAGATAATGCAAACAACACTTTCAAAAGAATATTTTATCAAAATAAAGCAAGCTTCAAACTCCTTATAACTCCTAAGCTGTTTTTCTCTCTAATAAACTTCCTCCATCCGCAAAATACACTAGCAAAAATTAATTTCGAAAATACCTTGGCCAACACCAAAAATCGTGCTATGGAGAAATTGTGCACGAACTCTAACACCACCCGCTGCGTCCACTTCAATGAAGAAAAACCCTTTCACGTTATTCGAACGCGGAACCTCCCGTTCGGGTAGCGCGCCAATAGCCTAGCCGCTACCGGTGCGCCAAAGGCGTCCGGTGAGGTTTAAACCTCACTCTGTTTCCCTTGTACCTTCTGTGCCAGAGCTAAAATAAACAATAGGCCTCCCTGTCTTCTGACGTGAACGACGACGACGAAACCTTACGGCGGATACAAAAAATGAACGACGGATATCCGAACAACGGATCACGAAATCACAACGAGGAAGAAATCGAACATCAGATCGCGAATTCTCAGCGAGCAACACTTTTCAAAAATGCGGATGGGATAATCTTTGATCTTCATCGTGGGAGATTTATATGCATATTTCCCATAAACTCTTGACGTCGGTGAGGAGTTTAACACGTCGGCAGAGGAGTTTAACACGTCGACGGAGGTCTTGGCTAGCGCCCACAAACTTAGAACATAGCGCCATCAAAGTTAAGACATTTGCGCCATGGGTTAGGAGAACCCAATGCAAACAAATATTTATTTAAAAATAATTAAAAGGAACCTTAACAAGGTTTTTAATTATTTAAATAAATACTTCCTCCTGGACCCAAATGCATTAAACTAATGCATCCACCTGTAATCTTTAAACCTCCCAACTTGGGGTTTACAAAAGACCTTTGAAACTGTCATGTCGTAACCTTCATCAAAACAAATTGTTTGACATCAAATCAAATTCCTTCAAGAGCTTCTTGACATCAATGACAACTTATACACTTGAGCAAAGGCAATGTACCCAAAGTACCCAAAATTGCCAACAATCTCCCCCTTTGTCATTGATGGCAAACCTTCATTGAAAACACTTCTCAAGAGCCAAAACTGAAACCAACTATGCTAACAACCGACCAACTGTGCCCACAACTCAGAATCTTCCTTTGAAGTTTTGCTCCCCCTGACTTGAAGCTCTCCTCTTCACTTTGAAGCTCTCCCCCTTACTCATATCTCTCCCCCTTTGTCATCAATGGCAAAGGGTCACCTTTGGGGCTCGGGACTAAGAATGAGCCTCTTAGCTTAGTCCCTCCCCCACCTCCCGATGAGGTGATTAATTATGGGGTGGGAGTAAAACTCCCATTAGGCACTGATCATCATCAGCGTCTATAACTTCCTTGTCGGGCCTTCTCTTGAACTCTTTGCCCATATTCCTGTTCTTGTCACTGTTCTTGTTCTTGTTCTCATCCCTGTTCTTGTCCATGCCTTGATCCTTGGACCTGATCATGCCACTGTTCCTGTTCCTGTATTCTAGAATTTCAGCTCTACACTGTCTGATTATGTGACCTTCATTGTTGCACTTGAAACACTTGACGATGTTGTTTCTCTGAGGTAAACCTGATCTTTGAATCCACCAGTTCTGACCAAACCTGTTACGACCAAACCTGTTCCTGTTATTTGCCTTGCAATAAACTGCCTTGTGCCCAAACTATTGACAAGAGTAGCAATACCCTTGAAAGTAACTAGCACTTCTAAAACTGTCATTTACCTTCTTCACTTGAGCCATGCAATGTGAAGCCATGTGACCAAACCTGTGACAAGCAAAACATCTGCCTTGAAACTTTCCTTTATTTGACCTCTTAGGTTCTGAAAATCTTCTTCTTCTCATTCTGATTCTGTTTTCTATTTCTGTGCATCTATCATTCAAGGACTCCTTTTCTGAAATACTTTCCTCATCAGAACTCTCTTCCTTTTGGAGTCTCTTACTAGACTCTCCAACTTGTTCCTTGTGTGGCTTAACAAAACCAAGGCCTGTTTTATCTGTTGTCTTTCTTTGACCTTTGATGAGTGACTTAACCTTTTTGGAGCTATCTTGGAACCCAGTAAAGCTTATCCTTGTACTCTTTAGTTTCCTCTTTCAAAGAAGCCATTTTCTGTTCTAACTCACTATACTCAAGAACCTTAGACTCTAACTCATCCTTGAGTTCCTGTGTCTTAGCTATAGAGAAGTCAAGACTTTCTATAAGATCATCTCTCTCCATACAACATTCATCTAACTTATCCTTGAGTCTAGCATTCTTCTTTCTTTCCTTTTTCAAAGCACTAAGAGCACTAATAAGTTCACCTTTAAGATCTACTTCACCTTTCTCTATATCTTCCTCTATTTGTTTGCTTTTTGAATCATCAAAGCCTTTTTCAGATTTCTTATCACTAGAGGTGCTACCCTTTTCAAAAACCATACATGCATCTTCCTTATAGTTTTTTGAAGCATCCTCATACATACTAGAAACCAAATCATTATTTGTGCAATCATCCTCAAGGTGACCAAAGTTTCCACATCTAAGACATTTCATGATAATGAATCTATGTTTCGGTTCTTCCTCTTTTTCTCATATGAACAACATCTCATTTTCATCATCACTTGAAGAACTTTCACTATCACTACTAGAACACTTACTTGCTTTGTCTAGGTAGAAACTCTTCTTGTGCTTGTGAGAATACCTCTTTCCTTGATTGTTGTGCTCATATTTGTTCTTCCTGTGATGCTTGTGCTTTTAGAATCCTTGCTCTTAGAATCCTGTTTATCTTCATCACTTTCATTCTTGGGAACAGTGACAATCAGTAGCATAATGACCAAACTTTCCACAATTGAAACATCTTACATTTTTCATACTTTTGTGCTTTCTAGAGAACTTGCCTTTCTTGCTGTAATATGCCTCTTCATCACTAGAAGACTCATCACTATCTTGAAGTTGTTTACCCTTGGATTTCTTGGTAGCCTTGAAAGTTGCCTCTTTCTTGACATCAACCTTCACTTGAGTTCTCAACTCAAATGCTGCAAGTATACTATGGAGCTCATCCTTTTTCAACTTATCCAAATCTTTAGCTTCCTCAATAGCAGAAATATTTTCACTAAATCTATTAGGAAGAGATCTTAAAATCTTATCACAAACATCATTTTCAGCAAGCTCAAGACCTAAGTCTTTCATGGAGTTAACAACCTCATCCATACGAAGCATGTAGTCACTAATATTTTCATCATCATTCATCTTGAGTTGTTCAAACATACCTTTGAAGTGTCTCAACTTGGCCTTTCCGACATTTGTATCACCTGTATGAACCACCTTCAACCGATTCCACATTTCACTAGCTGTCTTGAAGTGAATCACTTTGGTGAGATCTGCTTTCTGTAAGCCTTTCAAGATTGCATTCATTGCTTTTGAATTGTTGTGATGTAGGAGCCTTTCTTCTTTAGTATTAGGACCATGTTCAAGAATAGTGTACTCATCTTCAATCACTTCCCAAACCTCATTCCCAAGTGCCATTAGATGAACCTTCATCCTTGCACTCCAAAGACCAAAATTTGACCCATCAAGAATAGGTGCTGCATTGCCACTTGAATGATCCATTGTGTTCTTTACTAGCTTTTCCTTCAAGCTGTTAAACTTTTCGAAGGCACCGACCTACGATACCAATTGAAGAACACAAGCTTATACTGAGAGGGGGGTGAACAGTATAAGACCTCTTTATACTTTTTCCATTATACTTCAAAATAGTAAAGCAATATACCCAAAGCAATATCAAAGCAATGCACAATATCATCCACAAAGTGACACCAATTTTAACGTGGTTCACCCAGAATGGTTGGGCTACGTCCACAAAACTTTTCTCTAAAAGTTATCTCAAAGTTCTTTGGGAATCCTTCCCAATTACAATGTTTATGAGCCTCGGCCCAAAGGAGATACCTTCCCCCAATCAGAATTTATGAGCCTCTGCTCAAAGGAGATACCTTCCCCCAATCAGAATTTATGAGCCTCTACTCAAAGGAGATACCTTCCCCTCTGCTCTAGAAATGATCCCTCAGAAGATCAACTGCCTCTACCTCTTGCCAACACGTGGAACTCCTTTCCACCGAAGACCTCCTATCCTCAATGCTTAGCCTAAGAGACCTCTGCCTTCTATGATCACGTCCACAGTAGCTCAGCAACTTGTACCAAACACAGTCAGTCAGTCTAGTACAAGTCTTCCTCTATCTGTCAGATCTGTCCAACTCTTGAACAAATCAATCCTCTGCATACAAGCCTTCTCAAAGACTTGCCAAATCTGTCCTCAGGTTCTTCTCATAGAACCAGTGCACCTCTGTCCTCAAGTTCTCTGATAGAACTATCAAACTCAGCTCACAAGTCCTCTGCTAGGACCTATCCAAATATGCTCACAAGTCCCCACCGGAACCTATCCAAAACTGCTCACAAGTCCCCATCGAAACCTGTCCAAAAACTCAACAAGCTCACCAAGAAAAACTTTCTTAGTAGGAAATCACAAAGTGAATTGTTAGAGACCCAATGTGATTTTTCAAACTCATAGAAGCATAAAGAGAATTTTTAGAGACTCAATATGTTCTATACTCAACTCCCAATCTCAAAACTCAACTCAAATCAACTCAGCTCAATCTCAATCTCAAATCTGAAAACTCAACTCAATATCTGAAATGGATAGGATAGAATGCTTTCTTTCAAGAACATGAAACCCCAACAATTGCCAACTATGCAAAGAATCACATAACAATGATACTCATGTTCTTTTCACCATCAATTAGGGCTTCAACAACAATGCTCATCAAACAAGGTTCAATCAACACCATTTAACTCAAAACACAACCTTGAAGCATTTCACAATCAACATTAGAAAAGGAAACAAGTAGAACTCCTTTTCTCTCCAATATTGTTTGAACAAAAAGCATCCACCAACTCAAATCTCAATAGCACAAAACAACTTTTCAAATCATCAACAAAGAAGTAAGCCCAACACTTTAACCAAGTAAAGAATAGCTTGATTATAACCAATTTAATGAAAGCTAATGTCAATCTCAAAGCTGCCCACTTAAGGTTTCACAACTTCACACAAGAAGCAATTCTAACCTTAAAACATCATGCTTTCATTTCCATAATCAACCAAAAGCACTCTCAACATTACAAGAAATATTTATCCCTTATACACCTTATTTCTCCCTTATAGTCTTATCAACAAAAAAACTTTATCTCTCATAAGAATGCAATAAGATAATGCAAACAACACTTTCAAAAGAATATTTTATCAAAATAAAGCAAGCTTCAAACTCCTTATAACTCCTAAGCTATTTTTCTCTCTAATAAACTTCCTCCATCCGCAAAATACACTAGCAAAAATTAATTTCGAAAATACCTTGGCCAACACCAAAAATCGTGCTATGGAGAAATTGCGCACGAACTCTAACACCACCCACTGCGTCCACTTCAATGAAGAAAAACCCTTTCACGTTATTCGAACGCGGAACCTCCCGTTCGGGTAGCGCGCCAACAGCCTAGCCGCTATCGGTGCGCCAAAGGCGTCCGATGAGGTTTAAACCTCACTCTGTTTCCCTTGTACCTTCTACGCCAGAGCTAAAATAAACAATAGGCCTCCCTATCTTCTGACGCGAACGACGATGATGAAACCTTACGGCGGATACAAAAAATGAACGGTGGATATCCGAACAGCGGATCACGAAATCACAGCGAGGAAGAAATCGAACATCAGATCGCGAATTCACAGCGAGCAACACTTTTCAAAAATGCGGATGGGATAATCTTTGATCTTCATCGTGGGAGATTTATATGCATATTTCCCATAAACTCTTGACGTCGACGAGGAGTTTAACACGTCGGCGGAGGAGTTTAACACGTCGGCGGAGGTCTTGGCTAGCGCCCACAATCTTAGAACATAGCGCCATCAAAGTTAAGACATTTGCGCCATGGGTTAGGAGAACCCAATGCAAACAAATATTTATTTAAAAATAATTAAAAGGAACCTTAACAAGGTTTTTAATTATTTAAATAAATACTTCCTCCTGGACCCAAATGCATTAAACTAATGCATCCACCCGTAATCTTTAAACCTCGCCAACTTGGGGTTTACAAAAGACCTTTGAAAGTGTCATGCCGTAACCTTCATCAAAACAAATTGTTTGACATCAAATCAAATTCCTTCAAGAGCTTCTTGACATCAATGACAACTTATACACTTGAGCAAAGGCAATGTACCCAAAGTACCCAAAATTGCCAACAATACTAGTTGCTTGGGGTAGGCAAATTTTGACTACTTTGCTTTTGCAACCAGAGCAGTGTGGTCCAAAAGTATGAATAGAACAAATGCCTATTCAAATATTTGTTGTAGATTGATTGATTAGTACATGGCAACAAGTGTCAAACCATTTGACCTAAAGGGACATTTGGATTATTCAAACGTGTAATTCATTATGCATCATGAATTCCAAAAATCCTTTTCGAAATGTTGCACTAGGATTATATCAAATGTATCATTAATTCCTTATTCGACATACATGAATGCTATATTTACTTCTCCATCGAAACACATAGCTCTCGTGATATAACAAATATCTTGTTGGGATTGAGATTATAATAGTAAGATAATTTTTATCAAAAAATTCCATAGACAAATGTGATATCCACACTTTTGGATATTCAGTTGGTTGGTTGCATGCAAAGCTAAATTTGGATATGAATACCCCCTCAAACAAGGAATCAGCAATGAGGTGAATGGAATGCGGTGATTTGGTGATGCAACGATTGATAGAATGCCAATATGTGATGAAAAATGGTTAAAAAGTAGATAAGAGGATAGTTTAGGAGGATTCCTAGGGATTTAGAGGAAAGTTACATGATTTCCTAGGGTTTTGGTATGAATTTTATTGGTTTTGGGGGTCATATGCTCAATTCACAGGGTTGAGAGCAAATTTGATCCTGATTTGTGGGGCG
This sequence comes from Wollemia nobilis, assembly GCA_028583015.1. Lineage (NCBI taxonomy): Eukaryota > Viridiplantae > Streptophyta > Pinopsida > Araucariales > Araucariaceae > Wollemia > Wollemia nobilis. The sequence goes on from JAQPPZ010001458.1 coordinate 10,099,731, forward strand.
AGGGGCGAATTAGGCCTAAATCATGGGGTAGGGGGTGAATTAGAATTTTAGGTATTTTAAGGTAATTTTGAGTTGGTAGAAACTCATTTGGACAATGACAAGCTACGTAGAGCATTCGAGAGGAGTATTCGGTCATGTGTGGACAAAGTGGTTGATGAGTTTGGATGTAAATATGGTTAAAGGATGACCTGGAACTGACATCATGCATGGGGATCCAATGGTAAGTGCTCCTTTTTACCTTGTTTTTTGTGTTTTTAATTTTCTTGAGGAAAGTAAATTAGGGGAGAGGTTTTCATCTCTTTTTGAAATTTTTTGCAATTTTTAATTGAAATTTGAACACATAGTGTAAAACTAGCCAAATGGGTACCCAAAAATGTGATTTGTTTTTGAGTTTGACTTTTTTTCATGTCAACTTAACCGGGTAATGGGTAGAGTAGGTGTAAATTTTGACCATCCATTTTTTAAGCAATGGTGTATTGTTGTTGGAATGTTATTGAATTTTATCCATCAAAATAGGAAATGGGTATCCCGTTATGTGATTGTTATATTTTTATACTTTCATTTAGCATTTTTTCTAAATGTGTTGTTTTTGGGTGTAAGGTAGTAAACTTTGACTATTAAATTTGCCACCTTAGAGATATTATTTTTAGAAACTGACGATACTTCCACCATAGAAGGGAAAAATGGGTATCCAAAGATGTTATTTATTTTTATAGATGATTTCATTTGGCCTATATTTGATTTACGTGCCAAAATGTAGGTAGTGTTAAATTTAAGATTGGTTGTTGGGAGCCCGATTTGCATTAGTTTTCAACATTTGTTTGAACTTTCATTGCGAAGTAGGCAAATGGGTGTTCAAAAACATGACTGCTATTTTGGTATTGTGTGTTTTGGTGTGTGTTCCGTTTGGGTTTTTATGTGGTAAAATTGACCTTGAAATTCGTGTTGATTGGCATATTGCTTTTGAATTTTATAGACATTTTTACCGCTAAGTGGGTAAATGTGTATTCAAAAATGTATTTTATTTTTGTATGTTGGATGAACTGACTTTGTTTTGAATCTCATGCCATAGTGGGTATGTGGGTAATTTTATTTTTGACTGTTGGAAGCCAAATATGTATTATTTTTAGCATTTTTTTGAACTTTCACCATGAAAAGAAAAAATGGGTATCTAGGTATGGGATTGTTTTGTTGATATATTTTGATATGTGAATTGTGCATTGATTATGTCTTGAAGTGCGTGTCAAATTAAATAGTTTAATTTGTATATTTGATTTATGGATTTTTATTGGATTGCATCATTGTGTTTATGACTAATGTATATTTCATTGTGTTTATTTGTGGATTACAGGTGAAGATGCTCGAGCCTCGTCATCATGTTCAAAATATGAAGGGTGACTTTGACCAGTTGATGAACAATGTCGATGATCTAAAATGGTTGGATGATATATGGTTTCGGGGTGTTTGGGAGTGCAAGAGTATACATGCCAATAGGGCATATATATCCGTGTTGTGTAAGCAATGGGATGCGGATATTTACATATTTCACTCTCCCACTAGAGAAATGACAATCACTTAGAATATGTTTATTGGATTTACAAATTGTGAGTATATAATCAATGAAAATGAGATAACAACAAATGTAAACCAGAATGAACTCAAACCTACAAGTGACAGTTAACAAGGGGCCTTGAATAGTTCAAATAATGCTTAGCAATTAAAAATCTTCCAAAATGCAAAATATTGATTCTTTTTAGTGCTCTTGATATTAGTGTGATCTACCCTGAATCCCAGTTAGTAAACGACTTTTATCTTCAAATTAAAAAGATTTCAAATGCAAAAGTGCGTGGAATTGTCCACTTCATTTTAGAATCCATGTCTTTAATGTGTGGTTCATTTTGAAGTTAGAGGATTCATTTTATCTTCATTGTAAATGTTCCACTATCCCTATGTTAGAATTTGGTGTTAGTAAAAGTTAGAAAGTTAGCATGTCAGCATTCATTTGCTTTATCTGCCTTTAGTGTGAATTTGGCATTAGTAAACCTCCTAGACCAATGTTTTATCTGAAGATTAGATTGATGTATTTGGAGATGTAGAAATTTTGGATAAGGACTAGAATAAAATGAAATGAACAAGAAATGCAAAAAATAAAATTTTGGAAGGAACAAAATGGAAAAAAAATGAACAAGCAGGAATTTTGGAAGGACCAGAATATAAAAATGAACAAGCAAAAATTCTATAAATGACCAAAATGTAAAAATGAACAAACATAAATTCTAGAAATGACCAAAATAAAAAAATGAACAAACAGAAATGGAAAAAAGACTGATCTAAAATATTGAAAATAAAAAAATAGATAAAGATTATGCACAAGGTTAGCTAGAAAAATAAAATGACATCAAACTTTGGTTAGCAATCCCCTCCCTACAAAACCCCAAGTTATGAGATAAATTCTAAGACAACCTGACCTAATAGACCTGCAAAACAAGCACAATCAGATTAGACCAAGTGTGAGACTCAAAGGATAAAATGTACTTGCATTATATTTGACATTCACCTATTGTAACCCATTTAATGGCATAACAAATAGATACAAGCCAAAAAAAAATAATGCAGAAAATATAAACAGTGAAAACAGTAGTCTTAGATGTATTCTCCCTGTAGTTCTGCTCACAAAGGTTGCTTTTGCCAAAATGAAAGCATTTGTATTTCAAAAAAATTCTCTTGTTTACATAGATTTCCAGCCCCCCCTTTACAATGGCCCCATTTGGCTTTTTAAAGACTTACATCCTTGATTTGTTTCCACTTCACCTTTTTATGATATTAAATAAATAATAAAGGAAGAAAACGAACAAAATTTGTATTATTATCGTCTTTCTCCTATAAACCTCTTTTAATATTTATATTATAATATAAAGAATATAAATAAAGATTTAAACATTTAATTAACTCCTTATAACTCCCATTATCCTTATATTATAATATAAAATATATTTAATAAAAATTTAACATTCAATAACATATTTACAACCCCATATATATGGTTTTAATCCAAAAAATAAAACCCCAAAAAAAACAACACTTTGAACCTTATGGCCTCCATAATAAGATTATAATATAAAATTAAAATAAAAATTTAACCTCATATTATAATCGTACTATTTTAAACTCAACCATCACCATTATGATATATGCCGACTAAATCCTTCTACCTTCTATCTCTCAGTATAAATAAATATGCAATATTAAAAAACAACAAAACTTTATCATCCTTACGTGGCCGGAGTTATTTCAAAATGAAATAGAGAGGAAGTTTCAGGACCAATGTTCATCTACGTCGACTTTTCATCCGCCACTATCATTCTTTGATCCATCCCAATGCCCGAGCCTCTCCCAATATTTTGCAATAGCATGAAATGAGTTTCAACGTATTCCTTGGCCTTATAACCTACCCGTTAGGGTTAGGGTTCTAGAGGGGATCCTTTTCCTTTATTTTTGGACGTATGTTAGGTGGCCACCACGTTGCTTGCATGATACTCAACCACCTCTGTCATGCTATGTCACACCTAAAATGTAGTATTTAGTATCCCTAACACCCTTTGAAACTACATGTTTGCAATGTATCCGTTAATACAAACTACCAAACCTTGGTAGTTTTGAATATTCAAAAACATGATTAACGTCTCTGCTCATGCGGTCCCTATCATGCTCTGACCTCTCCATTCATGGCATTATATTTTTGGTGTTCCTTTGGTAGTAGCTACGTTAAATCTACCCTTGGTGCCTCACAAGGCATTGCTACTCATACTTGATGTCATAATAATTTTTCTCTGCTATGTAACCTATGACTATACCCTACGTAATCTTGACATGGCCATGATTTGCATTGTTACCCATTGTCTCAAGTTTGGTCATTTCAGGCTGCCTCGTCTATTTTTAGAATGAGCGTTTCATTCTAATTTACTACCACTACAACAAATAAGTCGCATCACCTCATAAACATCACCAACCATGCCAAACATATCTGTCCATGTGCTGAAACTTGCCTTAGCGACATCCTTGTCATTGTGCTTCTTATGTCAGGAATGAGTGTAGGTTTAGCTGACAAATTGCCCTCTTGGATGTTCTATCACTATAGTAAATGTTTCTAAAATTACCGCTCACTATTGCTATTGCTATGACTACTTTTCTTGATACATATTCCTAATTGACCCTATCATAATGTCATTAGATCAATGTTGGTATAGCTTACATGCTCGAGGAGCTTCTACTATTGGCACAGTTTATGGCATTTGGACTCTTCTTCATAAATGTCCCATAAGCCCAACCTTCATGGAGAGACTACCTCTTCGAAGTGGTATCACACCCCCATATGTGCTCTCCAATGCGGTAGGCCATTGCAACATTCACACCTCTCCTTGTCATCAATCCTCAATGAACTATGACTTAGCTACTTTGTTACACAATGCCTCATCCACGCATCCATTGTGTGTAGAGTAACATATTTTACTACACCACATACTATTATTGTACACGAGTGCTACATTGGCACTGTCACACATGTAGGACAATCGTGGCAAATATTATACTTCACCAACCACTACCCCAGTGAGTCCACCTCATTTCTATCCTTGGTCCCTATTATTCGTCCGCTACCTTGGATTTCATTGATGTGCCATTGCATCAAAACCTATCCCCAAATGATTCCCTGCTACTATGTTCTCATAACCGAAATTCTACCTTACGTTCGCTTGATACACATTCGTTTTCCATCTAAGATTCAGTGTGGAGTATACTACGAAATATCTGTTCGCCATGTTAATCGTCGGTCCCACACCATGTCATACGACTTATTAGCAAATAGTTCTTGTCCTTATAGAGGAAATTCGATGCCTTGGACCCATGGCCAGTATCATATGCATAGCACATAAATAATTATAAATGAATTTTAACAATCAAACATTAATCTTAACTCTACACCAAACCCTAAACAACCCATAAGTCAAAAGTTTTAACAAGATAAACATAAGACATTCAAACTTTTTTTTTTAAACATGCATACTATCTTATATATTATAATGTATTAATGTATCATTAAATACATATAATATATAATAGTATCTATATGACTTTTATTATTATTTTCTTTATTTGATTTAATCAATTTAAATATTTACATTTAAATTGATTAACTTTTGAATGTTTTATTATATATATATATATATATATATATATATATATATTTATTTTTTTTTTATTATTTATTTTTATTATTACTATATACACACATATTATATATATATATATATAGTAATAATACCCTTTTCTTTTATTTTTTCTTTTTTTAATTTTTTTTTTTGGGTATGATTTAGTTTAACTTTTAATTTGAGTCAAGCCATATAAAGGTTGGAATTTTGCAACTTGAAAGGGATTAGTTAAATTATTAACACCGAAACACAAAATTCAAACCATGACTTCAATAAATACATTTAAATCTAAACCTTTCTCAATAATACAAGGAGACCCCCCCCAAAAAAAACCAAAACCAAAAAAAAATGGGCCCCAATTGGGTGTTGTGGAGAAGCCACAACAAATGGTGACTCTACTGGGAAATGCTCCTAGCATTTTGGTGAGAACCCAACCTAAAAAAAACACATAAAACCCAAAAATTAAAATTACACGTATCAGCAAGTATCCAAAGAATGCAAGCAGACTAGAAAGACATGAATCATCAGAATTATTCAACATCAGCTCAATGTGTGTGAAGTGATTCATTCCTTATCGTTTGAAACCCTTCTACGTTCCATTGTCAATTTCACATGAATGCATAGGATAGGTTATGTCTGATTTATGCAGGATTGAATGTATGGAAAGGATGTTAAAATATGAAAGACCTACTTCGCCAATACTCAAAACTTCTAGTACTATGAACAAACATATTAGATCTGTCTAACCCTCTTAGGATCAAATGTGTGTGTAGTGCATTCATTTACTAGATCAAGAGCTTGGTTATGCACCATTACCATCCCGAACTAATGTGTGCAAGTGAACTCAAATTTTTGGGGAATCAGATTCTCAACCTAAGTATGATGATAATTTGACCCTATCCTTACTACTCTAACCTGAGTTAATTACCTCATATTGACCAAAATTATTAAACTTGTTATGGATGAAACCGCTAGGATTAGCTTGTCCATGTGAGTGGTCAGAGGTCTCACTTTTAAATGAGACATGTCACCATGCATGAGCATACTCCACTGCCAATCAAGCATCTATAGCCCCGGTGAAGGTTAGCCCCATAGTCCATGATTTGGATTTTGATTTCTTGAATCTTAGGGATGACTACCCATCCTTTTGAGGGGACATGTAGTACGATCCTTACAACTCAATAACTGGTGGTGTGATGGAAGTGAAATGGTGAAATTTTTGCTTTGAATTTCTTGAATCTTGGGGATGACTACCCATCCTTCTGAGGGGACATGTAGTATGATCCTTACGACCCAATAGTCCATGGTGTGATGGAGGCAAAATCAGAGCTTTGGGGAATCAGATTCTCAACCTAAGTATGATGAGAATTTGACCCTATCCTTACTACTCTGATTTTGGGTTTTCAAGTATTGTGGAAGTGGTGAAAACCACTATTTTATGGACTATGTCGCATGATAGGACCAACAAGAATGACTCTTTTCACCTCACATTTTCTCCCAAGGATGGTTTTGACCATTTTACCCAAGATGTTTTTAATATGTGCAAATCGTGTTAGGTTCAAGATAGTTTCGGCATCAGTTCCCAATCTCAAGATCTTCTTAGTGTATATTGTGCAATGATCCTAAGATCATTTGACATGTTTTTGGTGATTGTCTTTGGAATGTAGATGCAAGTGAGGTGCAATGCAATGTGAAATGTACCTTGAAATGAGGCTAAATGAGATGGAGCATGCAAAATATTTCATCGTAACTTGCAAAATTGACAACTTCATGCATCACAAGTTTCAAATGATATACTTTAATGCATTTGTGATGATTGTGGAACCCTTTGTAGTACAATTGTGATGTTTCACATTCTCCTAGTCTTATTAAACATTCATGAGGACATGAGCTAACATTTCACTCTCAAATACTGGACAACAACTAAACTTGGAAGCGGATGAATACAAAACACCCAATCGACTTACAAAAATTCAAAACAAAATTCCAACCTCAAAACCTAACATGAAACTAGCGCACACAAGCTATATACAAAACTCAACAAAATATTGGAAGTGAATGAATACAAACACAATCAGACTCAACATCATCAAACACAAACATATTTACATATAATACAAGATCTTTACCTTTTTAGGCCTGAAAGTAGTGCTTCAAATGTAGCCCATTAATGGGCAAAGCCAAATCATTTCCATCCAAGGTTTTTAATCTGAAACTATTTTCACCTAGGATTTCAGCAATTTGATATAGACCCAACCACAAACAATAAAAATTTTGATGATATCCTTTCTTTTCATGTCCTTTATCCCACAGTAAAACTAGGTCTAAAATTTTAAATGTTTTGATTTTGGATTTCTTATCAAACCATATTTTCACTACATCCTGATGTTTTCTAAAATGAAGCATGGCCTCATCTCTTTTCTCATCAAGATGCATTAACTGTGTTAACCTAGCTTCAAGTTTATCACTAGTTCCAACATATTCTTTCATGAAATGCAACGTTTGTAACCTTAAATTTGTGGGGAATATGGGGTCCTACCCATAGACTAAATGATACGAAGATGTTCCTATTGATTCTTTGGTTCTGATCCTATCATCCCAAAGGGCGAATTTCAACTTGCTATGCCAATCCCTAGGGTTCTTTTCAAGTAATTTTTTTATTACACACAATAAGTTCTTGTTAGAGGATTCTGCTAAACCATTACCTTATGGATAATAATTTGAAGAAAATTTCAAGCTTACCATATTATCATATGCCCAATTTGCAAACTCCAAAGAAGAAAATGCAGAGCCATTATCACTTACAATCAAGTTGGGCATTCCGAAATGAGTCACAATATTATCCTCTAAAAACTTAATGACAACCTCAGAAGTGGCATGCTTAGTGGGAATAGCTTCGGTCCACCTTGTGCAGTAATCTATGGTAGTAAGGATATATTTATGAGAATTGGATGAGTTAGGATTGATGATCCCAACAAAATCCAATCCCCATTGTGCAAAAGGCCTTGCCTCTACCATAGTCTGTAATGGCATTGCAACATTCCTTTCTCTATTGGCTACCACTTGACATATGTGGCATGATCTCACATGAGCATGTGCATCCTTGAACAAATGGAGCCAATAGTATCCAGCCCTAAGGATTTGATGAGTTGTAGCATTGGCTGACCCGTGTCTAGTTCCATACTTACCATGGAAATCCTTAAGTACTTGAGTCGCCTCTTCTTGATTAACACAATGAAGGTAAATCCCTTCATGGTTATTCCTATACAACACACCAGATTTAATCAAAAAAATTGTAGATTTCAAATGCAAATCTCTGTGTTGAGTGGAATTTAAATGTGATGGACACTTACCATGCAACAAGAAATATGCAATATCAACATACCACTCATCTTTGGTTATGTCATCTACCTCATAATGCTGGCATGATATCAATGGATCAATTTCTACAATTGCCTTGACCAAACCTTGTCCACGAACTATTTTCATGGGTCGGATTTCCAAATCGAATTCTTGAAGGGTCGAAATCCATTTTCCCCATATTTCACCTAGTTCATTTTGTAAAAACATAGACTTAATGGTCGGGTTAGGAACTACCGCAAAGACTTTACTGTGAACTAGATAATGCCTAAATTTCTTGATGGTCTTGAATAGGGCATACATTTTTTTATCCAAGATAGAATATCTCAGCTTTGCATCCTTCAATGGAGCACTCAAGAAGGCTATAGGATTTTCAATGCTACCCTCACTTTTTTGGGTTAAAACACTCACAAAAGAATGGTCTGAAGCAAAAGTATAGACATAGAAAGGCTTTGAATAATCTAGACTAATTAAAATAGGGGCTTTAGAGATAGCATCCTTGATGCTTTTGAAATCTTCCCTATTTTAATTTTTCCATTTGATCTGAACATCCTTCTTTAACATGTCATTCAAAGGCTTGGCAATCTCGGGGAAACCTGAAATAAATTTTCTCACAAAGTTAATCTTACCGAAAAAGGATCTTAACTCTTTCTTGCTATTAGGTGGAGGAATGGCTAGTATAGCTGATATTATTTCTAGATCAATAGCAATCCCATCCTTGGAAATGACATGTCCTAATATCTTACCTTCTGTTACTCCAAAGATGCATTTTTTTGGATTAAGGGAGATCCCATGTTCCCTACATCTCTGAAGTACTTTTCTCAAGTCCTTGACATGATCTTCCCTTTTCTTAGATAAGACAGGAATGTCATCAACGTAAACAATGATACACTTACCAATGAGCCCTTTGAACGTAAAATCCATGGCTCATTGGAAAGTTGCACCTGCATTCAATAATCCAAATGGCATTCTCCTATATGTGAATGTTCCCCACTTCATTGTGAAGGCTATCTTCATTCTGTCATTTGGATGAATTAGAATTTGATTATATCCTAAATAACCATCCAAGAATGACATCATCTTTGACCCATTCACCTTTTGAAGAATCTCATCGATAGTAGGCAATGGGTAATTATCCTTTTGGCATACCTTATTCAGATTCCTGAAATCTATGCACAGCCTTATCTCTCTATTCTTATTTCTTATCGAGACAAGGTTGGCAACCCATGTGGAATGTCTAATAGGAAATATGATTTTTTCTTCTAGCAATCTCTTCACCTCTTTCTCTATTAAGGGTTCTAAAATCGGGTTGACCATTCTTTGTCTCTGTCTGAAAGGTTTGGAGTCAGGTTTTAATGGAATCGTATGCATTATCACATTTTGATCATAAGTTTTCAAATCCTTATAGCTCCATGCTATGCAATCGACATATTCCTTTAATGCGTGAGCGATAGACTCTTTTTATTGCTTGGTACATGCCTTAGCGATGAATACCTCTTTCAGATTTTTTGCACTCCCTAAATTGATTGAATCACATGTTTCCTTAGGGGGTGGTACCTTTCTACCTCTTTTTTCTTGATATCCGATATCAAATATTTTTTCTAGAGAGATGATATCATTTGGTATTTTATTCCTCATTTGGGTAGCTTCACATTTCAACTCCATTTCTTCTTGCCCCCTCTCATCTTCATCTATCACCTGATTTTCAAATATACCAAAATTAGTGATAAAATTGAACACGTGTCTGTCACTATCAAATACTTGGAAATTAGTAAAATTATCTAGTATCGAAGGGCAAGGCACTAATTTGATTGAGAATTTCTTGCACTTTTTGTGGTCCACAGGTTTCAACATACCCGCGGCTATGACAAAAGCATATGCCATGCGATTATTTTTCCTAGATATTAGGGATATATTAAATGCATCAAACTCCTTTATCAAGTCCCTAACTCTGGTTTTGTAAAGGCTTAATATTTTATCCCGACAAGTATATTGCCCTTTAACTTGTTTAACCACCAACTCCAAATCTCCCAACACTTTGAGACATTTAACTTTCTTCCTTAGGGCTAATTGAAGTCCAAAAATAAGTGCTTCATATTTCACCACATTGTTGGTGGCTGGGAACTATAATCTATAGGCAACAAGTATAGGCTTGCTACCCAGACATGTAAGTTCAATTCTAGCTCCAACACCTTGCTTTGACCTAGATCCATCAAATCTTAGAGTCCAAACCAGATTATCCTCTTTCAAAGTATTAGAAGAAAAATTCTCCTTTTGAGGTTCTTTGGTAGCTTCTTCTATGTCCAAGCTATAGGCCCCTAATTTAGTCTCAACATACTGGATTTCATTGGGTTTTTTGTATTCAGTTATCATCTCCTTGAGTCTAGGTTCACTATCCACCCAAATTTGATTTGCCACTCCTCTCCAAGGCAACCACATATGGGAAGAATCTGTTACAATATACCCATTCAAATTTTTACTCCAATCTCTTCCCAATACCATTCCATACTTGGTAGGAATATTAAGCACCAATATATCTATGTGATGTTGAACCCTAGGTTCTGATTTAATCTGAATAAGGACATCATTTAGACTTCCAACCGTGTCCATAATAGATCTATCCAATTGTACCACCTTACTCTTAGAAGGGATTGGTGTGAGTCCTAACTTTTGGCAAATTTCCAAGGGCATGATGTTGGTCGAAGCACCTGAATCTATCAGACAATTGTGTAAATTTTTACCTGCAATTCTAATGGTTATGAGAAATGGAGGTACTTCTCATTTTTCCATTTTCAAAACTAGTTGAGACTCGACACCATTGGCTTCATGGACTTGACTAGGTGGGTTTTTTGGTGAACCTATCTCATGACCCAAAAGTTTAGCTACTTCGAACAACGAGATATTAGCCTTATTTTTCTTCATGTCTTCTTCTAAGTCATAAGTGAGTTTTTCTAAATTTGGCATATTTTTCATCGCAATCGACGAAGGAGGTGGATTAACCTCACATTTTGTATCCGAAGGAAGTAAAGGGTTGTTTGGAGGAGTAGAGGTTGTTTTGGGATCCTTAGAACTTCTTGTGTAATACCGATGATTTCCTTTCCCAAAACGTCTAGTGGCTTGGACTTCCAAAGTTTCTTCATATTCTTCTCCTAAGACCTCAACATCCTCCTCTTCCTCACCTTCTTGGATGTAGACCACTTCAGTTACCAAATCATCTTGCTTCCCTTGGCCACAATGTGGTAATTCATCATCACAAGGTTCCAACTCACCATAATCTTCCAAAGCATCTACCTGATTAGCTACGGGGTTGGGTACTCACCCATTGTTGGGTTGAGTGTTATATGGTCCTATCCTCCTATGGTTATGATTTTGATTTGGTATAGGATCTTGGGAAATTTTTTTTGTTGGTGAACTATGTCATTTGGATGAATTAGAATTTGATTATATCTTGAATAACCATTCAATAATGATATCATATTTGACCCATTCACCTTTTTAAGAATCTCATCAATAGTAGGCAATGGGTAATTGTCCTTTTGGTATACCTTATTTAGATTCCTAAAATCTATGCACAATATTATCTCTTTGTTCTTATTTCTTACCGAGATAAGGTTGGCAACCCATGTGGAATATCTAATAGGAAAGATGATTTTTGCTTCTAGCAATCTCTTCACATTTTTCTCTATTAGGGGTTCTAAAATTAGGTTAACCATTCTTTATCTCTGTCTGAAAGGTTTGGAGTCAGGTTTTAATGGAATTGTATGCATTATCACATTTTTATCATAAGTTTTCAAATCCTTATAGCTCCATGCTATGCAATCGACATATTCCTTTAATGCATGAGTGATAGACTATTTTTCTTGCTTGGTACATGCCTTAGCGATGAATACCTCTTGCACTCCCTAAATTTATTAAATCACATGTTTCCTTAGGGTGGTACCTTTCTACCTCTTTTTTCTTGATATCCGATATCAAATATTTTTTCTAGAGAGATGATATCATTTGGCATTTTATTCCTCATTTGGGTAGATTCACATTAGAAATCCATTTCTTCTTGCCCCCTCTCATCTTCATCTATCACCTGATTTTAAAATATACTACAATTAGTGACGAAGTTGAACACGTGTCTGTCACTACCAAATACTTGGAAATTGGTAACATGATCTGGTATCAAAGGGTAAGGCACTAATTTGATTGAGAATTTCTTGCACTTTTTGTGGTCCACAGGTTTCAAAATAACTATGGCTATGGCCAAAGCATCTACCATATGATTATTTTGCCTAGATATTAGGGATATATTAAATGCATCAAACTCCTTTATTAATTACCTAAATTTGGTTTTGTAAAGGCTTAATATTTTATCTCGACAAGTATATTGCCCTTTAACTTGTTTAACCACCAACTCCAAATATCCCAACACTTTGAGACATTTAAATTTCTCCCTAAGGGCTAATTGAAGTCCAAAAATAAGCGCTTCATATTTCGTCACATTGTTGGTGGTTGGGAACTGTAATCTATAGGCATCAAGTATAGGTTTTCTACCCAAACATGTAAGCTCAATTCTAGCTCCAGCACCTTGTTTTGACCTAGATTCATCAAATATTAGAGTCCAAACTAGATTATCCTCTTCCAAAGTATTAGAAGAAAAATTCTCCTTTTGAGGTTTTTTGGTAGCTTCTTCTATGTCCAAGCTATAGGACCCTAATTCAGTCTCAACATACTGTATTTCATTGGGTTTTTTGTATTCAGTTATCATCTCCTTGATTCTAGGTTCACTATCCATTCAAATTTGATTTGCCACTCCTCTTCAATGCAACCACATATGGGAAGAATCTGTTACAATATACCCATTCAAATTTTTACTCCAATATATTCCCAATACCATTCCATACTTGGTAGAAATATGAAGCACCAATATGTCTATGTGATGTTGAACCCTAGGTTCTGAGTTAATTTGAACAAGGACATCATTTAGACTTCCAACCGTGTCCATAATAGATCTATCCAATTGTAGTACCTTACTCTTATAAGGGATTGGTGTAAGTCCTAAATTTTGGTAAATTTCCAGGGGCATGATGTTGGTCGAAGGACTTGAATCTATTAGACAATTGTGTAAATTTTTTCCTGTAGTTCTAATGGTTATGAGAAATGGAGGTATTTCTCATTTTTCCCTTTTCAAAACTGGTTGATACTTGACACCGTTGGCTTCGTGGACTTGACTAGGTGGGTTTTTCGATGAACCTGTCTCATGACCCAAAAGTTTAGATATTAGCCTTATTTTTCTTCATGTCTTCTTCTAAGTCATAAGTGAGTATTTCTAAATTTGGCAAATTTTTCATTGACTTGGGCATCTCCGTAATCGATGAAGGAGGTGGATTAACCTCACATTTTGTATTCTAAGGAAGTAAAGGGTTGTTTGGAGGAGTAGAGGTTGTTTTGGGATCCATAGAACTTCTTGTGTAATATTAATGATTTCCTTTCCCAAAAAATCTAATGTCTTGGACTTCCAAAGTTTCTTCATCTTCTTCTCCTAAGACCTCAACATCCTCCTCTTCCTCACCCTCTTAGATGTAGACCACTTCAGTTACCAAAGCATCTTGCTTCCCTTGGCCACAATGTGGAAATTCATCGTCACAAGGTTCCAACTCACCATAATTTTCCCAAGAATTTGCCTGATTAGCTATGGGGTTGGGTACTCATCCATTGTTGGGTTGAGTGTTATATGGGCATGTCCTCCTATGGTTATAATTTTGATTTGGTATAGAATCTTGGGAATTTTTTTCCTGTAGGCGAACTATGTCATTGCCCTTTTCGATAGTGATTTTCTTTAATTCTTCCAATTTAGAATTAGATCATTGCGGTTGAGGTGTTGTAGTTCTAGGTCCAAATATATTTCCTACATTAGCCACCTATAGAATGGGCACAATGGCTTGGTTTTGAGTATTTTGGTTCCATCCAGGATTCATGCTTTAAATAGGTGTGACCGTAGGATAAGTCATTGGGTTTTGGGTATTGAGTGCACTAAATCCAAGTATGGTCAATTGATTATTGACCATGCTGAAATCTAGCATGGTTATCTGATTGCTTGGTAACATGGTCAGTGGTGGAATGGATATGTTAGGATATATGAGAAATGGTGAATAGGTTGATGTTAATGGACATGGTTGTTGGAAGTTGTTCATTGTTGGTACTTGTGATGCCATTACCTGATTCATCATGGCAAATTGACTGTATGGACCATATTGTCCCATCCCAGCCCATTGAGACAACCCTCCTCCTGGAGAATTCATTTGTTGTTCAAGGGTCATTGTCTTAGTGTAAGCTAAGGCAAGAGTTGTAACCTAAGGATTTATTCGGGCAAACAAGGACGTTACAGGATCTAAAGCTTTAAAATATAATTGAAGGGCCACAATAACATCTACTGCAAAATGGTGAGTTACATTCACGTATAGCTTTTGGAACCTAACATTGAACGTCCTAATAGGCTCATTGGGTAATTGTTTATAGGACATGAACAAATTATAGATTATGGAAGGATCTAACAACAACCGAAATTGGCTAATGAAGGCAACTTCCAATTAGGCCCATGAAGTAATGGACCCTACAAGTAGATTTTTGTACCACTCATTGGCCATATGGTCCAAACTATTAGGGAATACTTGACATGCAACATCTTCGTGAGTGACCCCTTGTATAAACATGTAGTCTTTGTAAATTTGGACATGCTCTTCAACAGTAACAAGACCATCATGTATGAACTTGGGTAGTGATCTTTCAATATGCCTAGGCAAGTCATGGGTATCTTTAGGTATATTCAAGGGAGAGCTTTGCATATCGCCCCAAAGAGTGGGTGGTTGTTATTGTTGTTGTTGCTGGGCCATGTTATTCACTTATGATGACCCTATGATAATAATAGCAATCGTAGTAACATGGATAGATACACTTGATGTAGCTACCGTAATAGAAATAATGGGTGTGGACCCACTAGATGTACTTGAGTCTAATGATGACCCTAGCTCAAGTATACTGGGTGGGATTTCGATCTGTTGAGTTTTGTTTCTTGGTCTTCTAGAATTGGGAGAAAGACTTTGGAAAATAGTTTCCCTTATGGTTTTAGACCTATTAACTATGTACTTAGGTTGATCCATATTGGGAATCCTAACTCTATAAAATACTTCTCACAAATCTCTCACAATAACACTTGAATAAATGTTGTACCTATAAGCACAATAGGGTGGAAATAGAGCTGACCATGTTAACTGTTAGACAAGATCTAAATCACAAAGCAATAAAGAAGGCCCTCCTTCTAGAGCCAAAATGTTGAGTGAATATTTTTCCCTATTGCAAAATGATCACCACAAATAGAGTATTGAATTGAAAACTCTCTCTTGCAAAGAAATTAAGTGAAATCACCCATTTCTCCAAGGTTCTGGTAAGCTAACATTTGTGAGTATATAATCAATGAAAATGAGATAACAACAAATGTAAACCAGAATGAACTCAAACCTGCAAGTGACAGTTAACAAGGGGCCTTGAATAATTCAAAAAAATCTTCCAAAATGTAAAATATTGATTCTTTTTAGTGCTCTTGATATTAGTGTGATTCACCTTGAATATCAGTTAGTAAATGATTTTTATCTTCAAATTAAAAGGATTTCAAATGCAAAAGTGTGTGGAATTATCCACTTTATTTTAGAATCCATGTCTTTAATGTGTGGTTCATTTTGAAGTTAGAGGATTCATTTTATCTTCATTGTAAATGTTCCACTATCCTTATGTTAGAATTTGGTGCTAGTAAAAGTTAATAAGTTAGCATGTCAGCATTCATTTTCTTTATCTACCTTTAGTGTGAATTTATCGTTAGTAAACCTCCTAGAATAGTGTTTTATCTGAAGATTAAATTGA
Source organism: Wollemia nobilis (assembly GCA_028583015.1). Classification (NCBI taxonomy): domain Eukaryota; kingdom Viridiplantae; phylum Streptophyta; class Pinopsida; order Araucariales; family Araucariaceae; genus Wollemia; species Wollemia nobilis. The sequence goes on from JAQPPZ010001458.1 coordinate 10,116,203, forward strand.
TGTATTTGGAGGTGCAAAATTTTTGGATAAGGACCAGAATAAAAGGAAATGAAAAAGAAATGCAAAAAATAAAATTCTAGAAAGACCAAAATATAAAAATGAATAAGCAAAAATTTTGGAAATGACCAGAATGTAAAATTGAAAAAACAAAAATTCTGAAAAATGACCAGAATCAGAAAATGAACAGAAATGGAAAAAAAATTGATCTAAAATGCTGAAAATAAACAAACAAAAAAATATTATTCACAAATTTAGCTAGAAAAATAAAATGACATCAAACTTTGGTTAGCAATCCCCTCCCTGCAAAACCCCAAGTTATGAGATAAATTCTAAGACAACCTGACCTAATAGACCTGTGAAACAAGCATAATAATATCAAACCAATTTCGATACTCAAAGGATAAAAGGTACTTGCATTATATTTAACATTCACCTATTGTAACCCATTTAATGGCATAACAAATAGATACAAGCCAAAAAAAAATAATGCAAAAAATATAAATAGTGAAAACATTAGTCTTAGACACTTTTTCTCTTTTTGCCGTGATGATGCAATATGTCGCGATATCGCGACACTTTTTCTCTTTTGGCCATGACGATGCAACATGTCGCGATATCGCGACACTTTTTCTCATTTGGCTGTGACGATGCAACATTTCGCGATATCGCGACACTTTTTATCTTTTTGCCGCAATGATGTAACATGTCGCGATATCACGACACTTTTTCTCTTTTGGCTGCGACGATGCAACATGTCACGATATCGCAACACTTTTTCTCTTTTGGCCACGACGATGCAACATATCGCGATATCATGACACCTTTTCCTCCTTTGGCCGTGACAATGCAACATGTTGCGATATCGTGACACTTTTTCCTCCTTTGGCCATGACGATGCAACATGTCGTGATATCGTGACACTTTTTCTCTTTTGGTCGTGACGATGCAACATGTCGCGATATCACGACACTTTTTCTCCTTTGGCCATGATGATGCAACATGTCGCGATATCGTGACACTTTTTCTATTTTGGCTATGACGATGCAACATGTCATGATATCATGACACTTTTTCTCTTTTGGCCTCGACGATGCAACATGTCATGATATCGTGACACTATTTCTATTTTGGTAGTGACGATGCAACATGTCGTGATATCACGACACTTTTTATCTTTTGGCCGCGATGACTTTTTCTCCTTCGGCTATGACAATATAACATTTCGTGATATTGTGACACCTTTTCCTCCTTTGGCCACGACGATGTAACATGTCGCGATATCGCGACACTTTTTCGTCCTTGTGGTGTTTTGTTTTTTCTTTGATCTTTAGCACATGGGCCTCTTCGGTCTTCTTGGAAAACATGCAAAAAAGGTGGGTCCCCAATTTTGGGGTACATTGTGGAGCAGCCACAACACCTCCAAATGGTGAATTTCTTTGTTCAAGTTTCACTTTCCCTTTTTTGATTAGCCTCTGGTCATGTTTCCCTTTAGTTAGTTCTTCTAGTTGTTTCCTCTGGGCACTTTTACTTTAGGTGGCCCCTACTATTTTCAGGTTGTCTCATTCTGCTGCCATCGTTCTTCCCCTTTGCCTCCCTCTTCGAAGGCCCATGGCTATTTTGTACAAGGCTTGGGACCTTTCAACACCCTTTCAACCAATAAAAAAAAAACATTAGTCTTAGACATATTCTGCCTATAGTTTTGCTCACAAAGGTTGCTTTTACCAAAATTAAAGTATTTGCATTTCAAAAATAAATTCTCTTGTTTACACAAATTTCTAGCCCCCCCTTTACAATGGCCTCATTTGGATTTTTAAATACTTGCATCCTTGATTCATTTCCACTTCCCATTTTTATGATATTAAATAAATAATAAAGGAAGAAAATGAACAAAATTTGTATTTTTCTTGTCTTTCTCCCATAGCCCTCTTTTAAAATTTATATTATAATATAAAGAATACCAATAAAATTGAAATCTTTGATTAACTCCTTATAACTCCCATTATCCTTATATTATAATATAAAATATATCTAATAAAAATTTAACATTCAATAACATCTTTACAACCCCATATATATGGTTTTAATCCACTAAAGAAAACCCCCACAGAAACAACACTTCAAACATTATGGCCTCCATAATAAGATTATAATATAAAATTAAAATAAAACTTTAACCTCATATTATAATAATACTATTTTAAATTCAACCATCACCATTATGATATATTTTGACTAAATCCTTCTACTTTCTGTCTCTCAGTATAAAGACATGCAATATTCAAAAACAACAAAACTTTATCATCCTTACGTGGCCAGAGTTATTTAGAAATGAAATAGAGAGGAAGTTTCAAGACCAATGTTCGTTTGCGTCAGCTTTTTGTTTGCCATTATCATTATTTGATCCATCCCGATGCATGGACCTCTCCCAATATTTTGCAACAACGTGAAATGAGTTTCAACATATTCCTTGGCCTTATAACCTACCTGTTAGGGTTAAGGTTATAGAGGGGATCCTTTTACTTTATTTTTGGGTGTATGCCAAGTGGCCACCAAGTTGCTTGGATGATACTCAACCACCTCTGTCGTGATCTGTTGCACCTAGAATGCAGTATTTAGTATCCCTAATGCCCTCTAAAACTACACTATCTACAATGTATCCATGAATACAGACTACAAAACCTCAACGGTTTTAGATCTTCAAAAATATGATTAACATCTACGCTCATGCAGTCCCTATCATGCTCTAACCTCTCTATTTATGTTGTTATATTTATGGCATTCCTTCGATAGCAGCTATGTTAAAGCTGCCCTTGGTGCCTCATGAGGCATTACCACTCATTCCTGATGTTGTAACCCTTTTTCTCTGCTACATAACCTGTGACTGTACCCTACGTAATCTTGATGTGGCTGTTATTTGCATTGTTATCCATTGTCTTGGGTTTGGTCATTTTGGGCAACCTCATTTATTTTGAGACCGAGTGTTTCATTCTAATTTACTACCACTACAACAAATAAGCTACATCACCTCATAAACATCGCCAACCATTCCAAATATATTTGTCCACGTGCTTGAAACTTGCCTTAGAAACATTCCTATCACTGTGTTGCTTATTCCAGGCATAAGTGTAGGTTTAACTGACAAATTGCCCTCTCAAATAGTCTATCACTACAATAAATATTTCCAAAATTACCGCTCACTATTGCTATTGCTGTGACCAATTTTCTTGATACATATTCCTAATTGACCCTACCATAACGTCATTAGCTCAATGTTGGTATAGCTTACATGCTTGAGTAGCTTCTATGATTGGCATCGTTCATGGCATTTGGAATCTTCTTTGTGAATGTCCCATCAGCCTAACCTTCGTGGAGAGACTACCTCTCTGAAGTGGTTTCACACCTCCATATGCACTCTCCAACGTGATAAGTCATTTGCAGTGTTCACACCTCTCCTCATCATTAATCCTTGATGAACTCTAAATTAGCTACTTTGTTACACAATGCCTCATCCACGCTTCCATTGTATGTAGAGTAACATATTTTTCTACACCAGATACTATTGTTGTACACAAGTGCCACATTGGCACTATCGCACATGTAGTACAATCATGGTAAATGTTATACTTCACCAACCACTACCCTAGCGAATCCACCTCATTTCTATCCTCGGTCCCTATTATTCTTCTGCTACCTTGGATTTCGTTGATGTGCCATCATGTCAAAACCTAACCCCAAATGATTCCCTACCACTAGGTTCTCATCACCGAAATGCTACCTTACGTTCACTTGATACGCATTCGTTTGCCATCTAATATTCGATGCTTGTTAGCAAACAATTCCTGTCCTTCTAGAGAAAATTCGATGATTTGGACTCATGGCCGATATCACCTGCATAGGAGATAAATAATTAGAAATGAATTTTAACAATCAAACATTAATCTTGACTCTACACCAAACCCTAAACAGCCCACAAATCAAAAGTTTTAACAAGATAAACATAAGACATTCACACTTTTTTTTTTTTTTTAAACATGCATACTATCTTATATATTATAATGTATTAATGTATCATTAAATACATATAATACATAATATTATCTATATGAATTTTATTATTATTTTATTTATTTGATTTAATCAATTTAAAAATTTACATTTAAATTGATTAAATTTTGAATGTTTTATTATATATATTATTCTTTTCTTTTATTATTTATTTATATTATTACTATATACACACATACGATATATATATATAGTAATAATACCCTTTCATTTTTTTTTATTTTTTTTTGGTATGATTTAGTTTAACTTTTAATTTGAGTCAAGCCATATAAAGGTTGGAATTTTGCAACTTGAAAGGTATTAGTTAAATTATTAACACCAACACGCAAAATTCAAACCATGCCCTCAATCAATACATTTAAAGCTAAACCTTTCACAATAAGACAAGGAGACAACATCCAAAATGAACCCCTAGGACCCATCATGGTGAACTCATGGACACGAAAAAACTAAAAAGCAAACCAAAGCAAACCAAAGTAAACAAAAATCACTCAAAAACAAAAGGAAAAAAAATGTGGGTCCCCAATTTTGGGGTTGGTTATGGAGAAGCCACAACAGGGTGTTCCAGTCAGAGAAGCTATAGATGATAGTAAGGATGTTGTGTTGGAGCACTTATTTGAATAGGGGTGGAGGTAAATTGATATCTCAAAGATGGATTATGAGTATTTGTGGTTGAAGAATAAGATATTTAATATTTAGTGTGCAACTATGATGATGATATCTACCTATGCATTACTTGATACTTTTAGGGTACTGTTTACCTAGAATATGTTGGATATGGTGAGTGACATTATGGAGCATAGGGTTGTGAGGCCTCTTGAGTATGTTTAGTTTTATTGGGTGAGGCATAAGTTTGGATTGTAACAAGATATTCCAAGAGCTCCTATTGTATACTTTAGATGATGGGATGATAGGGGAGAGCATCATGTGGTGCTACCCTAGATCGATGAGAGTGACCCACCTATGGTTATCCCAAATGTGGATAATGCCAAGACTACACCAGAGTTTGAGGCCTGGTGGTCTATGTAGAGTTGGGTGTCTAGTAGAGGTGTTGTTGATAGATGGGTGCCAGCTGATGTTGGGTGTCTAGGAGAGCTGGTAGGAGGACTCGATCTCAGTTAGAGGAGGTAGTTGTAACTGAGAGGGAGGTTTCTCTATAGTGGTATCGATGATGTTTGGGTGGTGCACCAAGTACATAGGAAGTAGGAGTGGAGGAGGTTCATGTGACCAGTGATGTGGATCTTGTGGAGGGTGGGGCGACCATGGGATAGGTAGTTGGAGTAGCGAAGGAGTGATGTGGTGTTGCTTCTAGGGATGGTGTGGATGACACCATTGGTATTGGTATTTTTGTGGATATGGAGGAGATTCCCTTTGAGGTGCAGGAGAGGTAAGATGTAGAGGAGGAGGATTAAGGGCTACGTGATAGAGTTTGGTAGTTGGAGCCTGTGCTTCACCTACAGGAGGAGAGGTACAAATTAGATATGGAGTAGATGAGGGTCGATGTGCTTAGCCAATCGAAGGCATGGGATGAGGCTTCCCATGGTATTGAGCAAATGATGGGTCTATTGGCTATATATTTAGTAAAAAGGTCCTTGTCTGATTTTTATTTGATGGTGTGTGGAATCACACTTACCGATTATACCGTGGAGAACTTATCATCATAGTCAATGTAGTGTTACTTTAATGGAATGGGTGGGTGCTAGGGTTGAGGTACGAGATCCACCTACTATGGGTCAGGCTACAAGAGCTAGGACGGAGTTGAGTAGAGCTATGGAGATGCGATTGAGCCATGAGGGACACAAGGAGATTCCTGGTGGTAGTTAGGATTATTATTTATTGTAGCCTATGGGAATTTTGGATGATGGATGATGGGCATGGTCCCATTTTGTAGCCTACGGGTATTTTTGATGGATGATATATATTTAATATTTTGATTTCGGCTGTTATATATACATGTGTTATGGTTTTGCAATGTGTTCTTTTTATGTTTGTATAGATAGCATAACATAATTTGTAGGTATGTATGATGAATGGATATTCATGTGTATTATGGTTTATATCTATTATCACATTGTAGTGGAAATATGTTGTAGAGTAGACTTGCATGATTTTATTTGGAATGTGATGTGAAGTAATAAAATGTGAAATGATATTTGTAGTGAATGCATGTAATGTAAATGCAATAATGGAGTGTGATATAGTATATGTATGATAAATGCCTTGATTTAGTATTTGAATTGAATCATGTAATGTAACTGAAATAATGTAATCTTTGATGTGATGCATGTAATGGAAATACAATGATGTAATATGTTATGTGATGCATGTAATAGAATTACAATGATGTAATATTTGTAATAAATTTGTGTAACATAGATGCATGTATGCATGTATGGGAATGGTAAAATTCATAGAGGAAGCAATTGTATCATTACATTTACTGATATGGATGCTATCCATTCTGTTATTTCAGAGATACAGGTTGGTATATGATACATGTACTGGCTTTGACCAATGAAGTTTTGGTAATCAAATCTTGGACTCCAAACTGTGTGAGTTTATGTGGCAACTCATAACTAGTTGGACTGGTTCAAAATCTGTCATGGACCTATGTGTGTATATGAATGAGGTTCATTTAACCATTTTGAGGTAGGTAGTATTAACCCATTGTAGACATGGCCAAACTAAATAGCTGATAAATACGTGAACAATGATATATACAAAAGTAGATAGCGAATGCAATAGATATATCACCACTTGTAAGACTATTCCATTGGTAGGCAGGCTCTTGGAACCTATTGCTATTGATGGAAATCATCCCATGGTGTTATGTTAAACCTAAGGACCAAAGGTGATGGAGCATAACATGGGTGATATTAGGAGACTTTTCCTTTTGTTTTCTACCCCTCATATATTGTTGACCTATTTATGGTGGTGTTCTTGTTCTTTTTTTTTTTGTCTTTTTTTTTATTCTCTTTTTTTTTCTATTCTCTTTTTCACTACATTTCTATTCTACAGGCATTGGATTTTGTTTCCTGTCCTATTATTTTAATTTTACTTATGCTTATCCCTTTTTTTATTCCTAGGTCGTATGTTGACCATGCAAGTGATAGGACGAGCGAGGGAAACCGTTAGTTAGATGGTGAAATCTACTCAAGGTGTCATATTTCCTAGCCTTAAAATTCATTTGATGTGTAACCTATTGTGAATGGTCCATGAGAGAAGTTGAACCAGCCTAAGAAACCATAAGAAGAATGTAAAACCTATCAGCTAGGGGTAACATTTGATTGACTTAACTAGTAAGTAGTCAAAGTTTAACACAATCCCTATGTATACCCTAATATTAAAAAGGGGAAATGGACATCCAAGTGGTGATGCTAACAAGTGCATGTACTACTATTGTTGAAGGTGCATTTTGTTTTTATTTTTAGGAGGAATAATGTATAAACTTAAAATGAAATTAACATGAAAAACATATGGATATGTGCAATGGGTGTAATGTAAATGATGTAGGTGGGAAAATACAATATCTACAAGAGGAAACTCATGTAGTGTAGAATAAGAAGTTTGGAAAATTTATTTACAGATGAGTATGGTGTATCATGATGACCAAAAAATGTGATGTTATAATAATGGTTTCCCCAGTGTGTGGGGTGTGTTTATAGTAGGTGCAAAAACTATGATATGTTAAAAACATGCAGTAATTTTGAGGAGAAGAAAGGAATGAAGGTGGAATGTACAACTAGAAGAAAATATAAGAAGTAGTATTTGGCAACCGATGAGATAAGAGGATTACCAAAGCCAAAGGATGATAGAAGAAGAGGGGATATATTAGTGTAGGTATGTAGCCGCTCGGAGTGTGACTATAAAACTATAAGAGGAAATAAGAAGAAGGAGAAGAAAGAAAGAAGAAGAAAATATGAGAACTACTGATGGACAAAGTGCCATGGGTTAGGTTAGGAACGATGTGGTGAAGTGATGGTATGAATTGGACTTCTGTGGGTGGTGTAATTGGAGATGTTGTGAATGTAGTGAGTTGGTGTTGTCAATGTTTCACATGGTGGTAGAGTTCTAGGGACAATGCGATGTGGAGGACTCAAGAGTCAGCTAAATGGGATGGAACATTCAGGTGATGGATTTCAATTGCTATGCAACATATTTTGGACCAGGTTCTCGAATGTTAAACATTCCTCAATATCATGACCTGGTTGATGATGATATATACAATATTGGTTCTCATGCTAGTTACGTGGTTTATGATGTGAGGGGTCTATGGGTTGAATCTTAGGTAAATAAATAAGGCCTTGATGCATGATGTGATAAAATATTTTGGATAGTGGAGTGAATGGAACAGGCATGGGATAAATGTAGGGTTCCACTGGAGGTGAATGGGGGCTAGATGCATGGTGGTATGATAGTGGAGATATAGGTCAAGGGTTCAATGTGGGTCAAATATGGGGTCAAGGAATGTATCTGTGTGGTGGTTAAGGTGCACAGATCATGGGAGACTGACATTGATAAACATGGAAATGACAATGGCTCATGTGTAGCTTAAGGGGTTTGATATGCAAATGAAGGTGTTGTATGTCATTGTGTGGAGGTGATGGTGTCAAGGAAGGTGGCGATCGATACTCCAGTGTGTATGGAGTGTCCTAGTATGTACAAGAAAATGGATGAGGTCAAGATGATGAGAAGGAAAAATAGAATGACTATGGAGACTAGGTATTTTGCTAGAAAGGTAGGCCTCACAATGGTGAAGGTGGCATCTTAAGGACATATGGCATAGGATATGGATCTAGATGGCAGTATGAATGGGATGGTGGAATGCGCACATGGCCAGCTTGGGCATATTGGGTCACATGGGCTTGTAAGTCTTGGATGTAAGAAGATTATTCACTAGGGAGTGGGGCTGGTAGTCATCAAGGAAGGGCTAGATGGGGAGTGTATCCTCTATTATGAGGGTGGTAGATTCCAAGAGAGTGATGGGAGGGATTAGTTTGTGAATAAGGATTCATAGTATCTTCAATAAAATGAGAAGGGTACCCTTGTGTTTGGATATGGGATGTTTCCTCATTTTTGTCAAAGCATGATATGGTGACCTAGATGTCTCCTGAATAGGGTGAGTAAGATGAACCTTGATGGTGAGGTGAGAGGCATCAAGGTGAAGTGTTATGGTTTGAATGGGAGAAATAGGAATACCACCTAGTGTGATGAGTGGCTAGTGGTTGGGCTAGATCATCCAGCATGATTGGTACAGTCTATGGCGGTGGAGGGTCCTGCATGATGATGTATGTAGATGTCGTCGCATCTCGTTGCTGGTGGTGTAGTTCTAAATTATGTAGATCCTTCAAGAAGGAAAATAGATACCAGCAACATAAAAATGACATAAAGGAGAAATTACATGTAATATATGTAAAGTAAAGATATGCATTTATCGTGATGTGCTTAGTAAGTGATGTGTTTATACATGTCGGTGTGTACCACTTGTGATAATGCATGTCTATTTGTGTTAGGCATTGAATGCATGAAGGTGTAAAATTTTAATGGGATCAAGGTCATCAAGGCCTTCAATATTAGCCAAGTGATAGGCACCTAAATCATATTTATGTGTGACGATGAATGGGCCCAGCCAGTTCAGGGTAAACTTGTCTCACTGTTGGCAAGGCTAACTTGTGGTCTATTGGTTTTCTTTGAGGACTAAATCACCGATTTGGAACTCGCATTGATTGACCTTACTATTGTAGGTATGGAAAAGGTGATATTGGTAAACTCATGTGTGCTCGATGGCATGGATACAATGTTCATCAAGGAGTGTGAACTGATTTAAGCAGGCTTGATGGATAGTGTCGCCATCTATGAATTCTTTCATGGATATCCTTAGGGAATGTATTTCAATCTCGAGGGGCATGATGGATTCTAACTTGTAGATGAGTGAGAATGGGGTTGACCCAGTGGGGGTATGAATGCTTATATAGTATGCCCACAAGGCTAGGGATATTTGGTTATACCATTCACAATTTGAATCTGCTACTATTTTGCATAGGATGGAGAAAATTGTATTATTTGTGGCCTCTACTTGGCCATTACCTTGTGGGTAGTATGGGGTAGAGAAGCTATGGTGAATATTGAATTTTTTGCAAAAGGCTTGGATTTTTTTTTTTTTTGAAGGATTTCCCATTATCAGAGATGATTTTTGAAGGGATTCCAAAGCGACAAATGATATGATCTATGATGAATGTTGTTATCTTTGCTCTTGTGGTTTGGACAAGTGGGACAACTTCAAACCACTTTATAAATTATTCTATAGTAGTGATGATGAACTTATGATTGCTAGAGGAAGCAGGTGTAATTTGTCCAATAAGATCAAGGTCCCATTCAGAGAAATGCCACATGGATTAAATTGGATGGAGTACTTGAGATGGAATATGTGTGAGGTTTGTGTGTTGTTGGCACTTGATGCAATATTTTACGTATTTGCAACAATTATGTTCCATATTTGGCCAATAGTATCCCATGCAAAGGATGCATTTCATGATTTCCATGCCACTGAAATGGCCACCACAAGTACCGTCATGGGTTTCTTGTACAACCCATTGAGATTCATGCAGTTCTAAGCAACACAGGAGCATGCCATCATAACTATAGCGATAGAGGATGTACCCCATAAATGTGTAGAAGATTACTCTTTTTTTAAATCAACGCTAAGCATGGGATAATTTGTATGGTATAAATACCAATTTAATATAATATTTAATTTGTGCGAACCATGGGTCATGTGATTCGGTATTGACCACATGAATTCCACTGTCATATTTAGGAGACATGGGTGATATGGTCGATTGAGTGAGTGTATGAATTGTTACGGATGTGGTTTTTGATGTTGGATTTTGTGGGATTAATGATCCTAAATAGGCCATTGTATCCACAAAACTATTAGAGGATCATGGCATGGCTTCAATGTCATACCATTCAAATCAATAAAGAAGTTGTGCAATGTGCTTGTATTATTGGAGGACTGGGCAATTGCATTGCCATATCTCTTGTAATTTGTTTATGATTAAAAGGGAATCACCTATGATGTGGAAGCTTTTGCTGTGCATGGCATGTGTTTGTTTTAATCTGAGGATTAGAGCTTCATATTATGCATTATTATTCATGCAAGGGAAATCTATCTTGAATGAAAAGGGGAGTGGTTCACCTTCAGGTGTGAAAAATACAATGCCTGTACCCCCAACATGCATGCATTGGGAGCCATCAAAGAATAGTGTTAATTCGGTTATCATTTCTAGTTCTACATATTCTTCGTCTTCTATTATATGAAATATGGAGTCATCCGAGAGCTAAATGAGGAGGGGTTGGTCATCAAACAAGGGAGCTTCCACTAGTTGGTCCGCTATGACTTGCCATTTGATGGATTTTTGTAAAACAAATTTGAGGTCAAATTTGGTTAGGAGCATGATCCATTTAGTTGTGCTGAAATTGTGGTAGCTTTTGTTCATCATGTAACGAAGGGGATTGTCTCAGGAAATGACAAATATGGTATGGTTAAGCATGTAGTGGTGTAACTTCTGGGTGGTGAATACTATAGCTAGGCATAGTTTCTCCATGTATCCGTATCTAGCTTCATAGCTAACTAGCATGCGACTGATGTAGTATATAGGTTTCTATTTGTTGAGCATGTTCTTTTGGGCTAGAAGCATTCCTAGCACAAAATATGTAGAAGACATATATAGGATGAGTGGTAACTGTGGATGTGGGTGTGGCATAAATAGTGGTGAAGTAAGATAATTTTTTATGTCATAAAAATCTTGATGGCAGTTATCGTCCCATTTAAACTTTACTCCCGTTTATAGGAGGTGGTTGAAGGGTTTGCACTTGTATGACAGTTGTGCTATAAATTAGTAGATAGAGGTGATTTTTCCTTGGATATTGCACAACTATTTCATGGTAGCAGGTGGAGGAATATTAGTGATGGATTTTACCTTGTTAGGATCAACTTCATTGCCTTGTTTGGTGATACTGAATCCTAGGATTTGACTTGAGGTAACACCAAAGACACATTTTTTGGATTGAGGCAAACGTTGTATTCTAATAAGCGGTCAAATATCTGATGGAGATCATCGAGATGTTCAAAGTGTTTCTTGGATTTAGCAATGAGGTCATCTACATAATCTTCTATAATTTTATGCATGTAATCATGGAATATGTAGGTCATGATGCACTGATAGGTTACCCCAACATTTTTAAGGCCAAACGACATGACCTTGTAGCAGAAGGTCCCCCAAGGGGTTGTGAATGATGTCTTCTATTGATCAGTGGGATTTATTTTGATTTGGTTGTAACCTAAGAAACCATCCATAAGGGATATCATCACATGTCCTACGATGGAATAGACAAGGGAGTCAATGTTAGGTAAGTGAAAGTTATGTTTGGGATAATATTTGTTTAGATCATGAAATTCTATGCAGACATGAACTTCTTCGGATGGCTTGGGTACGGGGACCATGTTAGAGACCCATTCAAGATAGTCAATGGGTACTATTAAATATACATCCAAAAGCTTTTTGGAGCTTAATTTTTACTAATAATTCAACGATTGGGTGCATGCGACATAACATTTACCTTACTAGTTTGAAATTTTGATCTAGTGTAATATTGTGTACTACTAGGGAAGGATTGAGTCCTGGCATAGCCTTGTATGACCATGCGAAGACTCAGATATACTTATGAAGGAAATTTTCAAATAGGATGCATTCCTAGGGTGAGAGGCTAGTGGCTAGTTTCACTATGTGAGGGGTTTCAGGATCATCACCTATGTCAACATCGATGGTTTCATCAATAAGCATGTGGGAACCATCACGCAACTGCTCTAGAATTGGAATAATATGGAGGTCATTGATAGCCTCAGTAATCTTGTATTCATCATCTAGGTAAATGTCCATGTGGTGGACCCATGGTATTTGAGGTGGCACAGATGATGAATGAGCGTTTGCAATATGTAGAATGTGTGGTGAGAGTAGGAAATATTGGGATGCCGTTATGGATGATATGTAGGCAATATCAATGAAATTGGTATTTTGTGTATCGTCTTGTGTCGATTGGAGTCTGTATTGTAGTGGAGAGAAGAGATCCACTTCAACCATATTAATTGGTGTTGTGGGGGATATAGGTGGTGAATATTTTGGTGATGACATCTTGACAACCTGTGAGCATCCTAGAAGGCTTAGAGGAGGGTACAAGATGATTGGTGGAGATCGTGGTCAAGTGGCAGCTCATTGAAGTTGTCAATGTATAGGTGGGAATGGAGCTAAGTATGTTGGTGATGGTGGTGGACATACCATTTCGTGCTCTGGGTAGTGTGTTTTTAAGGATAGAGCAACGAATTGGTTTGTTAACTCATCAATAGAATATTATGAGGTGGTGTCGGATATGGAGGGCTCTTGGAAGAAATCATCGAGGATTTTAATGGTGGATTTGGGTGAGGGGGTATCCTCTAAGATGTACGTATCAATATATTCTTCCAAAGTATGTGTCATAAGTGGGAAATGATGTAGAGACAAGTCTTGGAGTTTGTATTGTAATGTATGGATAGCATTTGGGTGATAACCTAGGCCATATTTGTTGGTAGAGGATTGGACATGAGGGTTAATGGGTGCACATAACCCTTGCTCATAACATCCTATCCCAAATCCACGCTAATGGAAGCACCGAAGGTAACATAAGGCAAAGTAGGTATTAGCCAAGTGATCGATTTTACCACACAAGCTAGATTGGGATGGTAGAGATATGATAGGTGGGAGTGAGGAATCAACTCTGGCATAAAAAAAGTTGGTATGATTCTTAAGGGATACTAATTGTACTACTATTCTAATAGTTAAGACCAAATCTGAAGGGTGGCCAAAGTCTTGGGTGGATTGGATAATGGGTGGACGTATGTGGGCTTCATGCACATTATAATATCATGGGCCTAAGTTCATCATAAAAATAAAAATACGTGGTGTCATGTGTTCTGGTGAATGTGATGGTGAATCCAAGTTATATGATGATGGTGAAGCTTGAGAGTCTCTAATAGTAGCACTGGAAGGGTGTAGAAATTGATCATTTAAGTGAGATGCTCATTGTTCCCACTCATGGAATTTGATTATGATAGCTGGTATGGGATGATTGGCCCATGGGAATTATGAAGGCGGTGGAGTGGGTATTTGATGACATTGGGAAGTGAATGACCTAGGACATGGATGAAAATGAAGAGGAGGTGTACATGATTTAGGGAGAATAGGTTCTTTTGTTTAAGAGGATGCTTGGGATGAAGTGATAGGGCATGATGTGGATGGTGGCTATGATGTCGGTACCATAGGTGATTTCGTAGAGGATGAAGGTTGGTTAGGTGTGTTTCTATTAAATTGGAAGTTTGAATTGTAATTAGGCTTTGACCTTAACTTAATTTTATTGGATTGGACTTTTATGTCTTTGATAGCCTTTGCTTGTGAAATTGCTTCCTCAAAGGTGCAACTTTGGTGGAGTTATAGATAGGTAGAGATGTGTTTGTGGAAACTCTTGGAAAATAGTGTCACCAGCTCTATGGTAAGGAGGCTATGGGTGACTTCATGGATGATCTCTCTCCATATAGATACAAACTCGGTGATGGGTTCATCGTCAGCTTGTCGTAAAGCATAGACCTCTAAAAATGTTATCTTCTTGATGTTAATTGAGAAGTGTTCTAATAAGATGTTTTCTAATTGCTCAAAGGTATAAAGGCTATGCCATGGTAGCATGTTATACCAATCTAAGGCTTGTATTGCAAGGGATAGGGATAAGGTATGCAACATAAGGGGGTTGCTTGATGGGTAGTCGTTATACCATCATTAAATCTCAAAGATCTTATCAATCCGGGGTGGTGTCCAAGGCTATTTACGATAGAAAGTTCAAACAGAGTTGCATTTCAGCTCATTTGGGAGCGACGAGGTCTTTATTGGTGGGATTGATTGTGTGGGGGATTTGTGTCACTTCTATCCCTAAATTGCATAAATTTAACTTTAATCTATTTGCAAGAATGAAAAACTAATTGTTGTCTGCAGAAATAAAGTCCTAATTACAATTGCTAAATTGAGACTTAATTGATTTGCGAGAAGGAAAATCCTAATTACGGGTTGCTAAATGAGAAACCTATTTACTTTTGCAATGATGAGATAAAACAAGTAATCAACTTCTGTCAATACTCGAAACAGAAGGTCGTCAATCTTACGTATGCGGTGTTTGACAACAAAAACAAGAATGCAGGAAATTATAGAAAACTTGTAAATTGCTGGAAATGTAAATTGCGGGGAATTGGAAAATTACTGAAAAATAAAGAAACTGATTATATCTATTGCTGATTACATCACAAATGTAAAATAGATGGATAAAAACTAAAACAGAAATCAAATACCACAAAATGCTGAAATTGACAAGTTCCACTACTTATTCTGCTGCAGCAAAATTAGGACTGAAAACCTGTCTGTTAGTCCTTCTCCTAGATCTGAAAGTGGCCGGCCTCCTTTTCCAGAAGAAGGTATAATTTCTTCTCTAAGTCTTACTCACACTCAGACATAACAAATTAAATGGAATGAAAGCTGCACTTTTATTGCTTCAGAAACATAATTACAATTCTGCTGAAATGCATTACAGATCTGCAATCTGTTATAGGTCTATTATCTCTAATATGTCTAATCTCTAATCTAATATTTCTAATATCTAATATTCTTCCTAATAGCTCAACCTGTATGGGAGCTATCTTTTATAGATGCCTAAAATCTAATTACAAACATAAAATATGTTGTCCTGATATCCTGCAGAATTTCTTGGCTTTATCCTAGAAGAAGATCAAATTTGATCTTTTCCATAAATGGTGGCTTTGGATGGCAAGGACGGCAAAGTTAGATGGGAGATATTTTCCCTTAACTTTCTCAACCTTATTATCCCCTTTTCCACCGCCAAAAGTCAGTCAACAAGTCAAAAAGTACATTATGTTTTCATTTCCGAAGATAAGTGGCTCATTCAAGATCCATTCGAAGATACTGCAATTCTCATTCTGAAGATCCGCTCATTTCGAAGATACTGCAATTCTCATTTTGAAGATCCGCTCATTCCGAAGATACTGCAATTCTCATTCTGAAGATCTTCTCATTTCGAAGACACTGTGTTTTCTCATTTCGAAGATATTGTGTTCATTCCGAAGACACTGTGTTCATTCCGAAGATCTTTAGAATGACCAACTATGTTGACTCCAAATGGTTTTGGCTGCATTTCTCAGGTGTATTAGACCTCAGGATCAGATTGCAATAGTCTTCATTCTTCCTTGGATGTGAATTCCATGCCTTGCCATTCATTGGTAGCTTGCTGGAATTTATATGGAAAAACCAGTTTTTTGTTGCACAGTAATAAGTCTTTGTACTATTTGCTGAATTTAGAGAAACTAATGCTTAATGATCATCAAAATAAGACTACTGAAATGTCTGTTGTCAACCTAAGCATGAAAATATAACATAAAACTATACAAGAGCTGTTAAAAATCAGAATATAATGTCCTTAACACTGCAATCATGCAAACAGTTAATACAGAGCATATTAAATCAACTTAACTAGCATATAAGATAATTCACAAGAGTTTTAGGCAGCTTTTACTATTTAAAACATGCTATAAATGAGGCTTATCCAGGCCTCATCATCCCCCCAACTTATATTAATGCATGCCCTCATGCATTGCAGTGGGCTATGGAGTCACAAATGTCCATACTCATATTCCATGTTTCATAGAACAATTTAGTGCCTGTGTAATTTCTCATGAAGATTTCTGATTCATTCTTCAAACTGATCATCTGGTTGGGAATCCTCTTCAAAATAGGAGGGAACTAGAGTAATGATGGTTGGAGGCCTGAATCTGAGACCTACCCAATAATGTTGCATAAAGGTATTTCTCTGGATTGAGAACTCCACTTTCTGCTATAATTCTCTAATTTTATTTTCATGTTTTTCAATAACATCTTTTCTTTCCTCAATCCATCTCATTTGTATTTTTATAACACTCTTGGCTGCTCTCAGTTGTTTTGTGATGTCCACCTCCTCTTATTCATTTGACTCAGAACCTAATATTGACAAATCAATTCCAGTTTGCTAGTCAACAATGATCTCATCCTCTACTTCAGACCCCTACTCCTATACAAGAGGTTCCATGAAATTATCTTATTATTACATCCAAATTCTCAGTGGCTTGTTGCACTTCTATGACATCATGGTCTTCTCTTCAATCATTTGTTCTTTTATCTCTTTTTGTTGGAGTCTTGCAGACCTCCTAGTCCTTAATGTATATTTTCTCTTCTTGCCCTATTTTCTTGTGGTAACGGGGGCTGTAGGGATAGCTTCAAGCTCTTCACTTGTGAACTTCACTCTTATATTCGACGAGATAAATAACATCTTTAGAAAAATGAACCCTCTTCTATTTTATTTTTTTCTTTCGTAGTTTCAGACCCTCTTTTCTTAGTCTGTGAGTTTGATGGTTCTGTTGCTGCTATTGGGTGCGTTTCTTTTTTTGCAATAGCCTCTGTAGTAGTTCCTATTTCTTCTTCTACAACACCTCTGTAGTAGCTATTTCTTCTTCTGCAATAGCCTCTGCAGTAGTTGTTTCTTCTTCTGCAACAACATCTACAACATCTGTTAGGTCACTGATTTTTGGTTGCTACAGGGTTTGCTCTTGTTCTTCTTTAGAAAGAATAATTTTTTTTCTTGTAATCATTAGCAAATATGTCTTCGAAAAGAAAAGATGGCACACTTCCTTATTCTATGCTCTGAACACCTGGCCATCAATCATTGGACATCCTTGCCATCAAATTTTCTTTACTATTTTTAGCTTGTCCATTCTGCATGCAAATTTTCCCACATGAGTGGTTATTATCAATGAATGGTGGTGGCATGTTTGTTAAATTCATTTTTATCTCCCTCATTATCACAAACAACTTAAATCTTCATTCTAAAGATTATGTTTCATTCTGAAGACTAAGATGGGCATTTAATTTGAAGATAACCTCATTCTGAAGACAAACCTTCATTCTAAAGACAAACCATGGTTATTTGAAGATACAACAATCATTCTGAAGACATAGCAGAAACCAACATTTTTCTCTTTCTCCAAGCATGTTTTGTTTATGCCAACTCTTATGAACACTTTTATACTAATGGTTAATTGTCATATACTATATATCAAATATTTACAATGAGAAAAGTGCAAGAAACATATATACCTGGTTAAAACAAGTTAATGCAAGTTTTGAAAGATGACTGCTTCTGTTGATATTCTGCTGAGGCTTCCTGCAACACTTCAAAAACAAGTGCAGTTGGTGAATTTGTACAATGGTGACTCAGAAATTTCAAGGTTATGCATGCCAAAAAACTGGTTTTCATGCATACCAACTCAGTAGCGCCTTAGAAAAAGGTTTTCATTGCTGAGCTATTCATTTTTCTCTCTTTTTTTTTTCTTTTTCTTTAACCTCTCCTTTTCTCTCTTTTTTTTTCTTTGTCTTTTTGATTCTGATTGTTCCCGTGAAGGAATTCATGACTTCCCTGAAATCATGCCCATGAAGGAATTCACAGCCAGAATTTATTCATCTTTTTGTTTTCTATTTTTTTCTAATTTTTTTTTTTTCTTTTAAGATTCAAAGATATGATCATTTGGAATCTTCATCAGAAGAAGAAGCCTCTTTTGTCAAATGTAACTGTGTGAGATACCGAGCAAATTCCACTTTTGTTAGTGGTTTATGGTACAACTGTAAAAGATGTCCATTCACCACTAATATCCTCCTTACATCATCAACTAAAGAAAGTTGAACAACTTCATTCTCAAACTCCCCTGGTTCATCCTTGCTGCTCTTAATGTGATCATCATGCCACATTTTCCATTTTTGTTGAGTGAACTCTATTTGGTGAAGTGCTTCCAACCAAAGTTCATCAAATGCATTCAACTGCAAAATTTGTTTTTTTGTACCTGCAACAACTCAATGCCAACTGCTAAAGATGCATAAAATGTTAGTAAAGCATTAGGATGTTGCACCAATATATCAAACAAATTTGCTCCCTGGTTTTTAGTCAACCAACTATTGTTGTTCAAAGGTTGTTTTGGTTGTGTTTCAGTTTGTTTTGTACCGGGCTTATTTGAATTGGTTCTTGGAGAAACATTTTTATTTACACCAATGGAGGCCAAAACTAAAGTATTCTTTTCATTTTCCTTATGTGTTCTAAGAAACTGTGGGCTTTATGTACAATCATACTTAGGTGTAATAAGTTTACCTGAAAGCAAGTTAACTAATTTTCCACCTTTTTGTATGGTTTTAGGATATACTTTCTTCTTTTTTCTTGGTTTTCTAAAACACATTTCTTGAACAATCCTATTAATGATTGGTACAACTTGAGGTAAAGGGATTGTTATAGTTAAATTTTCTAATTCCTTTATCAAATTTGATTGTGAAGATGTTATTTTTGATATCTCAGTATTGTTCAAAATATGATACTTTATTTGATGAGGTATCTTGTTCTTCTTGATGTTGTTTTAGTGTGGATTTGTTTTCATGTTCATTCTTTTTAACTTCACTTTCTACACTGATAAGTGGAATAGGTTCAAGCAGTGGTTCACCTGAACACAACCGAGTTTTAACACAGTCACTAACATTTATTAGGGTTGTATTTTTTGATTCAACCACAGAGACAGGGGTTACCTGTTTAACATGATTTGGATTGACCACAGGTTGAGTTGAAAACAGAGGTTGTTTTAATTTTTGTTGTTGTTGTCCATGATAGAAATTATGGATATAATTAGGCAACAAATTTGATTTTTGTTTTTGACAATGTTGCTGCCCTTTGTACTGATTTTGATGTTGTACCCATTGATATCCCTATAATTTTGGCTGCAACCATGGTGGATGTTGTTGATTCCATTGTTGTTGCATCCATCCATGTTGAGACCATGCTTGGGAGTATGCCCATGGTGGTTGACTCCAACATTGTTGAAGTGGACCTGAAGCAGACCATGGCATATGCCAAGGATTATTTCCCCAATGTGCAGGAAATTGAGAAGCATTTTGATATGGAAATTTATGAAAATTATTCCCTTGTCCTTGTCCTACAAAATTGATTTTTTTCATAGGTTGAGACTATTTTTCAAAGACACTTTTAAGTTATGGCAATAAACTACACTGATCTGTGGGGTGTCCTAATTGACAAATGCTACATGTAGCAGGTATAAATATTTTGTTCAAAGGACAATCATGAAGAGAGTGTTGCTTTTTACATTTTGAACAATAGATGGCTGAAGATTCAGTAGATTCATTTTTTTCATCTAATGTTCTATCATGTACTAAAACATCAGCCTCTTTTATGCATTCTTTCAAATCATGTTTTTCATTACCAATTCTGTGTTTTCTATGCCTTGAATGAGAGTAATTTTTATAGAGTTTAATAATTTCCTCAAATTTAAGTGCATTTGTATCTCCTCTTCCCAAGATATCCAATGCATCCCTAGATTCATCTTGTAGTCCCCTTAAGAATATGACTTTGCAAATTTCAGGTTCAACACTTCCACATCTCTTATGAACAAAAGAAAATCTGTCTATATAATCTTCTAAGATTTCATTTTCCTCTTGTTTCATTGTAAGAATTTCATCATTTTGATTCTTGACTTGACAATATTCTTGGTATCTCTCCAAGAATATGTTTTCCATCTCATCCCAAGTTCTAATTGAGTCAGGTGCTAAGGTGATAAACCATCGTAGAGCTAACTCTTTAAGAGTGGAAGGAAATAGTTTGAGCTTTTGATTGTCATTAGTGTAATCATGAGCTTGACATACAATTTTAAACTCAAACAAAAACATATCGGGATCTTCGGATGTAATTCCCTTGAAAGTTGGTAATACTGCGGGTGAAATGACCTTCATGGGAGCATTTTGATTAATATCTAGTTGGATGGGATTTTGAAAAGTTTTGGCAGGTGCACTAGTTGCACTAGGGTGGAGCACATTGTTGGCTCTACCTTGATTCTCTTGTGAGCCTTCCATTGTAGGTTCCCAAAAACAATTATAAATCTTGTCAAATTTTCTTGATTGTATGGATTTGTCAAGAGAAAATGGTGTTGAACTACTTAATTTTCCTCCTTGTAATGATTTCTCAAAGGATCTTGCAGTCTTGGAAGTGGATGATTGGGATTCTTTGAAAATTCCAACATTTTTGGAAATAAAAAATTTAGACATTTTTGACATAATTTCAACCTCTTGTGAAATTTTTCTTCTTGTGGTTTCTTGCTTATTTCCTAAATGGACTGAAATACAATTTACCAATAACAATTACTTATACCAGTCATTACATTCAGATTTTACTCTAAAATTCACAACTTAGCATATTTAATAATTATTGGACTGCTTTTCACCTTCTAACAACACCGTGTTCCCCAGACAACGATGCCAAAATGATGGGTAGTCGTTATACCATCATTAAATCTCAAAGATCTTATCAATCCGGGGTGGTGTCCAAGGCTATTTACGATAGAAAGTTCAAACAGAGTTGCATTTCAGCTCATTTGGGAGCAGCAGGTCTTTATTGGTAGGATTGATTGTGTGGGGGATTTGTGTCACTTCTACCCCTAAATTGCATAAATTTAACTTTAATCTATTTGCAAGAATGAAAAACTAATTGTTGTCTGCAGAAATAAAGTCCTAATTACAATTGCTAAATTGAGACTTAATTGATTTGCAGAAGGAAAATCCTAATTACAGTTGCTAAATGAGAAACCTATTTACTTTTGCAATGATGAGATAAAACAAGTAATCAACTTCTATCAATACTCTGAAACAGAAGGTCGTCAATCTTCTGTGCAGTGTTTGACAGCAAAAACAAGAATGCAAGAAATTATAGAAAACTTGTAAATTGCTGGAAATGTAAATTGCAGGGAATTGGAAAATTACTGAAAAATAAAGAAACTGATTATATCTATTGCTGATTACATCACAAATGTAAAATAGATGGATAAAAACTAAAACAGAAATCAAATACCACAAAATGCTGAAATTGACAAGTTCCACTACTTATTCTGCTATAGCAAAATCAGGACTGAAAACCTATTTGTTAGTCCTTCTCCTAGATCTGAAAGTGGCCGGCCTCCTTTTCCAGAAGAAGGTATAATTTCTTCTCTAAGTCTTACTCACACTCAGACATAACAAAATAAATGGAATGAAACTGAACTTTTATTGCTTCAGAAACATAATTACAATTCTCTAGAAATCTATTACAGATCTGCAATCTATTACAGGTCTATTATCTCTAATATGTCTAATCTCTAATCTAATATTTCTAATATCTAATATTCTTCCTAATAGCTCAACCTTTATGGGAGCTATCTTTTATAGATGCCTAAAATCTAATTACAAACATAAAATATGTTGTCCTGATATCCTGCAGAATTTCCTGGGTTTATCCTAGAAGAAGATCAAATTTGATCTTTTCCATAAATGGTGGCTTTGGATGGCAAGGACGGCAAAGTTAGATGGGAGATATTTTCCCTTAACTTTCTCAACCTTATTATCCCCTTTTCCACCGCCAAAAGTCAGTCAACAAGTCAAAAAGTACATTATGTTTTCATTCCGAAGATAAGTGGCTCATTCCGAAGATACTGCAATTCTCATTCCGAAGATCCACTCAACTGCAATTCTCATTCTGAAGATCCGCTCATTTCGAAGATACTGCAATTCTCATTTCGAAGATCCGCTCATTTAGAAGATACTGCAATTCTCATTCTGAAGATCTGCTGATTTCGAAGACACTGTGTTCATTTCGAAGACATTGTGTTCATTTCGAAGATCTTTAGAATGACCAACTGTGTTGACTCCAAATGGTTTTGGCTGCATTTCTCAGGTGTATTAGACCTCAGGATCAGATTGCAATAGTCTTCATTCTTCCTTGGATGTGAATTCCATGCCTTGCCATTCATTGGTAGCTTGCTGGAATTTATATGGAAAAACCAGTTTTATGCTGCACGAGTAATAAGTCTTTGTACTATTTTTTGAATTTAGAGAAACTAATGCTTAATGATCATCAAAATAAGACTACTGAAGTGCTCGTTGTCAACCTAAGCATGAAAATATAACATAAAACTATACAAGAGCTGTTAAAAATCAGAATATAATGTCCTTAACACTGCAATCATGCAAACGAGTTAATACAGAGCATATTAAATCAACTTAACTAGCATATAAGATAATTCACAAGAGTTTTAGGCAGTTTTAGGCAGTTTTAACTATTTAAAACATGCTATAAATGAGGCTTATCCAGGCCTCATCAGTTGCTACTATGAAGTTGGTAGGAAGCTGAGCGATAGTTACTAACATGCTCTCTAGGGTCCTCCTTACGTTTATACTTATCAAACTTTGGGATATCAAAGTGGTAGGGGTAAGGTGGAATAGGGATGTATGGATGAACTGGCTTATTGTAGATTTCATCGTAGGATGGTTTTTGTGGCTCGTAGCTTGTAGTGCGTAGGTTCAACGCCTTGAATTCATCTTGTAAGAGTTGAATTTTAGACGTTAAAGGTGTAAGTGATTGAGATAGAGTTGGCTAAGCTTGGGAGTGCAGTGGATAGTGAGGTTGTTACTATTATTACCTATATTATGAAGGGAATTGTTCCAAATGGTCTTGGTATGCTGGTTATTGGGTGTCATACAATGTAGAAGCTAGTGGGATACTAGGCTGTAGAATGGATTTTTGTTGGGGATAATAATATTGTGAATGGGATGTGTATTGTCATGGCATGGGTTCCTATTGGGTAGGATACTATTGTAATTGTTGGGCCATAGGGGGTGATGACCATGAATGAGGAGGTGTGAAAAATGTGACTCCAATAGGTGGTATGGGAGGTATCAATGCTACAGGTGCCAAGGATGGTCAAGGTAAGGTGTCAAAATCTGGGACCTACCTTTGTCCTAAAGGATGGACGGTTGTGAAGCTAAACTATGTGGAATAGCCTGGGTAAGTGGGCATGTAAGATATGGATTTTTATTCATAGGTGGGAAGAGGGTTAGTGAGTGGTACTTGGAAAGGAAGAGGAGGAGGTATTCTAAATTTTGGTGATGGTGAAGGTAAGGTGCCAGTGTGGGTTTCGCACATTCTAGGGACCTGAGAAGTAGGTGGGAATGCTATGAAAAAATAGGAATAAGCTTATGAATTAGGAGCTTGGGAATTAGAGGTGGTGCTTGTATCTCATCCTGAATGAGTTTCATCTGTGGGTTTTCATTGTTGACATTGGGTTGTTTGGGTTTGAAGAGATTCTTGCGTTAAGTCCTCAAACATTATGAAAAATAGATGTTGGGATGATGATGGTTAGGAATATTGGGAAGATTGTGGGTATGATGTTTGAGGGGGTGTTTATTATTCCTGTAGAGGAGGTTATTGTTGTACAATTTGGAATGTTGGCCTCTGGGTACCTGTGGTAGAGGAGGAAGGATCATAAACCATTCCTATAGTAGGGGTGAATTATGTGAGCTATGATTAGGTATAGTTTAATAGGGAGGAGTAATTCTAAAATAGGGATTGAGATAGACTCTGGAAAAATGGGTGTGCAAAGGTAGGGGAAGTAGGTATGACCTCCTCATCTATGGTAAAAAAAGGGTGAGGTTATCCTGGCACTGTGTAGATCACATGGTCACAAAACATGGTGGGTGGATTAGGAGAGGATAGGGAGGAAATAAGTAGATAATCCTCTATTATTTAAGTAGCTAAGGCTTCACTTAGGGTGGACATCTCGTATTGAGGCATCGTGTGTGTGAACTATACATCAGATCTTGTGAATTAATCTGATGTCTCTATGGTCTTCCCCTTCATGATCAAAGGAGTAGGCAAAGACTAACTAGAAGAAGTGGTAGGTACCTCCTCTATAATATGTGCTTTCTCATGTGCTCGGCTATGGGTGACAATAGGTATGACATCATGTGTGGTGTTGTGAGGGTTTAGAACTACGTAGGAATAAAATCCTGTAATTCTATGTATAGTGTGTGAAGGGGTTTAGGAATAAACCCGATGTGGTGTGGACTCGACTGGGCCTGATATAAGAATAATGAAATGAAGTGTTTTGTATAGCTAAACAATATGTGGTATAATGTACCAAAACCAATCTATGATTATGCAAGCAACGGTAGACTGGAGTTAGTTCTAAATGCTGAAAACAAAAAGTGTTTTTTTCATTTATGTGTGTTTCATTGTTGATACTTCCTAAGTAGAATCATGGGTAGTGGAGTGAGTACTCTAGTATATCATAAATTTCATTGGTATTGAACCTCCTACAACAACCAAAGATGCACAGAATATAATGATATTACAACATGCGAGTGGTGACCTGTATGGAAGGTGTAGTAAAATGATATCCTAAAAAGGAGGGAACCCACTATGTTGAAGTGAGTTCGATATATCCTATTACGAGAAGAGATGGAACTATATAAGAACTACTAGGCATGGTTTGCATACCCCATGATTTCACTTCACCCTCAAATAGGCTTATTCAATAACAACAGTTATCGTATCTGCTAATTATGTTAGCCTTGTGGACAAAGGCGTCTAATCCTGTCCCACTTTGAAGGTAACAACTGGTGATGAAATACAGAAGCCCAGTCTCAAAAGTGAGGGGTTTTCCAATTATGAGGCCCAAAAAACCACTCCTATGGGGCTGCTAGGTGTTTAGGGGGTTGAGAGCTGGTGGAGGGTAAAACTCCATCAACACCAGTCTCAAGTGATGGATTGGGGATGAAATCCAATATCAGCACTTGTTTAAATACCACATGAGTGTGTGTGGTTTTTTTTTTGCTAATGATGTTATGTAAAATAGGAAATCTAGCTAATTGCCTTTTCAAATTTAAATCTAGCCTTATATGCATTTTCTGAAAGCAAAATACTAGAATGCAATATCTTTTGTAAACAAAGAACCTAATCCTAGATGCTTTTAGGAAAATAATTTGACTCTATTTTTCAAAGCATAGAAACATGCAGTACGAATATGTGAAAGAAGGGGTTTATGTAATCCTAAATGTGCATGAGAATATATGGTAATTGCAATGGAAATGTATACAAATATACACACATTCACAAGAACTTTATACATGCAAATTAGAAAAAGAGAAAGTAAAATTTACTTGAGATTTTGAAATTTGAAGTTGTTGGAATTTTGATAGGTTTTGTAATTACAACGATACTTAAACTAAATGGAAATGTGAAGAGAGAGAAATTTGTTACTAGCTATTGTGTATTAACTAGTAAACATTTTACATATACCCAAAAATTAGAAAACATAGCAAATATAGAAGAATACCTGGTATCTGATGTTGTGAGTGGTCTGATTAGGTCTTGTAGTACTCACCCCTACAATTTTGGGGGTTTTTGAGGCTGTTAGGTTGACTTCACCACCCAGGAGATGAATTGAGATATTTTTTCATGGGTCTAGGGTAAATTGGATCTAGAGACCCCAAATATCTATTCTGAAGGCCTGAGGTGGTTCCCAGGGCTTTGTATGTCTCAGTGACACTCAAAATTGGTACCTGGAAGACACAAAAATAGAGGATATTATCAGATTTGCAAGAAACATTTAGCCTGAAACTTTCTATTATGGGGGTCCCATCGAGCGTGCCAGAATGAAATGGCCAAAAAGAGAGCATTTGATCCAACAACACATTAAAGACACATGTTATTCAGAACAATGTATTTTATTCATAATAATATTTGCATAAGTTACAAATAGGGAGAATTCCCATTTTTTCATTCTTTCTCACAAATGTTACAATAGGCCTTATACCTTATTTTGGGTTCCTTAGTGTAGATGGGCTTGCGTACCACATCGGGTTGTACTTCTTTGTTGTTTCCCTCCTTGGTTCTAGGATAAAACTGCAAAAAGGGGTTGGTTCATTGGGGAGCTTACCTCAATCAGGACCCATATTAAGAAAGACAAATCAACTATAAAAATATGATAAAAACTGAAATAAATGATGCAAGAGCTCATAAAATTTCAAAATGAAGCTTACCTCCGAAATCTGAGTTTATTTGGGACTTGTAGATCCACTTCACCCCTCAAGGAGCAAATTGGTGTTGGATTCATGGGGTAGGGGATGAATTGGACTCCAATTGTTGTTATGCAAAAAACCTTTGATGGAGAGGTTCCTTAGGTACTGTATTGTTGATGTGCAGGTTTAGATTGTTGTTTTTGTGCTTTAGTACCCATTTTGGTAGATTTTCTATGCTTTGGACATAAGTATAGAGAGATCTAGAATGAGGGTTTGGACCAAATATATATATATAATGGAAAGGTGCAAGGGAGAGAGTTAAGGAAACTAATCCTAGGCTAAAGTATGACTAGATTTAGGTTAGGGTTTGTGAGGTGTAAGCCTCACATTCACCCTAGGAAATATTCTATCCTAACACATGTGTGAGTAAGGATTAGATCTAGTTAGGATTATGAGGTCCTAAGTCAAATTAGGGCTTGATTAGGTTTCTTAGGAAAATATCCTAGCTAACACTAATTACACACATGTGGGAGGGTGCAATTAGCATTTATTAGGGATTAAGAGTTTAATTAATCAATTTTAACCTAAAAATATGGCTTAAGTGAAGTCAACATTAAATTATATTTTAGGAATTGACTTGATAATTGCTTTTGCCAATTAATAGACCGTGGGGGCCTCAATTGAGTGTAAATAAGCTTTGTATTGCCTTGCAAAGCTGATGGAAGGTATCTCGATGCATGTAAAATATTTGTGATGTGATTTTGCTAACTTATTAGGGTTTTGGACCTAAAAACTAGAAAAGTGGTGTGTGGAAGTCTACACAATGCTACGATAATCTATGGTGATCTACACATGACTACGATCATATACGTATGACTATGCATGACTACAGTAATCTACGCATGTCTAGGAGTATCTGCAATAGTCTATATTTGTCTACGATAGCCTAGGGATATCTAGTATTGCCTATGTAAACCTACAAGTGTCCAAAAGGATCTATAGGTATGCAGGTGTAGCAATGTGAGACTTTTAGGTGTCTACACATAGGAAGTTCCTTTGAATTCATTCAATTCTTTTCCAAATTTTCCTAGGCATTTAAAAAGTGATATAAAGTATATCAAAATGCTTTGGAGAGTATATTTGACCAAATTAGCCTTATCTGATTGGCTAAGAAGTGTACCCTTCCAACTTGTAATTTTTTTAGCAAATACTTCAACTATCGGATTCAACATTTCCTCTTTCATTCTTCAACTAAAAATTGGAATTCTAAGGTAGGTAGTAGGAAAATTATCAATATCACAACCAAATACCCTTGCAATGCTATTTTATCTTAAAATGGGAGTATTGATAAAGAAAATATTACTTTTGAGAAAATTCATCCTTTGTCCAACAACATTCTCATAAATAACCAATATGTTCCTTATTACCTTTGATTTGGAAATGAAGGGTTTTGAGACAATAATTATATCATATATGAACTATTGATGTGAAACTAGATTTAAAGTTGAAGATAGCTTAATTCCATCTAATTTACCTTCTCTAGTAGTAGCTAAACTTGCTCTTCCCAAAGCTTCAACCATAATTATAAAAAACTAAGGAGATAGTGGGTTTCATTCTCTCAACCTCCTTATACTCTTAAAATAACCAGTTGTAGCCCCATTAATTATTATTGAGAAGATTTTTGTTATGATACAATCCTTGATTATAACAATCCAATCAACATTAAAATCAACTTCTTATAAAAATTTGACTAACAAAATCCATGACAATCAATCATATGCTTTATTTATATCCAATTTTAGTACCATTCCTACTTATTTACTCATTTCAAATGAATGAATGAATTCATGAATGGTCATAAAACCCCATTTTTGTATATCAATTATAAAGAGAAACACATACTTGAGTTTATTAGAAATTACCTTTGTAATAACCTTGTATAATGTATTACAAAGGCTTATCGCTCTATAATATTTGAAAGCTTCAACACTTGCAATTTTTGGAATTAGAACAAGAAAAGTAAGGTTGACATCCTTTGGTATAAAATTAGATTTTTTAAACTCTATAATTGCTCTTATTACATCAGACCCAACAATCCTCCAAAATATTTGAAATAATATAACTTGAAAACCATCTAGACCTAGAGCCTTCACCCACACATATCAAACACTGCTATTTTAATATCTTATTATTTGAATGGACTAATAAAGTAATCATTGTGTTGATATATAACAAGAGAAGGAATATTTTGGAGTTGTAAATTTATTGCTTCTACAACTATCATCTCCTCTCTCCTAATAAGATTTGTGAAGAATTTAACTACCTCATCAATAACTTCAAGGATATTATCAATAACTCTATCATAATCTCTAATATTTTTCGTAATATTATTACAACTTATATGCTTAAGAGTTGAAATATACAAAAAAAATTTGATTTTTCACCTTCTTTAAGCCATAGAACTCTATTTTTTTATTTCCAAAAACCCTTCTCAATAGCTACCATATTATGATAATATTATAGCAATTGTTTTCCTTTTCCTTAAATATAACCCAATATATTCCCAATGTTAAGAGATACATCAATATCCATAAACTACTATGTTAATTAATTCTTCTTAACAAACATATTTCAAAAAATATTCTTATTCTAGATTTTGAGGTTCTATTTTATGTACCTTAGTTTCCTTGAAATTTGTGAGATTATGGGTCTCGAAAAGTCTTTTCTTTTTCACCATTATTCAATTATATTTTCTATATCATCATGTCTTAGCCATGTCAATTCAAACCTAAATAGAATTATAAATATCCTTGTTCCGATTTCTATTTTCCAAACTAAAGGATTATGATCAAATCCAATCTTTGGTAGAGCTGAAAGTATAGAATCCCCAAATGTAAGGAACCCTTCCTTTGAAATAAAAAAATGATCCAACCTTATTTGGATAAGTTGATCATAAATTCTTCTATTACTCCATGTAAATATGATATCTCTTAATTCCACATCCATCAATTCATTGATATTCAAAAATGTTTCAAAATCTATCATGCCATCAAAAATTGAAGAATTACCTCCCATTTTGTTAGAAAGAAAAAGTGGAGAATTAAAGTCCCTAGTTAAAACCCAAGGAATATTTTCAAAATATTTTCTAACTTAACTCTTTTCTTAATTGTGTTCTTCCTACAACTATATTTGGTGCATAAACTATAGTTAAAATCCAGCTTTGTTTTGTATCAATGGAAGAGAAAAAAATAAGATAAATATTTCTACTATTTCTATCAATGCTCCCTCCACTTTATTTGGATCTCATAACCAAATTAGACCTCATGAAACCTTATTAGCATAATTGGATGTAAATTCCACATCTTTCCAAATACTTTGCTTTATAATTTTATAATTTTGTTTTGAGATCTTAATTTCTTGTAGATCTAAAATGCATGGTTTTGTCTCTTTTCTCAACAAAAACACAAATCAATATTTTGAAGGGGCATTGAGATCCTCACATTCCAAGAAATAACCTTCATTTATTAAAACAAGTAGGTTATCTTTTTCTGCTTAGATTAAAAATTGTTTGAGTTTTGTTAGCTATATCAATTGTTGTTTCTCTCTGCATTACTTTTGACTTCAAAAGACTCCCACATTTTTTTCTATTTCTAGTTATTTTGTATAGGGTAAGGATTTTATTTCCTTTTATTGAAGTATTATTTTGGTCAATTCTCATATTATATAATTCCAAATTCTCTTTTCCTTCCATTTCATCAAGTATATCTAGTTCTTTTTCAACCCCTT
Organism: Wollemia nobilis; assembly: GCA_028583015.1. Taxonomy (NCBI): domain Eukaryota; kingdom Viridiplantae; phylum Streptophyta; class Pinopsida; order Araucariales; family Araucariaceae; genus Wollemia; species Wollemia nobilis. The sequence continues at coordinate 10,147,105 of JAQPPZ010001458.1, forward strand.
TCCCACCTTTCTCTGCATTATATTTCTCAACATTTAAAATTTCCAAAGACTCAAAAGAATTCTTAGTTAAAATTGTATTCCTTATATTATTTAAATCAGAAGCAGGTTTAATTACTTTGTCCATGTCTTCAACAATCTCACCTTATTTATATGTGGTATTTTCCAAAGCATATTTTACTTTAATATCCTTCAAATCAATAGTCCTTTGTTCCTTTACATCATAATCTTGATTATTCCTTTCCTAAGTTTATTTATTTTGCCAAATATTTCAAAAATAATTTCTCCTAAGATGATTAGGGAAGGACCTTCCAAAATATCTAAATTGTTATAGATATTACACTTAGTTGACATATTATCATATTCTATTATTTTCAATAATTTGTAAAATTTTGAGATAAGCTCACACGAATTTGGAAGATTCCTTTCTACATCAGTATTAACACAAAACCTAGCATAAATTAGGCTCGATCTTGTCATTGTTTCTGGATCTACCATAATGAACTAGACAAAATATCTTACAATTTCTTCAAAAACCTCCTCTTTTCAAAATTGCAATGGCAGTATCAGTAACCTAGCCCAAATCGATGCTTATAGAATGGGTTACCTATAAGGATCAAATTTCAGAGCCCAACACTTCAAAAACAAACCCCTCCTAAAAACACAAGGTATTATTTGCAATATTTGATCAATATCCTCTGTATGTTTCAATCTTACCAAGAATTATTTTTTTGGTAGGGATGCAATTTCCATATGCCCTAAGGGCTTCCAATTTTTAATCATATCTATATCTGGTCTCACACACAAACATTTCCCCACTAAATAGAGATACCCTATAGTCTCTTGTAATAAAATAATATCAAACCTCCTTTCCTTTCTTAACTTTCTAAGCACCCTATGCTTAGTTGGGGCATTCATACCCCAAATATTCTAAGATATAAAATTCAATTTGTATCAAGTTGAGGATGTTTTCCTCCTCCCAAAGATAAAATTCCTTGCTTCCCATTAGCTACATACTTAACAATGGCTCTAGTTATCAATTATTGGATATTGGACCTATCTCAAAAAAATGAAATTCCAAAATCAACCTTCTTATATATCCTTCTACTTCAAGCAATTTTTTTTTTGATAACCTTTTCTTCATTTTCCAACTCTGAATCACTAGTATAAGTCCATTTTCCTGCATCTTCTTCATCCTTAGATCTACTTTGAATAATGTTAATATTTTTATTTTATTTTTCCCATAACTAATCAATGTCACATTCTATTAAGGAGAGGTTCCTATTAAAACCCTAATTTATATAATATTTTCCTTCAACCCTATTAAGAGTGTGGCTCTTTCTCAATATTCTCTTCTACATGCAAAGAAGATTATTTTTATTTTCAATCGAAGCCTTAATAATTAGTTCATTAATACCTCCAAGTTCAGTTTCTAGAACAAACTCTTCCCCTCCAACAATGTCATCCCCATAAAGGGTAGAAATAATCTCAAAGCTATTTGAATATGGATCCTTACTACTTTGGGAAGAACATGAGCTTATACTGAGAGGGGGGGTGAACAGTATAAGATATAACTTTTTACTTTTCAATCCATATGATAACATCAGCAATATTAAAGTAGTAAGCATTCCACAAAACATCACACACATGAGAGACATGATTTAACGTGGTTCACCCAATGTGGGCTACTCCATGGAGAAAATATTCCTTATAAATTTTCTCAATAAATTCTTTTGGGAATCAATTCCCTATTACAATGTTTATGGACCTCTATCCAAAGGAGACACCAATCCCCTTGCTCTGATTTGTGGATCTCTATCCACAGGAGAACTCTTTCTCCTCTACTCTGGTTGGTGCTCTTCTAGAAGACTTCTACCCCCACTGCACTGGCTTGTGGATCTCTCTCCATAGAAGACCTCTGTCCTCACTCAGAAGACCTCTGTCCTCACTGCCCTGGCTAATGGATCTCTATCCACTGGAGACTGTTATCCTCTACTCTATCACCTCCAAATCCTGCTCTAAACTCTACTCAATATCTATCTCAAATCTGCACTAAACACTATCCTCGGTCTAGCACAAACCTGCTCATAAATCTATCTCTGGTCTAGCACAAATCTGTCCTCAAATCTGTACCAAAATCTATCCTCAAATCTACCTTAAGCTTTAACACAAAGCTTGATCAACTCTACCTAGATCTGCACAAAAACTCTATCCCAAGTGTAGTACAAATATGCTTTCAAGTCTTCACCAAGACTTCCTCAAATCTACCTTCAAGCCTTTACCAAGACTTGCCCAAATCTGCCTTCAAGCCTTTACCAAGACTTGCTCAATCATAAACATACTCAAACCAACATTCAAAAGTTTCATTCAATTATTCAACCAATGAAACACAACTTGCTTACAAACCCTAACCAAGTATTTCACCCTTCTTCTAACACAAAGCACAATGTGGGTCTAAAACCCTAACTCAAATAATCCTCAATATTTATCTCCAATGTTCTCTAAACATTCACCAATCATGCATATAAAAACTCACTCAAATATTTCCAACAATACTATCAAACAATCCTTTTCACTCCACCTTATATTTCACAACATTCAATCCAACAATACTTCAATCAAAATATGATGTGCCCATACCTTTTTGTTTTGATGGAGATATGTCTTCAAAACCTATTTTACTCACAACCAAATCCTTTTGCCAATTCTAGGTTAGATAGCAATAGTCTATCTCAAAATCTCCACAAGAATATTTTACCTCAACAAATATTTCACCATACAAGAAATACAATAAAATGTCAAGACACAAATACACCTTATTACTCCTTCCTTAAAAATAACTCCAATCAATAGATCATTCACTCAATCAAGCAAAATGACAATATCCCTATAACTCCTTTTAACTCCAACTCAACATAGAATATTTCAATCCAAATTTCAACCTTCCAAACACTTTAATATTCTAACTCAAAATAAATTTCAAATTACAATAATAAAGTCCTTTGAATACACCTTATACTCTCCAATTCTTAACCCAACATACATACCAAATTACACCAATAAAATTCCTTGCACACACCTTATAATATCCAATTCTTAATCCAACATATAGCAAAAATAAAAATTTTAATCATACCTTAGCCACTTTAATCAAAAATAATTTGCGTGCCTCAAAACACTAACATGCACTCCACGTGAATCGAACTCACGTTCACCACCTACCTAGCGCCTTAGCCATGGCTAGGCTGCCACTTGGGTTGCACACCCACATAAACACCAAGATGCGCTCACTGCCCTTTGTATCCTCTGTAGGCACCAAAATCATTTGAAACAAAAAACACTTCCCTCTACTACCATCAAGAATCGAACGTGGGACCTCTATTCCGCCAATGCCTTATGCTGCCAAGCCTTGCCACTAGCCCAACCATGTGGATGGTGATAGGGATGCACACTCTTCTCCCTTTATTCATCCATAGTCCACCTTTAGCTTTTAAAAATAAAAAGCTTCATCTTTCATTGCTCACGAAAATCACATCAATAATTTTTAACCTTTCGCATGCGCAATATCAAAGACTTACCTTATGCCATTAAACCTTATGGTATAAATACCATACTCCTTCCTTGCTTGAATGTCAGATGGAAAATATTTAAACTTAATATTTTGTGCCCAACCCTTACTTAGGGTTATAATTAATTTATATTATAAATTAATTATAATATAAATATTATAATTAATTTACAAGTAACCTTAGGCTTTTATTTTAACACTTAATATTATAATAATAAATATTATAATATTATTTCCTTTGGGCCTAGGTGTTTTCCTTTTTAACCTTAGGCCTTATCTTAACACCTTTAATATTATAATATTATTTCCTTTAGGCCTAGGTATCTCCTTCCTTCAGGGTATTTAGCCAACCTTTTGACCAATCATGTGAAGCTTTAAACCAAATATCTTGGGCTTAAAATATAAATATTTTAACCCTCATTTTGTCAATTCCTTGCACTAAATTTTGACATCATTGACACCGACTCTTGACATCAATGACAACACAACTACTCAAAATTTCCAACAATCTCCCCCTTTGTCATTGATGGCAACCCTTTTTCTTTAACCATTCCTTTTTCCTTTTTCCAATTCTTCTCTCCCTGACTAAATGCTCTCTCCCTAACTCAAATCTCTCCCCCTTTGTCATCAATGGCAAAGGGACTCCTTTGGGGCTAAATATAAGACTCTTAGCTCAGCCCCCTCCCCACCTCCTCTCCTTGAGGTGATTAATTTTGGAGTGGGAGTAGAACTACTCCCAATTTTCCTCTAAGATACTCAAAAGTCTCTTTTGGAAGTGGCTTAGTGAAGATATCCACAATATGCTCCTTTGTAGTAACATATTCCAACCTGACTTGCTTATCCGTCACCTGCTCTCTCAGAAAATGATATTTGATCGGAATGTGCTTGGTCTTGGAGTGCATCACCAGATTCTTTGAGATATTTATAGCACTTGTATTATCACATAGTATGGGGATAGGGTGATCATGCTCTATCTTGAAGTCCTCTAAAGTTTTCTTCATCCATAATACCTATGTACAACAAGAAACTACTGCAATATACTCTACCTCTATTATGGATAAGGATATTGATGCATATTTCTTGCTTAGCCAAGAGACTAAACAATCTCTAAGAAAGAATGCTCCTCCACTTGTGCTTTTTATGTCATCAATGTTGCCAGCCCAATCTGCATCTGTATATGCTATGAGAGTGAAATTATTACTTTTGGGGTACTAGAGCCCAAAATCCATAGTCCCTTTTAAATACCTGAGAATCCTTTTTACTGCTACTACATGTGTTTCCTTTGGTGCCGCTTGAAACCTTGCCACTAGTCCCACTGCCTGCATTATATCTGGTCTTGTAGTTGTGACATACAATAAGTTGCCAATCATAGATCTGTATAATTTTTGATTTGCCTTAGGAGATTCATCATATTTACTTAACTTGCATCCTGTAACCATGGGGGTACTTATTGGTTTGCAATCTTCTAACTTGAATTTCTTTAGCATCTCTTTTATATACTTGGTTTGTGAGAGAAATACACCTTTCTCTGATTGTGAAATCTGAAGTCCAAGAAAGAAGGACAACTCACCAAGCATTGACATCTCAAATTCATTCTGCATGCTCTTTGCAAATTTTTGACACATCTTATCATTGTTGCCTCCAAAAATGATATCATCCACATAAACAACCACAATTAGTAAGTCATTTCCTTCATTTTTGATGTATAAGTTACTATCCACTATTCCTTTCTTGAAACCCTATTCTTGAAGGTACTTATCCAATCTTGAATACCAAGCTCTAGGAGCTTGTTTTAGTCCATAAAGTGCCTTCTTCAATCTGCATACATAGTCTGGTTTATCGGTTAGGTTGAATCCCTCAGGTTGCTCAATATAAACCTCTTCTTCCAGGACACCATTTAGAAAGGCTGATTTAACATCCATCTGATATACTTTGAAATTTTTGAAACTTGAGAAAGCTAAAAATATTCTTATAGCTTCAAGTCGTGCAACTGGAGCAAACGTCTCATCAAAATCAATTCCCTCAACCTGTGCATAACCTTTGCATACTAATCTTGCTTTGTTTTTGACTACCTGACCATCTTCATTTAACTTATTTCTGAATACCCATTTAGTGCCAATCACATTCTTACCTTTTGGTCATGGGACAAGTTCCCAAGTCTCACTTTTCTCTATTTGATCTAGTTCCTCATTCATTGCCTTAATCCAAAACTCATCTTCACTTGCCTCATTGAAATCTTTTGGCTCAATTTTAGATAACAAAGAGAAATTAGCATGCTCATTTGTTGCTATTATCTTCCTCCTTGTCTATCTCTCATATGGATTCCCAATGATTAGATCTCTTGGATGATTTTTCTACACATACCTAGATGGAGTCTTAGGAAAAAGTCTTTGTGTTTCTTCTTCTTCTTTTGATTCTTCACCTAACTCTTCTTGGCAACTTTCTTCTTCTTGATACACAATTTCTCGAGCTAGTTCTCTTGACCCTATCTTCTCATCAACTATTACATTTATACTTTCTATAATAGTATGTGTCCTTTTGTTATAGCATCTATAGGCTTTGCTCTTAGTGGAATAGCCAAGAAAAATACCCTCATCACATCTTGAGTCAAACTTACCCAAAATTTTCTCTTCCCATCTTATGTAACATTTGCTTCCAAAAATTTTGAAATACTTTATAGTGGTTGGTCTTCCTTTCCAAAGCTCATATGGAGTTTTATGATGGTTTACTCTTACTTGAGCTCTATTGATGATATATACTATTGTATGTACTACCTCTTTCCAAAAACCATCTAAAATCTTAGACTCATTTAACATGGCTCTAGCCATATTTTCAATAATCCTATTTTTCCTTTCAACTACCCCATTTTGTTGAGGAGTTCTTGTTGTTGAATATTCTCTTTTGATCCCATGTTGTTCACAAAAGTCTATGAATTCATTTGAGGTAAATTCTCCTCCTCTATATGACATTAAACCCTTAATCCTTCTACCTATTTCATTTTCCACTAATTCTTTAAAAGCTTTAAACTTCTCAAGAGCTTCTGACTTTTCTTTCAAGAAAGCTACCCAAATCATTCTGGAATAATCATCTATAAATAATATAAAGTAACTTTCACCTTGTAGACTCTTTGTCCTTGTAGGACCACATAGGTCAGTGTGCACTAGTTTCAATGGCTCAGATGACATAAATCCTTTTGACTTGAAACTTGTTCTAGTTTGCTTCCCATGTTGACATTGTGAACAAACTATGTTTTGTGGCCTTTTTAGCTTGGGTAAATCTCTGACAACCTGCTTGTTGCTTATTTTCACTATGTTGTCAAAGTTCAAATGACCCATTCTTCTATGCCACAACCAACTCTCATCTTCTTGTGATAGAAAACACTTTTCTCCTTTAATCTCACTTAGCATGTAGAGGTTGTTTGTAGTTCTATTTGCATTTGCAATAAGCTTTCCAGTTTTAGACTTTCTGATCTCACACCTATTTGGATGAAATGTAACCATGTGCCCCTGATCACAAAGTTGGCTTACACTTAGTAGATTGTGCCTCAACCCCTTGACATACAATACATTCTCCATATTTTTTTTCCATTATCTAAACTCAAAGTTCCTTTTCCACAAATTTTTGTTGATCCATTATCACCAAATTTTACTGATCCTCCATCAATTTCTTTGAGTACAAGAAATTTACTCTTGTCTCCTGTCATATGACTAGAACAACCACTATCAAGGAACCACTATTTTCCCTTATCTTGAACATGAAGAGTTATTTGTACTAACATTGATCTAACTTTCTCATGCTCTTTTCTCTCTCTCCTAATTGTTGAAGTTGTATTCTTTTTACTTGACTCAGGAAATACCATTTTGCACCATTTAGCCTTGTGCCCAAAATTATTGCATTTATAACATATGACATCATCATTCATAAGAGGTGCAAAAGAATTGAAATTTCTATCAACATTATTTTTCACATAACCAGTGCAATGTGCAGCTCTATGACCATATTTGTTACATGAAAAGCAATAGCCATGGAAGAGATTTTGTAACCTGTTTGAGTGCCTTGGAAAATATGGTTGAGTGCTTCTTCTTTTGTTGTTCTTGTGATTGACTCTTGTCCATGGTTCCTCTTTACCCTCTTATTTCTTGATGCCTTTTCCTTCCAGAGTATTAGTATGAGTCATGAGCTTATCTTTGTTTGATGTCTCTATTTCTTGAGAGCTCAACTCCTCTTTCTATTTCCCTAACTTTATATCTTGTCGTAACTTAGTCTTTTCAACTTCATTCCTTAGAGAGACAATTTTTTATTCCAATATTTCACACTCTACTTCTCTTGCCCTTAATAGATCTATCATATCCTATTCAATTTTATTTCCTTCTTCCACTTTTATCTTGAGTTCTATGAGACTTTGTAGAAGTTCCATCTTTGCTTCTTCATCCTCTTGAATTTGATCCTTCAAACTTGAGTTCTTCTTTCTAACCTTTTCCAAATTCTTGAGAGCAGCAAAGAATTCTTCTTTTATGTCGATCATGGCCTCTTCTTCATTTTTTGAAGTCATGTGTGTTCCTATTGGATCTTCCTCCAAGTTGTTAGTCTTTTCATGGAGAGACCCACTCTGATACCAATTGAAGAACATGAGCTTATACTGAGAGGGGGGTGAACAATATAAGATAAAACTTTTTACTTTTCAATCCATATGATAACATCAACAATATTAAAGTAGTAAGCATTCCATAAAACATCACACACATGAGAGACATGATTTAACGTGGTTCACCCAATGTGGGCTACTCCATGGAGAAAATATTCCTTATAAATTTTCTCAATAAATTTCTTTTGGGAATCAATTCCCTATTACAATGTTTATGGACCTCTATCCAAAGGAGACACCAATCCCCTTGCTCTGATTTATGGATCTCTATCCATAGGAGAACTCTTTCTCCTCTACTCTAGTTGGTGCTCTTCTAGAAGACTTCTACCCCCACTACACTGGCTTGTGGATCTCTCTCCATAGAAGACCTCTGTCCTCACTCAGAAGACCTCTATCCTCACTACCCTAGCTAATGGATCTCTATCCACTAGAGACTATTATCCTCTACTCTATCACCTCCAAATCCTACTCTAAACTCTACTCAATATCTATCTCAAATATACACTAAACACTATCCTCGATCTAGCACAAACCTGCTCATAAATCTATCTCTGGTCTAGCACAAATCTATCCTCAAATATATACCAAAATCTATCCTCAAATATACCTTAAGCTTTAACACAAAGCTTAATCAACTCTACCTATATCTACACAAAAACTCTATCCCAAGTGTAGTACAAATCTGCTTTCAAGTCTTCACCAAGACTTCCTCAAATCTGCCTTCAAGCCTTTACCAAGACTTGCCCAAATCTACCTTCAAGCCTTTACCAAGACTTTCTCAATCATAAACATACTCAAACCAACATTCAAAAGTTTCATTCAATTATTCAACCAATGAAACACAACTTGCTTACAAACCCTAACCAAGTATTTCACCCTTCTTCTAACACAAAGCACAATGTGGGTCTAAAACCCTAACTCAAATAATCCTCAATATTTATCTCCAATGTTCTCTAAACATTCACCAATCATGCATATAAAAACTCACTCAAATATTTCCAACAATACTTATCAATCAATCCTTTTCACTCCACCTTATATTTCACAACATTCAATCCAACAACACTTCAATCAAAAGATGATGTGCCCATACCTTTTTGTTTTGATGGAGATATATCTTCAAAACCTATTTTACTCACAACCAAATCCTTTTGCCAATTCTAGGTTAGATAGCAACAATCTATCTCAAAATCTCCACAAGAATATTTTACCTCAACAAATATTTCACCATACAAGAAATACAATAAAATGTCAAGACACAAATACACCTTATTACTCCTTCCTTAAAAATAACTCCAATCAATAGATCATTCACTCAATCAAGCAAAATGACAATATCCCTATAACTCCTTTTAACTCCAACTCAACATAAAATATTTCAATCCAAATTTCAACCTTCCAAACACTTTAATATTCTAACTCAAAATAAATTTCAAATTACAATAATAAAGTCCTTTGAATACACCTTATACTCTCCAATTCTTAACCCAACATACATACCAAATTACACAAATAAAATTCCTTGCACACACCTTATAATATCCAATTCTTAATCCAACATATAGCAAAAATATAAAAATATTTAATCATACCTTAGCCACTTTAATCAAAAAAATTTTGTACGCCTCAAAACACTAACATGCACTCCACACGAATCGAACTCGCATTCACCACCTACCTAGCACCTTAGCCATGGCTAGGCTACCACTTGGGTTACATACCCACACAAACACCAAGATGCACTCACTGCCATTTATATCCTCCATAGGTACCAAAATCATTTGAAACAAAAACACTTCCCTCTACTACCATCGAGAATCGAATGTGGGACCTCTATTCCACCAATGCCTTACACTGCTGCCAAGCCTTGCCACTAGGCCAACCGTGTGGATGGTAATAGGGATGCACACTCTTCTCCCTTTATTCATCCATAGTCCACCTTTAGCTTTTAAAAATAAAAAGCTTCATCTTTCGTTGCTCATGAAAATCACATCAATAATTTTTAACCTTTCGCATGTGCAATATCGGAGACTTACCTTATGCCATTAAACCTTATGGTATAAATACCATACTCCTTCCTTGCTCGAACGTCGACGGGGATAAATATTAAACTTAATATTTTGTGCCCAACCCTTACTTAGGGTTATAATTAATTTATATTATAAATTAATTATAATATAAATATTATAATTAATTTATAAGTAACCTTAGGCTTTTCTTTTAACCCTTAATATTATAATAATAAATATTATAATATTATTTCCTTTGGGCCTAGGTATCTCCTTCCTTTAGGGTATTTAGCCAACCTTTTGACCAATCATGTGAAGCTTTAAACCAAATATCTTGGGCTTAAAATATAAATATTTTAACCCTCCTTTTTTCAATCCCTTGCACTAACTTTTGACATCACTGACACTGACTCTTGACATCAATGACAACACAACTACTCAAAATTTCCAACACTTTGACCAATTTATTTCTACACTAGAACTTCTCCTTGCTTACTTTTTTTTTTCCTCCAAACCCTCAAAATTTTTTTAGTTCTATTATTCATAACTTTATCCTTAGGATTTTTTGGGCATGTTTTCTAAATATGCCCAAACCTTTTGCAAAGATTACACAAGAAAATCAAAGTTTCATACTAAATCTCATATTTCCATTTCATATAATTTCAAACTAGCCTAATAGATTTATGCAATGATTCATTCAGATACGCCTGTACACAAAAATAGGTCATTATCATTCTTGTCTAGGATTTAGTAGCTGAATTAACAACAATTATTTTTCCAATCACTTTCCATTGGAAGCCTCAGTAGACTCACCCATAAAGGCAATGATTGAAGAGTGGTTATGGCTAGATTAAAGCCCTAGCTCCACTTTTGTAAAAACCCTCTCCTCCCAAAAACCATGGAATCCTCAACAAAATATTTTTCATATCCTTCGGGTTTTTAAATTTAAAAAATAAAAAAAAATATTAGACATATCCACTACCGCTTCCTACCCTAGAAGTTTCCATTTATCCCAAACCCACTTTATTATTGTATCTAAATCTGGTCTATTGCCCAAAAAATTCTTGATAAAATAATTTTTTCCATTCTAAATCACTTTTTCATATAACATTTTTGTGACCTTAGAAGAAAAACCCTTTTCATACCAATTCAAATACAAAACAAATCCCTCTTCTTATGAATTTTGACCTCTCTTCAAAACTTGATTAGTGCCTCCCTTTGACCTTTATGTTGCTAAATTTGGATCTAATGCTCTTAGATCCAAAGGATTAGAATATCTCCTATCCACCACCTTAGGGTATTCACCCTTGCCTATTTTCTTTCTTGCTCCTCCTATCCCTAATATCCTTCAAATTACATGTATACCCCATCCTTTCTCCTCTAGGGCTTCCTTTGGTGATCAATCACTGTCGACATTAACTTCTTACATAGATCAGGTTTCCTCTTCTTAATAGTGGTAATTACCATATCACCAACACATGTCGTCAATAGTTTGTTTCGACTTATAACTCTCTTGTAGGACTTCAAGTAAAACACATGAAAATTTTAGGGTTTAAAATGAGAAAATAAGTTGAGTTGCACAACAAAATTAAGCAACTGGACATATGGCTTTTCCAAGTGGGCCTGAATCAAAGACACATTAGAATGCACATGGACAAGAAGACCTAGACCCAATTTAAAAAGTTTTGTTTTATTTCCTGTAGTATATGTTTTCCCCTACATGGGTAGCTTATGCCTATTTTATTTTGAAATCCCTTGTGAGGTATTGTGGTGTGTTTAGTTTCATTTGTGGTTGATGTTTTTTGTTTCCTTGGCTCCTGTAGCTCCTATGAGAGTGTGCTATTCTTAGGATCCTGGTTTCTCATGGTGGCTTGTGTGCCCTTTTACCTCTTTATTGGTTGGATCCTTTTTATATAAGGTTTTGGGACCCTTCTAAAACCCCTTCTTCTACCTAATAAAAAAAGTGGAAAAATATTATAAATATATCAGGGTAGTCCTTTGCTTAAGGAAATGAAGAATCTCTCAAAATGAATTTTGGATAAAATAAAATCTTGTTTGTTAGGTTGCAAAACCAAGTCCTTAACTCTTACTAGAAGGCAATAAATAATAAATGCTATATTGTAATCCATCCTTATATATGATGCCACTTTCAATGTTACATTCCAAATATGAAATATTGTCGACTATGTTGCACAATTATATTTTCTTTATTATTTAGTAGGTTAGCTATCCAAGGGTTATCTTATATTTATCATCATTATTTTTATTTTTTATTGCAAGGACTGTGCTCTCTGAGTGGTGAGGAACAAACCTCCTTAACAGGCTAAATCGGATTTATCATTTAATATCAATTCATCCTATTGTTTACTATTTTTTGTGTAATTATTTATTGTTGCAAATACATGATTTGATATTAAAATTCATAGTAGATTATTGTTTAAATTACTGAAGGATAGTCAAAGCCTTCCAAGTGGCATCAAAGACAAGTTTCATTGATGGCTATAGGTGTTCCACACCCATACAAGCTTTCATGGTATCATCTTTCAGTTTGTGTTTCAAAAAATACCCCAGGGATTTGTAAACACCAAATCAACTTTAAAAATGACGTTTCAAAATAAAATCGATTCATGTTCCACTCCATTGGGTGACTATAACATTTACTGCGTATATAATTTAGACATTTTTGGAGGAGGCTAACATGCCAACAATCCAAATTTGAAGCAAATAATGATTTGCATCATTCATTAGAGGCACTAGTTCATAGAGGCATACACCTTATAGGTATTACATAAGACATGCTTACCAAACAAGGTGAATCCCACCTCAAGTAATTCCTAATTTGTATGTTAAACCATCGATCACCTAGAAACCAGTGCTAAAAATAGCTCACGGGTAAGCCCAATGATCATAGTAAAGAAATTTGAAATATCAAAAGAAATTTCATGCACTGTGAACCAAAGGCAGTAGCAGGAATTTTAGACCAATCAAAAAGTAGGAAAAGTGATATATTAATTCCATATATTAAGGTACTAAGCAGTAATATTTTTTTTATTATCTTCGCCATGTGTTTTATCCCACACATGTTGTGTGGCCATAGTATAGGGGTTTATAAGTAAATAGGCACCTTCAGTTAAGTGTAACTTCAGTCACACGTAGCTAATATCCATGTGTATGTATCTTTTCCTAGCTATCGTGTTGTGCTATCAATCTTATGTGTCATGCTTTAATGTGTTCCTTGTTGTTTGTCTTACGTGTCATTCTCTATTGTGTTCCTCATCTTATGTGTTGTGCTCTATTGTGTTCCTCACTATTCATCTATTGTTGTACTCTATCATGTTCCTTGTTGTTCAACTACTGTCATATCACCTAGTTAATTTTCTTGTCCTCATGATCCTGAGTCAGGTTCGGTGGTCATATCAAGTCAGAATTATAGCATCGTGTCCTTACTATATTTTGGGTGTCAAATCAAGTCCATAGATCAAAATCACTATCTTATCACATAATCATGGTTTCGAGTGTCAAATCAAGTCATTGTGGTTGTGCCTATCATATCAAATAGTAGGTTAGTAGGTGGTTTTGTCAGGTTATCCTGGTATAAAAATCATAAATGTTATGGGTATTACGGTGATCCTAATCATTGATAGCTAAGGAAATAGTCATTGGAATTTCAAAGTTAATTTAAATATCATTGAGAGTGCTACCTATTGAACATCGAGTTCAAATCCGCATCGCAGTTGAAGTGGTAATTGAAGTGGTAACCAATAAATGTTTTACCAAAGATTACAAAATTGTACTACCAAAATTAAAAGTGATACTTATTAAGAAATACTTCTTGACAATTGCATGAGAGAAATGTGGACAAAAGGACCAAACGGGTGGTTAACTAGCTTAGAGAAATCAAACAAAGGGATCTTCAAGTCACAAAGAAGACATCCAAGGAACAAAGGTACACATTATTCTTCTCCTTTATGAATTAATAGTTTCGATCCCGACCATCCATTACTCAACACCATGGCATCCAATCCTTATCCTACTTATTCCCAAGAGAACCTCACACAAGAGGAAATAGGGAACCCTAATACCAACCCCTCGACCATGCAAACATTAGTAGACAACATGAACCAATTTACCAAATTGGTGCACCAACTAGTGGATAAACAAAGCCAACCAATCCCTCCTAACCTAAATCGCTACCATAGACAATGGAAAAATGAGGATCAGTATGGAGAAGAAGTTTATGCACAATAAAGATATCATCATAGTATTCCCCAAAATCACTTCAATGGATAGAGGAATGATGAGGATATCGACAATGAAGAAGTTTACAAAAAATGAAGAGGTCATACTCAAAATTGCTTCCATAGACATAGGCATAATGAGGACCAAGATAGAGATGAATTTTACCAACAACCAAGAGGTCCTAATGGGATCAATTTTCCATGCATTAATATACCCACCTTTGAGGGTCATTATCCACGTGGTTGGATAGTCAAAATGGAAGGTATTTTAGGCTTATATCGAATTCGAGATTCAAAAAATTTCCTTTTATTGCCTCTAAACTTGGTATTGAAGCTTATCAATGGTTTGTATGGCTCAAACATGAGAAAGGACATACCATCTACTAGGATTATTTCACCAAATGGATTCTTAAAATATTTGATAAAGGATCCTCATATTCATACATGGTGTGGTTGTTATCACTTCAAAAAATAGGATCAGTAATGGAGTATATCTCATAATTCACTAGCATGTTGTCCTATGTAAGAAACTTGCAATCCGATGTGGTGGTATCTACTTTTAGAAATAGATTGAAAGAGAATATTCAATTCAAAGTTGACCTACAAGATCCATTCTCTTTAGATTATTGTATAAGGATTGCTAAGTTGGTTAAGAAGAAGGTGCAAATGACATCTACATGACTGATTCATATGGTTGACCTTAATACCACAATAAATTTTTTTACAAAAATGATCAACCATCAATATATCTTTACTATAAATATCACAATCACCATCCAAAAGATCAAGCATGTGTACCATGATAGAAATTTCAAATCGAATATGTTGATAGGGAATATGAAGAAATAGAGTACCAGCTCACCTGACTGTCCCATAGACAAAGACCAAATTGAACATGAAGAGGTCAAAGTTGAGGAAGATACTATGGTAATTTTTGTTCATGCTCTTATGGGTTTATCAGCTCACCATACAATCAAGGTATCAGGGTTCATTCGACAAAAGAAGGTAATCGAATTAATTGATTCAGGAAGTACTCATAACTTTATTGACACAAATATTTCCAAGGCATTAAACTTGCACATCAACTCCTCCAATCAAGATAAATTTCAAGTTATAACTACAAATGGTGGAAGTGTTCAATGTATAGGTAGAATATCTTCAATTTCATTAAAAATGGAAAGTTGTACTTGGTATGGTCCTCTTTTTGTTATGAATTTAGGGAATTTATAAGTTATCTTGGGATTTTCTTGGTTAGAAAAAATGGAAACCATGGTCGATTTTAATTACAAGCAGTGCTTTGTTGAATGAAAAGAGAATGGGAAGACCATTCACCTCCAAGGAATTCTAACACCTCCATAAAAGATAGTAATTTCTCATAGCATGGAGAAAATATTAAGAAAAGGTAGTTATGGATTCATTGCTCAAATTAATTGTATGGAAATACAAGCACAAGATATGCCAAAAATCCAATCAGAAGATCTATAAAACATTATGGCTAACTATGAGGAGGTTTTACAAGAACCAAAGGGACTACCTCCCAAAAGATACCATGACCATGACATACACCTTGTTCTAGGAAGTCTTCCACATGATGGTCATCCTTATCGATATTCCCAACCTCAAAAAATAGAAATTGAGAAAATTGTCCAAGAATTATTAGAATATGGAGTCATCCATCACAGCACTACTCCATATTCTTCACCAGTAGTCCTGGCTCGTTGCAAATATAATAATTGGCATATGTATCCAAATTTTCATCCTCTTAACAAAATCATCATCAAGGATAAATTCCCTATACCTAGCATTGATGATCTACTTGATGAACTACATGGTGCAAATGTTTTTATAAAATTGGATTTACGTTATGGGTTTCACCAAATTAGAGTTAGGGAAGAGGATATTTCCAAAACAACTTTTCATACCCATGAAGGTCATTATAAATTCTTGGTCATACCTTTTGGTCTCACTAATGCCCCATACACATTCCAAACTCTCATGAACCATGTGTTTCATCCTTTCCTTCACAAATTTATCCTAGTCTTCTTCGATGACATACTCATATATATTAAATCATGGAATGATCATCTGTTGCATGTGGGAAGGGTTCTTCATATACTACAGAGGGAAACATTATTTGTCAAGCACTCTAAATTCTCTTTTGGTGTTCAAGAAGTGGAGTTCCTGAGTCATATAGTTTCTTAGGAAGGTGTTAAAGTGGATCCCAATAATATAAAGGTAATTTAGGATTGGCCCTTACCTAAAACCATCAAGAAACTTCATGGTTTTTTGGGTCTCACTAGTTAATATCACAAATTTGTATGTAACTATGGTAAAATTGTAGCTCCTCTCATAGCTTTAAAAAAAAAGGATGATTTTCATTGGTCAGAAGCAGCCACTCAAGCCATTGAGGCTCTCAAAGAAGCAATGTGTACTACTCCAGTTTTGGCGACTCTGGATTTTCACAAACTATTTGTGATTGAATGTGATGCTTCAAGCATAGGTATTGGGGTAGTATTAATGCAAGAAGGTCATCCCTTTGCATTCAAAAGTAAAAAAACTCTTGGGAAAAAATTTGGGAATATCTACATATGAAAAAGAAATGTTGGCTATTCTACATGCAGTGGAGAAATGGAGACACTACTTAATCAATAGTCATTTCATTATAAAACCGATCATAGTAGTCTCAAGCACTTTCTAGAAAAATGATTTTCTTATCCAGAACAAAAAAGTGGTTAACAAAACTGTTGGGATATGATTTCATTATTGAGTACAAGAAAGGAAAATAAAACATGGCAGCAGATGCATTATCCAAAAAATATGAAGATGAAGTCGTTATTAATGCTATTTCAGGTCCTTGTTCTCAATGGGTATCTCAGTTACAGGAATAATGGTTGTCCAATAGTGAAAATACTCAAATAATTTAGGAATTATCATGGGATTCATACAAGCACCCTATTTTAACCTATGAAGACAAGATATTAAGAAGGAATAATCACATTTACATTCCACACACTTCGGCAATCAAATCAAGGATTCGAGATGAGTCACATGCTTCTCCATCAGTAGGATATTTAGGTTTTTTGAAAACTTATATGTAGATTAAACAATATTTTTATTTTAAAGGATTAAAAGCAGAGTTCAAACAATGGGTGGCTAAATGTGAAGTATGCTAATACAATAAGGGTGAAATAGTCAAAACACCAGGATTGCTCCAACCATTACCCATTCTAGATTAACAGTGGGAACAAATTTCCATGGATTTTATTGAAGGTATTCCTAAGTCAAAAGGCAAAATAGTAATTTTCATTGTATTTGATTTCCTCTCCAAATATACTCACTTTTAGGCTCTACAACATCTATTTTTAGCAAGCAAAGTGGCTAAGGTATTTATGGACTCAATTTTCAAATTGCATGGAATACCAAAAAATATTGTAAGTGATCAAGATCCCATTTTTAGTAGCAATTTTTAGAAATAATTATTGCAACTTAGTGGTACCAAATTAAATATATCCTCCACATACCATCCACAAACAGATGGCCAAACAGAGGTAGCTAACAAATGTTTGGGTATCTACCTAAGATGTTTTGTTCAGGATAAACAATATCAATGGAGTCACTGGCTGTCCTTAGCAGAATGGTGGTACAACACTTTGTACCATTACTCCAACAAGATGTCTCAATTTGAAGCATTGTATGGAATTAAGCCACCAACAATAGAAGATTATGTATCAAGATATTCCAAAGTGGCCCAAGTAGATGATTGGTTTCAACAACAACAGTCAAGATCATTATTCTCAAAGACAATTTGACCCAAGTACAAAATCGTATGAAGTAGCAGCAAGACACACACCATTTGGAAAGACAATTCAATATTGGTGATATGGTGTTCCTATGCTTGCAACCCTACAAACAATTTTCATTGAAGAGCAGCTCCAATAAAAATTTGGTTCCACAATTTTATGGCCCTTACAAAATTATGTGTCATATTGGAGAAGTGGCATATCAACTAGAGTTGCCTTCCTCATCACGTATACATCCAGTATTTCATATTTCCTATCTCAAGAAGGTGATCGGCCAGAAAGTTCAATCTTAGTTAGAATTACCAGTACTCGATGAAGAAGGATGTATATATCTTTAGCCTAAAGCAATTTTACAAAGCATAAAACACATACTAAGATCTCGTTACATCCAATAATTTCTCATCAAATGGCAGGACCTACTAGAATAAGATGCTACATGGGAACCTAAAAGTATTTTCTAGATATTTCTAGCTTTGAGGACAAATATTTCTAAGGAGGGGAGCCATGTTACATTCCAAATATGAAATGCCATTGACTATGTTACATAATTATATTTTATTTATTATTTAGTAGGTTAGCTATCCAACAATTATCTTATATTTATCATTATTCTTTTAATTTATTATTGCAAGGATTGTGCCCTCCGAGTGGCGAGGAACAACCCTCCTTAAGAGGCTAAATATTATTTATCATTTAATATTGACTCATCCTTTCATTTACTATTTTTGGTGTAATTATTTACTGGTGCAAATACATGATTTGATATTAAAATTTATAGTAGAGTATTGTTTAAATTACTAAAGGCTAGTCAAAGCCTTCCATTCAATATTACAAATATGTATAGCATCCAATTTTTTTAAAATTTAAATATATTTTCTTTAGATTTCCTATTTAAAACTACGATATAATATGCAAAGGTAAACATATTACATGGGAGGCCTTGTAAAATTTTAGACTTCTAAGTTTGGCATTAGGCAAAAAACTTGACTAGACATTATTCAAAGATCAAATAAAGTTGAAATAAAATACTAACTTAAAAATATATTGTTAGAAACACAAAATAGATTTACGCACTATGATAAAAAAATTTATTGATGTGATAGAAATATATATACATGTGAAATAAATAAGGTATGAGGTTGGTAGTTACAAATACTTTACAACATCCCATAACATTCATAACTATAAGGTGAATAAATAATATTCACAACATTCAATTAAAGTACATACCAAAAAAATCTAAAATTTTTAAACTTTACATGTGCAAGACTTTGTCAACATGTCTACACGTCACTCCTCTATGGGAGAAAATTGGAGTTGTATATTGTATTTTAAAATGATGAAAAAATCATATACCTATGCAATGAAATAAAAAACAAACTAGATAGAAAACTATGTAACCATAATGACAAAACAAGTTATGAAATAATGGTGCCCTCTTATTAATGTCAATTTTTATCCTTAAAGAGGGTTACAATGGGATCCCATTGAGGGATTTTCTACCAAATTGATACAAATTTACATTAAGAAAAGTAATCTAAGGTGTGTCTTGTAGTATCTCTTTTGCATCTCACAAACTAATTATTGATAAGTTTTTGGTGACTATCGCGATGTATGATGATGAGGTGTGAATATTTATGCAATTTACTCCATTGTAAAGACCTATACTATGCACACAAGAAAATATAAAGAACATAAAAATTGTATGAATATCATTTCAAGATAAGACCCATAATGATGATAAATAAAGTGATAAGTAAGCTGAAATATGATAAATAAATGCATGAAAATGAAATCCAACTATGCTAGGAAGTAATTAAAATATTATTGAATCTAATGAAAGTAAAAAAATAGGGAAAATAGATCTCTACCAGGAGGCTATCTCTATGTAGGATGGTCTTACATGATAGCCATATCGAGGTGATATGGTCATGCCTATGGGCCGTATTGGGGCAAGACATCTGCTAAACTATGAGTAAATTCTTTGTGGTTGATGCGAGGTGACATCGGGTTTGATTTGTAGATGGGTTGATGTTCTTGATGTGCTCATGAGGAAGGACTTAGGGGTAAAATATGATACCAAATAAAGAATTTTGGATGACACAAGGGAGTTTGTATGTGATCTTCAACCTTTGAGATGGTCTATTGGCATGCTTGGAAGCTCCATGGTTGAATTTTGGTAGCACTCCATTGCTTTGAGAATGACAACTCTTTTGTTATTTAGTTTGACAATATTTTATTGTATGAATTATTCAAGAGTTTTAATGAGGACTAGGTTCCATTATATAGACTTTCCAATGGGATTCCAAGCTTGCTATAGAAGCCAAGAAGCAGTTGGGATCAAGAAGAGTAACCACCCATTATTGAAAACCATCGTGCGACTACCTCCATTATGCCATTATTTCCAGCTGGAAATTGTAACTATTTCAACTATTGTGTAGGAATATGCTTTTGGTGCAACCATATCGATGTGATATGGTCATGACTTTGAACCATCCTGTGGTAGGACGATCATCACTGGGGACCATATCAAGGTAAGACAGTCTTGGATACAAATGGAAATTCCTCCCTGTTGGAGTGGTGAAAACCACTTTTAATCCCTAGGGTTTCCTAATATGATTCATATGGCCTTAAAGATGTCCATATAAGGTAGTATCCTCAAAATGACATGTTTTAGGTGTCTACAATATTATTGAATATGTTTCCATATAAAATGGAATTAAACCTTAATACGTTTTGTGCACTTATGAAAAATCCAATTGCAAACAATATTTATAACTATATTATCATAACTTAGGATTATTAGTTTCTTTTATTGGATTCCCATTTTTGACAAGATATGAGTAAATGGTATCACCTCGTATATATCTCCTCCTATGGCATGGTATTCATCCTCAATGGAAAAAAAAGTAACAACATGGTACTTCTTACTTCCCAAAGAAATTAGACTATATCCTAGAAATAATACAAATCCAAAAGTGTATATGCCATCATAAATGAATGCTACATAGCTCACATCCATGAGACCTATCAATAATAATTTATCATTCTTCTTGTACTCCAAATTATACCTAGTCATACCATAGATATACTTGAATACTCACTTTCTTGATTTCCAATGAAACACATTTGGTTCTTGCATAAACCATGAAATATATCTCATAGTCAATTCTAGTGTATTCCAGATAAATGATAATCCTAATAAATTGACAATAGAGAGTTCCATTTACCTATAGATATGGATCATAATATGATAGTTGTAACCCTAGTTTCATTAGAATTTCCATGAGTTTATAATATGACATCCAAAACATCTCAAGAAATGTCTTTACATACTTTATTTGTGATATGAATAGATGATTCTCAATTTGTACACATCTAAGCCAAGACAATGGTGCATAGGCCAAGATTAGTTATGTAAAACATTTCATCAATGATTTCTTAGTCTTATTTATTTAGATTCATTGATAGTGATGACCATATCATTAACATACACAATGATTATTACAACCTCCCTTCCTTAAATTTTGAAGTATAAGTTTAAATCAAATGGGCTACAATGGAATCTATATCAAAACAAATATCCATCGACCTTTATGTATGGGATCTAGGTGCTTACGTTAGCCCATGAAGATATTTTGTGACTCTACATACCTTGTTCTATTGATCAAGTATAAAGAATACCTTTGGTTGTATCTTGTAGACTTCTTATTGAATGTCACCATTGAGAAATATATTTTTCTCATCCTTTTGATGCAACTTCCATAAAAATTATGCAACCATTGTGAAAACCATCTAAATGGTCTTGGTAATTTTTTTATCATAGTTAGTTTCTTCCTTCGATGCATAGCCCTTTGAAATAAACCTTAATTTGTATTTTTCAATTATCCCATTAGATTTGTATTTGGTCTTAAGTAAACACTTACAACAAATGTGTTTCTTGTCAAGTGGAAGATCAACAATTTTCTACATTGTGTTCTTCATAAATGTTTGATATTTGACATTGATAGAATACTCACTCCTTTGACATAATATCTCCATGAACCATTGAAGGTTCATATGTCTATACCATTTTCCCTTTGTATTTTTACTAGTTTTGGTGCTTCTTAGGGTTCCATCACCTTTATTTGAATGCATCATATTATTTCCTTTTTTATGCATGAAAAAACCACGCTCATATTTAGTCTTTGTCTCTCAAATTGCTTCCTCTTACTGCAGCAAATTCATAAGTCTTAAAAGTGGGACTCCAATATGTCATATTTAGAGTTATTTTTTAAACACTATACACTAGTGGTAGTGCACATAGCACTATTAAAATAAACACATCATCATTGAACATTTCACCTAATGTCTATTACAAGGCTCACAATTTAATAATTTGTCACATAATGTCTTCTAGGTTCTTAATGATTTTCATATTCAAGCAATACATTTGGCTCTATAGATGTAGAATTTGATTTTAGATCTTGGAATTAAACTTCATATTGAGTTTATCGCATGCATCCTTCATGGTTATAGTATTGCAAATATGCAATTGGATCTCATTAGATTTCCCAAACATGATGATCTGTCTGGATTTTTGATTAGATTTATTAAACTTAGTGGTGTTTCTTTACATAGTACCATATATCATCCCCATAATTATGTGTATTGTAGGTAAATATTTAATTTTATCTTTCAAGAGAAATAATTATCAACTTTTAGAAACTATGAACTAGACAACATCTTTGGGGCATTAACAACCATGTCATATTTTCACAGTACTATAAATAAATGCTTCCACTAGAATGGAATTAAATAGATATTTACAAAGAATATATATAATCCTATACCTATAACTACAAGAAAATAATAGGTTCTCACTAGAAAAAATAATGCGCAGGGGTTTGAGTTCTATTCACTCCAACTTGATTCTTTAAGGAATATTTTATCAATATTCTAGGGTAATAAAAAATGCCAACTCTTATCACCTGCATTTAGTAACAAAAAAAAAAAAAAAGTATTTTTAAAGGCTTAAAATATCCTTCCCATGGAGCATGTGGGATTTTATTTTTTAATTATTTATTTAAATGTATTAGTGCCTCCTTTCCATTTTTGCATGTAGCAAATCTACACTTTATTCCCAATTATTATTTATTTATTTATTAGTATTAAAAACATCTGGTACAATCATTCCACTAGCATCACTTGCTTTCAGATGGCCCATGAATTTATACAACTTCACAATAGATGATCCCATATGCATATTTAGATGACTTTATTTCTAGGTGGCTTGGTCAATAGACAATAGACTCCAACTTCACTTTAGATGGAACACTTTTTTTAATAGTAGTAGAAGCTCCGAATTACTTCAAATAGTAGAAAATATAGATGATAGTTCTAGATGGTAGCAACTTGGTAGCTCCAAATGGTAGCTTCAATTGATAGGAGCTTTAGTTGGTACCTGTAAATAGTAGCATTTGATAGAAGTAACTCTGGACTATAGTTATAGATTATAGCAACTCAAAACATTAGCTCTATATGGTCACTTTAGATAGTAGTAGCTCCAAATAGTAGATTTAGATAGTAATAGTTTTCAAATACAATAGTTCTAGCCATTAAATTTAGATGGCAATAGCTCTAGAAAACAACTCTAGATGATAGTTTCATGACACCTCTTTTATATATGATCTATTTGTTAGACAAAAAATTTAGATGGCTCTTCTAGATAGGAAATTTACATGGCAATATTTTATATATGAAAATATTAGATGACTCTTCTAGATGATAATTTTATGTGAAATATGATTTCTAACATGTTCAAGCTCTAATACAACGCCATAGATAGCTCATTTATTTCTTCAGATGACACAATTCTTGCACTAAGTTTTTTGTATGGCAACTCTTTCAGCCTTAACTAAATTTTTCTAAGATGTCTATCCAACTCCTCTAATATAAAATAAATGTGTGCAATGCCTACAAACATAAATAAGAATAGAAATATATATTTTTATTTTCAAAGCAATAAAGTCTTTTCCTAAATCAAACTTATGTTTTCTCCTTTATAGTTTCTCTAGTAGTGATATATTTACATAAACTTTGAGTGGTGTCTCCTACTCCTTGATAACTAGATTACCTTCATAAATGGAAGCTTCATTCTGATATCATCTCACTCTAATACTAAATGTTAGAAATGTAAAATATATTTATGCATTGTGATTAATATTTACCTTGATGTGATAGAATCATATATACATGTAAAATCAAGAAGGTACAATGTTGGGAGTAACAACTACTTTACAACTTTCCACAACCTTTTTATCCATAAAGTGAATACATAATGTTCACAACACATATAAGTTCCTAGTGATGCATTATTATTATTAGAGTATATTATATTATTTGGTACATGCCAATGTACCACGTTGGATACATCTCTAGATTAGGAATGTGTCTTAGAAGAGAGTATGTGTATTTACTTTATGCAATGTAATAAATGCACAAGTATTATTAGAGTGTGCAAAGTATTTAATAATATAAATGTGCATATTAGTCCATGTGCACACGTGTCCTTATAGTAGGAAAGTGAAGAGTCTCAAGAAGAGTGAAGGCCAAGAGTACTCCATATAAAGAGTCACATCCCATTATATATGTGTCTATGTGTGTGTATTTGAAAGACACAATGTAGAGTTAGAGTGTGTGGAAGTATGGTGTATTTGAGATATTTATTCTATATCAAGATACTATTTTCATGAGCATTTATTAATTGTAATTTTATGAGTTGTTGCAGAAGTTATTTATAATTTGAATATTGACATTATCTTATATTTAATAGTGAAACTTTATTTTAGATCTTGTGGTTATTTTGCTTTAACTATTAAGCATCAAAAGCTAACAATGGTATCAGATCCACAAGGGAGATTGAGAGGAGATATGGAGATTTCATTTATATAATTTGAAAGTTACTATTTGACTAGAGCATTTCCATAGGGTTGTAGGAAAACTCATGAAGACTAGGACTCAACATAGATTTCTTTCCACTAGATTGAAGAATAACTAGTGAAGTTTATTGATTTCAAAATTCTAGATATTTGGATGTATTTGATTGCTATTATCTAAGTTTTTATTGTAGAAAATTAGTTCTCAAAAGTTGAGAAGCTTCCTACAATAAATAGAGAAGAATTTCACCTTCGATTGCCTAAAATTCTATGTGCTTTCCTTGTGCAAGAATTAGTTTTGAGTTACATCAAAAGAGTAGACATTGAAGATTAAGGAGGTCAAAGAAAGAGATACCATTGAATATTGAATATTGAATATTGAGGAAGAAAAAATAAGGGGGTCCCAATAAAAGATTAAATATTGAGGAATACCAAGAAGGAGGTCCTCATAGAAGATAGAATATTTAAGATTTAAGAGACCCAAGAAAGAGATCCCATAGAATATTAAATACTACAAATTAAAGGAAGAAGAGAAAAGAGGATAGATAAACCCTATTGAAGATTGAGAAAGAGGAGACTCGAGAGAAGATGTACCCATTGCATATTTAAGAAATAATGAGGAGGCGTAAGAAAAATATCCATTGAAATTTTGGAGGAAAAAGGAAAATTGAGAAGTCCTATTGAAAATTTGAAGAAGTGACCATTGAATAAGATTTGAAGAAAGTTTGAGATAGAATATTGCAAGAAGAAGAAACTCCTGAAAAGAGGTAATCACATAAAAATTGGAAAAATTATTATCATCCAACAACAATCCCAAAAGGATTTGTGAAACTGATTCAAGGAGAAGATTTTTGGTAAGAAGTTTTTCAAATTTGAGAATGTATATTTGAAGACTTCAATATGTTCAAATTCCTGAAGAATAGGCTAGCAAAGAGGTCAATTTTAAATATATAATTCAAAGAAATCTAAAGAGGAGAATGAAGATTGAAAGAAGCCACATATTGATATTTTTGAGACAATGATTAAAGTTTTGAAGGATGAGTTTTGAAAAATAATATTGTAGATGTTTAGGGCATACTTTGAAGAGTTTTAGGAAAACAAGATAGAGGAGATGAAGTCAGAATTTTAGAGTAGTATTTCAAGATTTTATGACTATGGATTTGGGCAGCATTAGAAGGAGATAGAAGAGTTGTGAACTGGAGAAGTTTTGGGTATATTTGGAAGTGATTTTGGATAGCTATTTGAAGAATAAATTGAAAACAATTAGGCAGAGATAGATGCAGAGTGTACAGATAGTAAAAGGAAGTAAATTGAAGGAGATAAAGTTGTATTTTGAACAACATTTGAAGAAGTATTTGAGCTGCAAATTTTAGAGTTTCTTGGTAGCCTTTTGGAAGGAGAAAGGAGAAGTTTTTGAAGTAGCATATTGGCAGCAATTGGAGCTGCAAAATTATAGATTTTTTGGATAGTGAGAAGATAGCATTTTGGGTAGCATTGAAAGCTACAAATTTCATAAAGTTTGGACAACATATTTTGGAGAAATAAGAAGTTTTTTTTTGACGGCATAATTGAAAGGAGAGAAATTTTTTTTGAAGAATAAGTTGAAGGAGAGGAGAAATAAGAGTTTGGGTAGCAACTAAAGTAAATGAATTACAACACATTTGAAAGTTTTGTGCATCAAAATAGTGAAGGAAATAAGCAATTAAAAGGTAGCAAAAGGAGGAGATATAGTTTTTTCTTTTGAAGGAAAAATTTTAAGAGCTTGCTATCACCAAAGAACCAACATTATACCTACAAAATAATAGCAAGTTAGTTTGAGAAGGAGCAAGAAATAATAAAGAACAAATCTAGTAAGTTGCAGAGAAGATAAGGCAACAAGAAAGGAGAACAAGCTGGTTGAAAGATAAGACAACGAGGTAGAGTTGTAGTTATAGCATAGGGGCACAAGTACCCAAGAGTTAGAAATATTTAGAGAAAACCCACTAAGCAAGCAAAGGAGGATCCACTATGTATAGGAGCAAAGCCACTGAGTGAGCAAATGAGGAGTGATCACATAAAGAAGCAAAGCCACTGAATGAGAAAATAAGAAGCCACCAAACAAGATGAGGAGGAGGTGCATTATTTTAGTTAGCCATAAAATGTTGGAGAAGCCATAAAAATATCCATTTTGAGCAGAGGAATTATCACCTACATACATTGGAAAGTATGCAATCAAATAGATTTCGATTGGATGTTGAAAGGGAGTGGAAAAGATAATCGATTCATTTGGCATTGTAATAGTCAAAGAGGAGGTAAAAATTGGCTTTCATAACTACCAATATGTTTTGGATCATGTGGTATTTAGTGCATGGTGAGCTATAAGAATCACACAGTTAATCAGACATTATCATCTGAAAGGATTCATAGGAGTTTGAGTGCAATCTAAGTGTTACTAGAGAACGATTGCTGTAACAGAGGTAAAGAGATATTTGTAAGGTTATTGAAGATATATTTTTCACTTGGCATGATGAAGGAGGAGCATCAAGGACAATTTGTGGAAGAAATAATGCCTTACAAATTTTATTTAATGCATTAAAGGAGAATACGTTGAGTGCAAGTTTGGAAAGTTGAGCACCTAAAGGAGAGTGTTATTTTGAAGTGCAGATAATCTCATACACAGAGAGTGAGAAATTAAAAGTTATTTCTAAGTTTGGAGAAGTTATTTACAAAGGAAACCAAAAGGTTCAAAGCCCATACATGGAGGAAGTTGAAAGCTTTAAAGCCCACATGTAGAGGAAGTCTTATGGAGAACAAAGGAGCTGAAGACTTCATGGAGCATCAGGTCTGAGTGTAACAAAGAGGAGATAAGAGCCATACGCATTGCAAAGGAGTGAGGTTTCATGGAAGAGTAACATTCAAGGAAAGTTCAAACATATTTGACCGAATATTTCATGCCTCAAGTTGGTATGTAAAGCAAGATATTTAAAATTTGATTATTTACCCAATTTAGGAGTTATAGGGTTGGATAATTTTATTACTTTTATAAGTTTGAAGAAAAATTAGTCTTATTGCTTATAATATTAGTTTAATTATTAGAGAGATAATTCATAAAAGTGAAATATAAAACCTTAGAGACTTTAATAGTTATTTTTGGAAAGTTTTGAGAAGCCTTGAAATATTTTTGGGAATCCATTTCAAGTTTTTGGAAGTTTTGTAATTGAATTATTGAAGCATTTTTAATATTTGTAAATATTTTGAATTTTGGAGAAATAAGGTTTCCTACATCAAATTAGGAATACAAAATTTGCAAATACATTTTACTAAATTTCTAAATTTCTAAATTTGGAGTTATAAGGAATTCAACACCAACATAGGATTGTGAAATTTAGAATTTGGAAACCATATTATTAAAATTTGGGAGATATAATGAATATAACATAGATTTTTTTGAAAATTGGAAAATTTCATTGAAATTAGTCTCTTATTTAAAATTAACAAGACATGAGGAATCCAACTTAAAGTTATTGAAAGTAGAAACTTTTATCAAAATTGAAATTGCATCAAAATTATCTTTAAGCCTTTCACCAATAATTAGGGAGACAAAAGGAATTCAACTTAAAATATAACATAGAAAGCTTATCAAAGTTATCTTACATTCAAAATCCTAGGAAGCTATAAGGAATTCTACTTCAAAGGTTTAAAATATTACTCTAGAAGAACCATGGATAAAATTGTCAAGAATGCATTTAACAAAAATGATAAAGAAATATTTCATAAATTGAAGTTTCTATTCACAAAAATTAATAGATACATTTGATCGATGTAAATATTTTCCTACTGGTTTAAAGAAAATATTTTCTTTTTTTCTCAAGGAACCAAAAGAAGAGAATTTTATGACATTGATTGGTTACCTTTATGAAGTACTTTTCAAGACTTGATGGAATGATTGAAATATAATTATGCTTTCTTCATAAGAATTTTTTCTGATATATCTATCAATAATTACTTTTTAATTCTTTCAATGGATGAAACAAAAGAAATAAAAACATACTAGAAATGAAGTAGTGAATTCTGGAAAATACTATTGTGAAGATATACTAACTCACTACATTGAAGATATATCATACTAAAGATGCAGGAACAAAGAAGGAAAAGAAAAAAGAAAGGAATTCAGATAATGAAAGGTAAAATGAAGACTAAACCTAAAGAAGATACTTATTTGAAGAGTCCAAGACAAAAATCAAAGTTGTATTATTGTGATGATTTACTAACACAGTGCTTAGAAGGTGGATCATCAAGTATATCCCAAATAAAGATGCAGAACCGAAGAAAGAAAAATAAGAATAGGAGTCATATCAAAAAGGTGAAACTAGAACTATAGTGCAAGTATATATATTGATCGTAAAGAGATAGAACTGAAGACCAAATACGAAGACCATATTGAAGATGAAAGTCTTCAATAAGAAAATAATATAATACAAGGGGTGTTAGAGTATATTACATTATTTGGTACATGCCAATGTACCACCTTGGATACATATTTAGATTAGGAGTGTGTCTTAGAATAGAGTGTGAGTATTTACTTTATGCAATGTAATAAATGCACAAGTATTATTAGAGTGTTTAAAGTATTTAATAATGTAAATGTGCATATTAGTCCATGTGCACATGTTTCCTTAGAGTAGGAAAGTGAATAGTCTCAAGAAAAGTAAAGGCCAAGAGTACTCCATATGAATAGTCACATACCATTATGTATGTATCTATGTGTGTGTATTTGAAAGACACAATATAGAGTTAGAGTGTGTGGAAGTATGGTGTATTTGAGATATTTATTCTAATAAATATACTATTTCTATGAGCATTTGTTAATGGTAATTTTATGAGTTGTTGCAGAAGTTATTTATGAGTTTTATATGATTAGAATATTGTCATTATATTATATTTAATATAACAACTTTATTTTAGATCTTGTGGTTATTTTTATTTAACTATTAAGCATCAAAAGCTAACAATAATTATTTAGAAAACAAACCCTTCCTTGAGGCTCAACATCATGGAACTTCATATGATATGAGGAAAAACCACTCTGCTAGGGTTTGATGAAGAAAAATTGCTCTACGGGGATGGCAGCAACTTTTGGAGGAGGTCTAAAAAATTAGAGGAATGTCGTGATGGCATCGGGTCCGGCATAGAGAGTGCATGCTCGTGATGTTTTTTCATCTACAAATGACTGGAAGGAACAATATTTTCTAGTGCATGTCGAAAACCGCTTGTTAAAGAACAATGGATGTTTGGAATGATGTGAAACCATGCCAGTTCAAGTGGTTTAACCAAAATCGGTGGTGAAATATGTGGAGTATCTAACCAAACATGCCCTTATTAGACAAATTTTGGGCATCCAAATTTCTCTCCCCTTTTTGGAGGCTTGGGTCAGGAAGACTTAGAATCCTGAAGGTGATGTGGAGGTGATGCTGAGTGCAAACAACTATTTTAGGGTGGTTTTATCTTGTATTGCAGATCATAACAAAGCATTTTAAGGGGGTCCTTATTTCTATAACCAAGTGGGACTCTTTCTTAAACCCTGGCATGTGGATTTCAACCCATTAGAGGAGCGGTCATCATGGGTTCCAGTATGGGTGCGACTTCCATGGCTCCCATTGGAATTCTAGAGAACTGATATCTTGCATAAGATTGCCCTTCTACTTGGGAAGCCGGTTGGACCGTCACAACAAACAATGGATAAAAAGGTAATCTCTGTTGCTCGTATTTGTGTTGAAATTGACTTAAATAATCCTATTCTAGATTCTATTGAAATACAATTTGGATCAACTACATGGGTTCAAAAACTTGACTATGAAGCTCTTCCATTTCGTTGTTGGATTTGCCATGAATATGACCACCTGCAAAGAAAATGCCCTAAGTTTGCACTGCTTGTGGCTTCAAATCCTGGGCCCTCTCGGTCTAGACAAAGTTTGGATAAATGAAAAGCCTCGATAAAGGAAGGGGAATAGGATAAGGAAGGTTTTGTTTCGGTAAAAGCCCAAAACAGAGGACGAAGGGCAAATAAAGACCTTAAGGATAGCCAGCCAAATGCTCTACTCAACCGTTTTAAAATATTAGATGATCTTGATTAGTGCATGGAGATACCTGAAATATCGCTACCTGATGCAAATATAACAAGACCGAATCAAATGTCTCTTCTTGATGGGGAACTTAAGGAATCATATCTAGGGGGTTTAAATGAAGAACAAAGGGCTTTGGATCTGAGTATAGGGGACATGGTTGGGTATAGCCCTATAAGGAAACTATTTTGGAAAGTGGTACAAATTTAGTTATGCCCTCTCATACTCAGGTATTGATGCAGTCATCCTTGAACTGCAAAAATCCTATGGTGTTGGGATTGCAACAAAAAATAATTAAAAAAAAATTCGGATAAGAAGATGAAGGTGGGTTGGAAGAATGACCAAGATAAAATTAAGTTAATGGGGGACACTTTGGTGGATTCAGGCTTGTTGAGAACATTGGACTCCCATTTTTATAACCCCCAAAAATGATTATCCTCTCATGGAATGTAAGGGGGTTGAACATCATCCCCAGACAAAAAGTTGTTTGTTATTTGGTTCATGTGCATTCTATGGATGTGGTGTTTATTAAGGATACTAAATTGGCTATTGATAGTATGTTTAATATTACTCCCAAGTTGTGGATAAGGGGGAAATGCCAGTGTATTGGTGCATGTGGATATGCTAGTGGCGTCACTTGTTTATGGGACCCGGTTAAGATATCCCCTCTTACTTGGATTTCCAGTAGATGGTCTATTTTGATGGTCAGGCATGATAATGAATCTGGTGAAACCATCCTACTTACAAATGTGTATGCTCATATTGATTACAATGGTAAAGTGAATTTGATCTTAAAGAGATAGAACTGAAGATCAAATATGAAGACCATATTGAAGATGAAAGTCTTCAATAAGAAAATAATATAATACAAGGGGTGTTAGAGTATATTACATTATTTTGTGCATGCCAATGTACCACATTGGATACATATCTATATTAGGAGTGTGTCTTAGAATAGAGTGTGAGTATTTACTTTATGCAATGTAATAATTGCACAAATATTATTAGAGTGGGTAAAGTATTTAATAATGTAAATGTGCATATTAGTCCATGTGCACATGTTTCCTTAGAGTAGGAAAGTGAATAGTCTCAAGAAGACTAAAGGCCAAGAGTACTCCATATGAAGAGTCACATACCATTATGTATGTATCTATGTGTGTGTGTTTGAAAGACACAATATAGAGTTAGAGTGTGTGGAAGTATGGTGTATTTGAGATCTTTATTCTAATAAATATACTATTTTTGTGAGCATTTGTTAATGGTAATTTTATGAGTTGTTGTAGAAGTTATTTATGAGTTTTATATGATTAGAATATTTTCATTATATTATATTTAATATAACAAATTTATTTTAGATCTTGTGGTTATTTTGCTTTAAGTATTAAGCATAAAAAGCTAACAATAATTATTTAGAAAACAAACCCTTCCTTGAGGCTCAACAACATGGAAATTCATATGATATGAGGAAAAACTACTTTGCTAGGGTTTGATGAAGAAAAAATGCTCTGTGGGGATGGCAACAGCTTTTGGAGGAGGTCTAAAAAATTGGAGGAATGGCGTGATGGCATCGGTTTCGGCACAAATAGTGCATGCTCGTGATGTTTTTTCATCTAAAAATTACTGAAAGGAATAGGATTTTCCAGTGCATGTCGGGAACTACTTGTTAAAGAACAATGGATGTTTGGAACGATGTGAAGCCAGGCCGGTTCTAGAGGTTCAACCAGACTCAATGGCAAAATATGTGGAGTATCTAACCAAACATGCCCTTATTGGCAAATTTTTGGGCATCCGAATTTCTCTCCCCTTTGTGGAGGCTTGGGTCAGGAAGACTTGGAATCCTGAAGGCGATGTGGTGGTGATGCTGAGTGAGAACAACTATTTTATGGTGGTTTTATCTTGTATTGCAGATCGTAACAAAGCATTTTAAGGGGGTCCTTATTTCTATAACCAAGTGGGACTCTTTCTTAAACCGTGGCATGTGGGTTTCAACCCATCAGAGGAGCAGTCGTCGTGGGTTCCAGTATGGGTGTGACTTCCATGGCTCCCATTGGAATTATGGAGAGATATCTTGCATAAAATTTCCCTTCTGCTTGGGAAGCCGGTTGGACCGTCACAACAGACAATGGATAAAAAGGTAATATTTGTTGCTTGTATTTGTGTTGAAGTTGACTTAAATAATCCTATTCCATATTCTATTAAAATACAATTTGGATCAACTACATGGGTTCAAAAACTTGACTATGAAGCTCTTCCATTTCATTGCCGGATTTTCCGTGAATATGGCCATCTACAAAGAAAATACCCTAAGTTTTTCTCACCTGTGGCTTCAAATCCTGAGCCCTCTCGGTCTAGACAAAGTTTGGATAAAGGAAAAGCCTCGATAAAGGAAGGAGAATAGGATAAGGAAGGTTTTGTTTCGATAAAAGCCCAAAACAGAGGATGAAGGGCAAACAAAGACCTTAAGGATAGCTAGCCATACTCTCTACTCAAAAATTTTGAAATATCAGATGATCTTGATCAGTGCATGGAGATACCTAAAATGTCGCCACCTGATGCAAATATAACAAGACCAAATCAAATGTCTCTTCTTGAGGGGGAACTTAAGGAATCAGATCTAGGGGGTTTAAATGAAGAACAAAGGGCTTTGGATCTGAGTATAGGGGACATGGTTGGGTCTAGCCCTATAAGGGAAACTATTTTGGAAAGTGGTACAGATTTAGTTATTCCCTCTCCTACTCAAGCACTGATGCAATCATATTTGGACTGCAAAACTCCTATGATGTTGGGATTGTAGTAGAAAATAATTAAAAAAAGTTTTTTGGATAAGAATATGAAGGTGGGTTGGAAGGACCAGGATAAAATTAAGTTAATGGGGGAGACTTTGGTGGATTCAGGTTTGGTGAGAACATTGGACTCCCATTTTTATAACCCCCAAAAATTATTAATCTGTCATGGAATGTAAGGGGGTTGAACAACATCCCCAGACAAAAAGCTATTCGTGATTTGGTTCATTAGCATTCTTTGGATGTGGTGTTTATTCAGGATACTAAATTGACTATTGATAGTATGTTCAATATTACTCCCAAGTTGTGGATAAGGGGGAAATTCTAGTGTATTGGTGCATGTGGATATGCTAGTGGCATCACTTGTTTATGGGATCTGGTTAAGATATCCCCTCTTACTTGGATTTCTAGTAGATGGTCTATTTCGATGGTTGGGCATGATAATGAATCTGGTGAAACCATCCTACTTACAAATGTGTATGCTCTTGTTGATTACAATGGTAAAGTGAATTTGTGGGAGCACATTTGCTTTGTGAGAAGTTTGGTTCCCTTGTACCCATGTATTTTGGCTAGAGACTTCAACTCTATCACTTGTCTAGAGGAGAAATGTGGTGGGGTGGACCGTCTTGAGCCTTTTTATTTTGTCTTCAGTGCTCATATCCAGGCCCTAAACTTGGTTGACATCAAGCCAAATAATGGGATATTTACTTGGCACAATAGAAGGTGTGGGGAAGCTTC
This sequence comes from Wollemia nobilis, assembly GCA_028583015.1. NCBI lineage: Eukaryota > Viridiplantae > Streptophyta > Pinopsida > Araucariales > Araucariaceae > Wollemia > Wollemia nobilis. Next base: position 10,181,901 of record JAQPPZ010001458.1, read on the forward strand.
CATCTCAAAGAGACTAGATAGGTTTTTGATATCCAGTTATTGGATGGGTAATAACAAAAGTGCTAGTTTTGTGATTCTGGAGGGTAGGGGATCTGATCATTGGCCTATCAAACTCTCTACTTTGGAGTTAGAGCTAAAAAAGAATTCCTCCTTTAAGTTTTAACTTATGTGGCTTCGTGATCCTAAGCTTCATGATTTCATGTGAGGCTGGTGGACCGCTAGCAAACCTCCTCATGGCACCATTATGTATTCCTTTATGAAGCAACTAAAATTTCTAAAAAATAAATTGAAGATATGGAATAGACTAAATTTTTGGAACCTTTCCTTGGCTAAGATGGCAGCTCTTAAGAGGATGGAAGAAGCTTCAAGGAATATTAGAGATCAAGGATTCATGAAAGAGCTTCTTGTTGAGGAATCTGAGGTTGCGAAAGACCTTGCTAAATGGGAACTGAGGGAAGAAATTTTTTGGAAATAAAAATCTTGAGTAGATTGGCTTCAGGAAGGGGATAGGAACATAGCCTTATTTTATAACTCAGTTAAGGCTTGTCGTAATGGTAACCTGATTACCTCTCTTGTGAATTCTCAGGGTGCCCTGCTCTCTTCTTTTAGGGATATTTCAGAAGAGACTAAGAGGTATTTTTCCTATATTGTCAAGGACTTCCTATTAGATTATGAGAATGAAAAGCTTATTCTAAATTGTATTCCAGCGATTGTTTCTAGAGAGAAAAATGAGCACTTGATGGGTCCAATTTCCCTTGAGAAGTTGGAAAATGTTGTATTCAAGATGAAAAAAGGAAAATCCCCAGGTCTAGATGGATTTTTGATTGAGTTTTAAATCAGGAGTTTTGGGATTTAATAAAATTTGATCTTTTGGAGGTGGTCCATGAGTCCCAAAAGAACAAATAGATGCTAAGGACCCTAAATGCTACCTTTGTGGTGCTTATACCCAAAAAAGAGGGAGTAAATTCCTTGGATATGTTCAGGTGTATTGCTATCTACAATGTTGTGTATAAGATCATCATAAAAATTATTTTTGAGAGGCTGAAGACATGGTTGAGCAAAATTATCTCTGAGGAGCAAGGAGGGTTTGTTGCTGGCCAACAAATATTGGATGGGGTTGTTATTGCTACAGAAGCTATTCACTCGATGGAAACTTCTAAGGAGAAAACTATGTTCATTAATTTGGACATGGCCAAAGCCTATGATCGGGTCAGATGGTCCTTTCTTAAGAAAGTTCTTTCTACTTTTGGATTTGAGAAGGAATGGATTAGATGGGTGATGAGTTGTGTTTCTTCTTCCTAATTCTTTGTACTTGTTAATAATGAGCCATCAGAGTTGTTTGAGGCCTTAAGGGTATTGAGGCAAGGAGATCCTTTATCTCCTTACATGTTTATCATTATGGCAAAAGGGTTGGGAATATTGCTCAAGTCTCAATTCATGCAGGGTCTCATTCAGGGGTGGAAGTGGGATAGTAGTTTGCCACCTCTTTCCCACCTTCAATTTGTTGATGATACTAGTTTTTTGGGAGTTGCCACTATTAGGGAAGCTGACAATATTCGACAGTATCTTGACATATATCTTGGTGCTTATGAATAGTTGATTAATGAGGACAAGTCTTCTATTTTATTCTTCAATACTCCTCCTCTTATTCAAGCCAAGATTGCTCGTATTATAAGATTCCAGGTTGGGACTCCCCTCTTCATTTATCTTGGTATTCCAATTTCATCTCATCCTCTACCTAAATCTTCTTGGCAGTCTATGCTTGATAAGTTTAGAAGGAAGGTGAATCACTGGACTTTCATATGGCTATCCACTGTAGATAGAGTGTTGCTTTTAAAATCTGTTGTTCAAGATTTACCCATTTATAGATGTTTTGTACAAATAACTCCCTCTCACTTCATCAAGGACATGGATGCTTTTTCAAGACAGTTGTTATGGTTTGGAAAACTTGATAAATCTAAATGGAGTTTGGTTAGGTGGGATTCTATATGTAGGCCGGTTCAAGAGGGAGGCCTTGGGTTGCGACAGCCAACTCTTTTTGGGCAGGCTTTGGCTGCAAAAATTTATTGGAGATGGTGTACCTCTCAAGATCATATTTGGACTAAAATATTATCTTGTAAATACTTGAGAGCTATTTCTGAGGCTGAGATCCCTAGAGTCAGCTTGGTTGGGAAAGGTTCAGTTATCTAGGACACTCTAAAAAGAGGAGATAATTTAATCAACCAAGGTTTGTTATGGATTTGCAATCAAGAATCAAATGCTCTTTTTTGGGAGTATTCTTGGGATGGTCACCCTCCTATATTGAATAAATATCGTAGATTACGTTCCCTAAGTATTTTTTTCTTGGAAGCAGGGTGGTCTCATGTGGAGGAGTTTAAAAAAATCTAGTATTTTGGAAATACGGAGATGTACAGGTGGAAAGATCTACAAGAATGGCCCTAGGGAGGACTGGCCAAGGATAGAGAGGTGCTTACTCTTATTATTATGGGGAGGCCTTGTTCTTCATTGAGGGGTAAATATATTCTAGCTTGGAACCTTGATCCTAAGGGAACCTACTTGGTAGCCTATGGTTATCAGGTTCTTGATAAGCAAAAGTATGGGAGTCTTCCTGTCACTTGGTGGAAAAACATGTGGAACAAATTTTCCTAGCCAAAATGTAACTTCTTTCTCTGGTTGGTAGCTCATAATAAATGACTCACTTGGGATAATGTGAGGAAGAGGGGATTTTAGGGTCCCTCTTTTTGTGTCCTTTTCAGTAAGAATGAGGATGAATTTTCTCATTTATTTTTACAATGCTCCTTTGCCAAAGACATTTGGCACCATTGGTGGAGCGCTTGGAACCATCCATGTTTTCATGTGCTATCCCTGGTGGAGTTTTGGAGTAGTCTAGGCAGACCTCCGACCAAGGCCCCCTTCCTTCGGGTGGCTTGGAATTTGGGCCCTTCTTGCATCATCTGGTAAATTTGGCTCAAACAAAACCAACGTGTAAGGGCAGTTATTTGGTTGTTCAACACATCTGGAAAAGGATCTTGTATATGGTTCAGGAAACCATCCATAGCAAATGTGATGTGGACCCTCTTTTGGATTCTAGGGAGGAGAAGTTACAGCAAGCCCTTGGTCTCTTTTGGGATGGTGTGAACTCTTCTAGCCCTAGTAGGGTTTCTCAGCTTAGCAAGAATGTTAGGAGAGATGGTAGGTGGAGGCCACCCCCTAGAGGAGTTTTAAAAATTAATACTGATGGATCGTCCAGGGGTAATCCTGGACATGCTAGCATTGGCGGTGTTGGGAGAGATTCTACTAGTGGTGTTAGTTTTTTCTTTTCCATTTATAAAGGTGTTCACTCCAACAATTTTATGGAAGCTCTTACAATTCTCTTGGCTGGCATAGGATTATATGCAAGTATGACTCTCAAATTGTGGCTAATATTTTAAACAGTAAAAGGGTGGAGGAATTTAATTGGTAGTTGGCCTCTATAGTCGTTCAAATTCTTAGAATGAGTGAAGAGTTTGAATTTATATCCTTTGTGCACATTCCAAGGGAATGGAATGTGGTTGCTGATTACCTGGCCAAAAGGGCTTCTGAGCTGCTGGATTCTTAGAGTATTGATAATTGGGAGAGTCTCATGTCTAGGGACTCTCAACGCCTGTGGGAGTTGATCCATGAGGATGTAGATACTTAATGTGGTTTTTTCTTGTTGTATTTTTTGGGTGTCATTCTAGTCTAGTGATTTTAGCCTATTTGGTTGTTTATTTGAGTCCTGGTTGGAAGCTCAGTTGTACTCTGTAATCCAAAATTTTTATCAATAAATTTTTACCCCTTTATTTAAAAAAAAACATGGAACTTCATATTAGGTAGTTTAAAATTAAAATTAATAATCATATCAAATGGCTAGTCAATAAGGAGGATTCTACAAGTCTTTGGTTAAATTACTATCCTCCTATTTTTTTATCCAAAATAGAATTAGTTGGATCAAATATGTTTAGATTATATTGATCCAAAGGTAAAACATTATATTAACGTGAGCAATAACTCCAAATCATGGATTTATATTAGTACCTACTTGAATGAGAGGACCTAAAATAAATAGCAAATGAGATTCAAAGGATATTTCAAGATTTTTATTTTCCTACTTTCAAATGGAAATATGAGTCTATTTGGAATCTATCAAAATGTAGTGAACACTCAATCAAATTAGGATATAAGGCTTTATAGCAATCAAAATATTTTACTCCTAAAACAATGTTTTGTTAATAAAGGCCCTCTCTAAGGCCTTAAGTAATATTCCTTTTGTTGGATATTTTGAGTCCCTAAGCTGAGAGTTGTCATTGATGTCAAAAGGATCTATGTAAGTAAGCACTATGTTTGTGTTTCACAAAGAGCTTCATGAGAAGCAAAGATTTTTTATCAAAGTTTCAAGAAGGGATGCATGGCATTTGGTTCCAAAAGGAGCTTCAAGGTAAGCTTTGTAAAAGGTTTTTATTTAAAACCATGGATGGCAGATTTGAAATGGATTTTTCTTAAAACCCAAGTTGGCTTTTTGTTTCATCGAAAAAAGTGCCCGATGATGGAGAAATTTAATGCTAAAGTTTTTATTTAAAACCATGAATGGCAGATTTGAAATGGGTTTTTATTAAAACCCAAGTTGGATTTTCGTTTCATCAAAAAAGGTGCCCCGGTGATGGATATATTTAAATTTAAAGATTTATTTAAAATTTAAATTTTAATTTTAGAATTAAAATTAAAAGTTTATCCGTCGACGTCATGAAGGAAGTTTCAAAAAGGCCGACATTTCCAAAGCAAAGGGAAGGCACATAAACATGCCATTAAATTTATTAATTCATTCATCCTTGCTCATTGATATTTGTGCTTGGTATTTGTGAAGAAAAAGAGCTCGTGTTTTTCGTTTAAGTGATGCAGCAAACATTATTGGAAGATAGTGACCACTTCCAAAAATGCATTAGATAGTGTGGCCTAGTGGTAGAGTGGATTGTACAAAGGTGTTGGTGACAAGGAGGTTGTGTGTTCAATTCCCGCAAGCATCATTTTTAGCTTTGTTCTATTAAGGTGCCCAAGGCACATACTTTTTTCTTGGCGAAAGAGGGTGAAGGATAAGAAGTTGGTGGTGCTTATTTTTTACCAACGAACCCATAGCTCGTGCGGTAGCTTGGTCGTAGCTAGGGCGTTCATGTTGGGGCAAGACGAGGGTTCGATTCCCCTCGAGGCAGGTATTAAGGTTTTTATTAATATATTTTTTGGATTACCTAAGGTGGAGTGATAAGGGGTAAAGGTGCTTTGTTAGTTGATTTGTTGAGTAACCTTAGGAAATAAGGTCATGGTGGTTTTTTGAGTTGTGAATTATTTTTAATTTTGATTTTTGAAATTGTTAGGAGTAATAAGGGTTTTTGATAAAGTTATTTTTAGTGAAAGTAATTTTGAGTAAGGGTTTTCTTTTAAAAAGAACTTTGGTGGATGTTACAATAAATTAGGAGTAATAAGGTGTTTTTTGGATATTATTGTTGTGTTATTACTCAAGATATCTAACCCTTATTAAGAGTTGAAACAAAAAGTGTGTTGAGTGTGACATATTTAGTGGACAACTCATAAAGCATAAAAAATGTATGAGTAATAATCTCCATTAATTTTATTAGGGTGGTTGATTTTTGAAATATCATTGGAGTGAAAGGGATTGATTGTAGTTTCCTTTTAGAAAGTGGTTGAGTTAATGCTTCAAGGTTTTTTGGATTGTGAGTTGTGATTAAACCTTGTTTGATAAGCATTATTTTTTAGGCCATTGGTTGAGTGAAGTACTTTGATTTTATGCTTCAAGGTTTTCTAAATTGAGAGTTGTGATTAAAACCTTGTCTTATTAACATTGTTTTTGAAACAAATGGGTGATGCAAAGAACTTGAACTTGAGTTAGAAAAGAACATGCATATCATTGTTATGTAAGATTTGTTATTGAGAATTGTTGGAAACATTTTGAGTTAGTTGATTCATGCTTGGACTAGGGTTTGTGAGAAAGAGTTGTTTCTTGAAGTGATTGGTTGAGTAGAGTTGATTGAGCCTAGTAAAGTGGTTGTATGAAGTTGTTGTTCAAGTTCCATGAAATAAACTATTCTATATTCTGATTGAGTTGATATTGAGCCTTGAGAATAAAACATTTGAGTCTCTAACAATTCTCTTTATGCTTCTATGAGATTGAGTTAATATTGAGTTGAGTTGAGATTGGGTTTGAGTATAGAACATATTGAGTCTCTAAAAATTCTCTTTATGCTTCTATAAGATTGAGTTGAGTTGATATTACTTTGAATTGAGATTGGTATTTGAGTATAGAACATATTGAGTCTCTAACAATTCTCTTTATGCTTCTATGAGATTGAGTTGAGATTTTGTTGAGCTGATTTGAGGTAAGTCTTTGAGAAGGCTTGTGGACTATTTTTGTGTAAGCTTTTGTGAAATATTTCTATGCATATTTGATCAAGTCCTAGAGAGGACTTATTGAGCATATTGGGACAATATCTATGTGAGCTTGTTGAGTAGATTTGAGCAGGTTCTGAGTGAGCCTATTGAGCAGATTTGAGTAGGTTATGAGTGATCATATTGAGCATATTTGAGAAGGTTTTGAGTGAGCCTATTGAGCATATTTGAGTAGGTTCTGAGTGAGCCTATTGAGAATATTTAAGAAGGTTCTTAGTGAGCCTATTGAGCCTATTTTAGGAGATCCTGAGTGAACCTATTGATAGAGATTTGGAGGTTATAGAGTACAAAGGATAGAGTCTTAGTGGATAGATATCTAGAAACCAGGATAATTGAAGACAAATCTGAGTGAGGAGTCTTCAAGTGGAGAGATATCCACCAGTCAGTGCAGCAAAGAGACATAGTCTTCTAGAAGATCACTAGCCAGACTAGAAGGGGAAATATTTCTCCTATGGAAGAGATCTATGAACTTGAGATTTAGAGGATCAACATCTCCTTTGGACAGAGGTCTATAAACATTGTAGTTGGGAAGGATTCCCAAGAGGTTGATTGAGAAAGTTTTAGAAAAATATTTTCTTCGTGGAGTAGCCCGCATTGGGTGAACCACGTAAATTGTTGTATCACTTTTTGTGGATGGTGTTTTGTGTATTGCTTTGATTATTGCTATTGATATTGTTATCTATACACTGAATAATATTGAATTGAAAATAAAAGTAAAAAGTGATCTTATACTGTTCACCCCCCATATCAATATAATCTTGTGTTCTTCAATTGGTATCAGAGTGGGTTACTTATGAAGAGTTTGACAACTTGAAGGAAAAGCGGTCTAAGAACATAATGTATCACAAGTATCAAAAGGATGGGTATTTCAATAGTGCAGTACCAATATTTGATGAATTGACTTCTTATATTGGTGTATGATGATGAGATTTCACCTGATGGCACTTGGAAATGAAGTTTCGAATATAGTGGAACTTGGATATAATTATATAGTCAATCCTCCTACAAATAAGGAAGGTAAGCTTCTAATGCATGCAAATTCAAGAGCTATGAATACAATTATAAAAGTATTGGGTAGATCAAAATCTATGAAGGTTATGGATTGTAAAACAACAAAAGATATGTGGGATCTATTGCATGACATATATGAGGGTGATAAAGGTGTTAGGAAAGCTAAGATAAGAAATCTCAAAGGAGAATTTGAGAACTTAAGAATGAGATATGATGAAAATATTCATGATTATCTCAGTAAGATTGATGAACTTGTACATGAGATGAGAGGTTTTGGAATGAAGGTTGATGAATGCTTGTGATAAGATCTTGATAACTCTTCCAAAATGGTATAGTAAAAATGTTTCTACTATAGAAACATCAATTGATAGTGATTATTTTACAAGGAATTCTTTGCTTGGCATGCTTACTACTTTTGAGATAAGAAAAAATGATCCTATTCCTCCAAAAGAAGCTGCATTCAAAGTGGACAAAAATAAAAATGGTATAAAGATAAAATCAAGCAATGAGTCATCTAGTGATGAAGAAGCTAACTATGGTAAAAGAGATAAAGGTTACAAAATATTCATAGATGTAATATCTATTAAGTGCTTCCATTGTGGAAAGTATGGACACTATGCGACAAAGTGCAAAGATCCAAAGAACAACAGTGATGAAGAAAAATAGGATCACAAGTATAAAGAATCAGAAAGACACAGGTACAAGAAGAAAGGCATGGATGGAAAAAATAGAAAAGGAAAGAAGTTCTTTCAAGGGCAAAATAAAATATACTATACGAATAATATAAGTAAGTACTCAAATGATAGTGATGCTAGTTTTTCAAACAATGATAGATATGAAGTCCTATTTATGGTTAGAGAGAAAAGGACTCCAATTATTCTCAAGTGTTTTAGATGTGGTAAATTTGGACATCTTGAAGATAATTGCACTAGGGATGGCTATAGTTTCAGTGATGATGGTTTTGAAGATGCACTTGAAAGACCATATGAGAATCTTCTAATGGCATTAGAAGATGAAGTAAGTGATCCTATAGAAGACAAGCCAAAAGGAAGTAATGATAGGGACAAAGGTAAACAAATAGAGGATTATTCAATGGAGAATGGATATGATATCAAGGGAGAACTTATCTATGCTCTTGACATAGTAAATAAGGTAATAAAGCAACACTCTAAGTTTAAAATTTAGTTTCAAGAATGTGATGAAGAAATATTATTGCTCATAGAAGACTTAGAAAATTCAAAGGCTAAGGCAAGTAAGTTCAAGGATAAGTCAGAAGCAAATATTTTGGAGTGTGCAAAATTAACACAAGAAGTGTCACTACTAAAGGAAGATTTAGAGGATTTCAAGAAAACATTGTATAAATATGTGAACACTGCAAAGAGTGTAGACAAAATAATCAAGATACAAATAGGAGAAACAAACAAGACAGGTCTTGGTTCCAAACAGGCTCAAAAGAAATGGGAAGAAAAGTCTATTTCAAGTCTTGAAGAAGAAGGAATTTCATAAGAAGATACTTCAGAAAGTGACAGTGTAAGTTGGAATGAGAAATCAGAGGATGAGTTGGACAACAAAGAGGTAAAACATAGAAACAATTCACAAAGAAGATACAGATGGAATAACAATCATTAACAGGAGACCAATGATGTCTAGGCAAGGAAGCTTCAATATGAGATGCTTCTCATGTCACATGTTTGGGCACATGGCTTCATAGTGCAAGTCGTATAAAAGATAGGAACATGGGAAAGGATAACTTTTACATGGGTATTACTACTCATGCAATGAGTTTGGTCACAAGGCAATGAATTGCAGGGTTCATGGCAGAAGAGGATATAGCTTCACTAGGAGATATCCTAAGACATTTGCACCTCCAAGGAATAATAACATTAAGTGTTATAAGTACAATAATGATGGTCACACAACAAGATGGTGTAGAGAAAATATTCCAAAAGTAGACATGAACAGGAACATGAACATGGATGAGAACAAGAACATGAATAGAAACAAAAATAGGAACATGGATGCAAACAAGAATAGGAATAGGAATAGAAGTGATGATAGGAACAGGGATGTCGACTTGGTAAGAAATAGTGAGAGGATTCAAAAAACTCAGTAAGGAAGAGAGAAATGTAAAGGTAAAGAACAATGCTTTTGGAGAGTAGAAATACTCCCACCCCAAAATTAACCACCTCATGTGGAGGTGGAGGAGGGGTTAAGCTAAGAGGTTCATTCTTAGCCCCGAGCCCCAAAGGTGACCCTTTGCCATTGATGACAAAGGGGGAGATATTTGTGTATATTGAGGACAATTTTTGATATGGGAAAATATTTTATATTTGAGAAAGCTTTGAGCTAGGGGGAGCAAAGTCCCAGGGGGAGCAGAAAAGAAGGTCAGATTTTAGTAAAAGGATATGGGTTGCCATCAATGACAAATGGGGAGATTGTTGGACATTTTGAGTCCCTAAGCTAAGAGTTGTCATTGATGTCAAAAGGATCTATGTAAGTAAGCACTATGTTTGTGTTTCAAAAAGAGCTTCATGAGAAGCAAAGGTTTTTGATCAAAGGTTCAAGAAGGGATGCATGGCATTTGGTTCCAAAAGGATCTTCAAGGGAAGCTTTGCAAAAGGTTTTGATTTAAAACCATGGATGGCAAATTTGAAATGGGTTTTTCTTAAAACCCAAGTTGGCTTTTCGTTTCATCGAAAAAGGTGCCCCGATGATGGAGAAATTTAATTTTAAAGGTTTTATTTAAAACTATGGATGGTAGATTTGAAATGGGTTTTTATTAAAACCCAAGTTGGCTTTTTTTTTTCATCAAAAAATGTGCCCCGGTGATGGAGATATTTAATTTTAAAGATTTAGTTTAAATTTTAATTTATTTAAAATTAAAATTAAAATTTTAAAATTAAAATTAAAAGTTTATCCGTCGATGTCATGAAGGAAGTTTCAAAAAGGCTGATGTTTCCAAAGAAAAATGAAGGCATATAAATATGCCATTGAATTTTTTAATTCATTCATCCTTGCTCGTTGATATTTGTGCTTGGTATTTGCGAAGAAAAAGAGCTCGTGTTTTTCATTTAAGTGACACAGTGAACATTATTGGGAGACAACGACCACTTCCAAAAATGCATTGGGCAGTGTGACCTAGTGGCAACGTGGATTGTGCAAAGGTGTTGGTAACAAGGAGGTTGTGCGTTTGATTCCTACAAGCATCATTTTTGGCTTTGTTATGTTGAGGCACCCAAGGCACATACTTTTCTCTTGGCAAAAGAGGGTGAAGGATAAGAAGCGGGTGGTGCTTCTTTTTCACCAACTAGCCAGCAGCTCGTGTGGCAGCTTGTTCTTGGCTAGGGTGTTCACGTTGGGGAAATATGAGGGTTCGATTCCCCTCAAGGCAGGTATTAAGGTTTTTATTAATATTTTTTTTAGATTGCCTAAGGTGGAGTGATAAGGGGTAAAGGTTCTTCGTTAGCTGATTTGTTGGGTAACCTTAGGGAATAAGGTCATGGTGGTTGTTTGAGTTTTGAATTATTTTTAATTGTGATTAGTAATAAGGGTTTTTGATAAAGTTATTTTTAGTGAAAGTTATTTTGAGGAAGGGTTTTCTTTTAAAAAGAAATTTGGTGGATGTTAAAATAAAGTAGGAGTAATAAGGTGTTATTTGGATATTATTGTTGTGTTATTACTCAAGATCTCTAACCCTTGTTAAGAGTTGAAAAAGAAAGTGTGTTGAGTGTGACATATTTAGTGGACAACTCATAAGGCATAAAAAAGGTATGAGTAATACTCTCCATTTATTTTATTTGGGTGGTTGATTTTTGAAATATCATTGGAGTGAACAGGATTGATTGTGGTTTCCTTTTTGAAAATGATTGAGTTAATGCTTTAAGGTTTTATAGATTGTGAGTTGTGATTAAAATTTGTTTTATAAGCATTGTTGTTTAGACCATTGGTTGAGTGAAGTGCTTTGAGTTTATGCTTCAAGGTTTTCTAAATTGAGATTTGTGATTAAAATATTGTCTTATTAGCATTGTTGTTGAAACCAATGGGTGATGCAAAGAATATGAACTTGAGTTAGAAAATAACATGAGAATCATTATTATGTAAGATTTGTTGTTGAGCATTGTTGGAAACATTTTGATTTAGTTGATTCATGCTTGGACTAGGGTTTGTGAGAAAGAGTTTTTTCTTGAAGTGATTGGTTGATTAGAGTTGATTGAGCCTTGTCAAGTGGTTGCATAAAGTGGTTTTTCAAGTTCCATGAAAAAAACTATTCTATATTCTTATTGAGTTGAGATTGAGACTTGAGAATAGAACATATTGAGTCTTTAACAATTCTCTTTATGCTTCTATGATATTGAGTTAAGATTGAGCTGAGTTGAGATTGGGATTTGAGTATAGAACATATTGAGTCTCTAATAATTCTCTTTATGCTTACATAAGATTGAGCTGAGTTGAGATTGCTTTGAATTGAGATTGGGATTTGAGTAGAGGAACATATTGAGTCTCTAACAATTTTATTTATGCTTCTATGAGATTGAGTTGAGATGTTGTTGATCTGATTTGAGACAAGTCTTTGAGAAGGTTTGTGGACTATTTTTGTGTAAGCTTTTGTGAAAGCTTGCTATGCAGATTTAAGAAATTCCTAGAGAGGACTTATTGAGCATATTGGGACAATTTCAGTGTGAGCTTGTTGATCATATTTGAGTAGGTTCTGAGTGAGCCTATTAAGGAGACTTGAGTAGGTTCTGAGTGATCCTATTGAGCATATTTGAGCTGGTTCTGAGTGAGCCTATTGAGCAGATCTAAGCAGGTTCTAAGTGATCCCATTGAGAAGATTTGAGTAGGTTCTAAGTGAGCCTATTGAGCATATTTTAGTAGGTTCTGAGTGAACCTATTGATAGAGCTTTGGAGGTAAAAAATTATAGAGGACAAAGTCTTAGTGGATAGATATCTAGTAGCTATGACAATTGAAGACAGATCTGAGTGAGGAGTCTTCAAGTGGAGAGAGATATACTAGTCAGTGTAGTAGAGATACAAAGTATTCTAGAATATAACTATCCAGAGCAGAAGGGGAAAGAGTTCTCTTATGGAAGAGATCCATGAACTTGAGATTTAGGGGATCAACATCTCCTTTAGACAAAGGTCCATAAACATTGTAATTGGGAAGGATTCCCAAGAGATTGATTGAGAAAGTTTTAGCAAAATATTTTCTCCGTGGAGTAGCCCGTATTGGGTGAACCACATAAATTGTTGTCACTTTTATGGATGGTGTTTTATGCATTGCTTTGATTACTACTATTGATACTACTATCTATACACTGCATAATATTAAATTGAAAAGAAAAGTAAAAAGTGGTCTTACACTGTTCACTCCCCCTCTCAGTATAAGATTGTGTTCTTCACCTTTGGTTAAGAATCTAAAGGAGATGATTTTTAGGTGATATTTTCAAAAAAAAGGATATCATGGACCTTTCAATGTTCCTTATAAAATAAGGATCTAGAAATATTAAATCATTTACTTCTTTATTGTCATTTTACTTACACCATTTTTGGTCACATTTTTGAAAATATAAGAATATCTTGGATAGCTCCATCATCAATGAAAGAGTTAGTGACATGTTATATTCCTTATTTCAAAGCTAAAGAATTATTCATTTTATGGAAGTTCGTTTCTACTGGTACTTTTTAGAATTTATAGCTTGAAACAAGTAATAGACGTTTCTTTTAATCTCAAAATCTTACCCTATTTTGGAATAATATTATTACTTATCTTACAAAATATTTCTAGACATTGTGCTTATTATTATAATTCTCAAGTAAAAAAAATAGGTGGTAGCCTCTTATTTATAGGATTTGAATATATGGAATGATCATTTGTGAAAACAAAGTTAACATAAAGAATATACTTTGATCTATAGTAAAATAAAAATGTTTATAATTTTCTCTTATTAATATTAATTTTTATGGTTCTTGCAAAGGAAATTTGAGGAAATTTAGTTGACACAATTTTTTAAAGTAATGAATGTAAACTTTTTCCCACTTCGAGTGATATAAAACTTCAACTAATGACTATGTAGAGACTAGGGAACATCTTGCATGGATCAAAATTACCATTGTTAAAGGACAAAAATAATTTTCAATTGAAAGGGATTTATAAATTATTCCTAATGATATAAAAAAAAATTAATAAGGAATTGGATAAACAAATAATGCTATATTAGCACAACTATACAAAAGGAAAATGGGTAGTAGATAGTCAATCTTAGTGTTGATTTTCATCTTAGAAAATTTTAATTTTTAGAAGGTAATTATAAAAGAGTGAGATTTTATCTCTTAATGAAAATGATGTCAAATAGAATGCATATATTTTAAGTGACCCCATAATAATAATAATAATAATAAAGGTGAAATGCAGAAAATGTGGTACTCAGGTGGGAATGAAGCAAATAAGTTGGAGTCGACGTTGGTTCATGATGCAAAAATGTTGGACCAATTTTGGTGGAGGATCCTATGGAAGATCTTGTTCCACCTCAATGGGATCTAGTTAAGACTATAGGTAACTATCACTTTTCTCTAAGGAAGGACCCCACCCCATAATTTGCTAAGGTGGTGGTCACGTCGAAAGGTGAAGATGTGTTCTTTAGATGTGAGATTAACCCTGTTAGAAACTAGATCCTTATTCTTGATTGCTTAGTGGATAATATTATTAACAATAGGGTATGAAATCTGGTGGAAAAATTCTACGGTGGTCAACTAGATATTGATGCACTAAATCATTGGGCATTAGCTAGGTGGAGGTTTCTTTGTTATTTAGACATTATGGCTATCCCTAGGAATCTACTTCTTATCAAGCTAAATTATGTAGAGGAATCCACTCGTATCCTAGAAGGTGGTCCCTGGTTCTTTGGTAAGCGAAGTGTATTTCTTCAAAAACAAGGACCATATTTCAATTTGGCTACTTAGCATATCAACGTCATCCTAGTGTGGGTTAAAATTTTAAATTTTCCTCTACATCTATGGAATAACGGTATTTTTGTATAGTGTCCAGCGTCATTGATGATTTTATTTCCCTTGATCACACTTTCTTGGATGGGTCTCATATGCTTTATGTTTGTATGTGTGTTATGATGGACTTAGAGAAGACCTTGTCATCCTCTATGGAATTCGTCACTCACTTGGGCACTTGGATCTAAAATATAGAGTATGAAAACAAACCTATGGATTACCAGTTATGTGGTAAAGGAGGCCATCATAGGAATGTATGTTCTCTTCGAACTAAATCCAAATATCTAAGTCCTTAAAAATCCAAAGGTATATGTGTCCCCAAAAAAATAGATACATCTAAAGGTAAATCTATTTTCTTCAAGAATAGTGAGTAAGTTGCTCCCAAGGAAGCTCTTAAGGAAAATGAACTCCTATAGGCTAACATTTTTTAAGGGGTAGAGGAGTAGATCCAGGGATAGCCTAAAAGAATGGAAGATAAGACTTAGGTCACTATGGAAAGACTAGAGGTGGTCTTAATTTTAGATCCCTATGAAAGGGGGAAATAATCCCTAACCCTCTTTACTTACAAAATTCTTTTGAATGTTTGGTGTTGGTGGAACCTATTATTCATAAATTAGTGGAGTACCCTTTGGGGTATCCTATTTTACCAAGGAAAAGTCATTCGTATTCCTCTAAGGTAGTGAATAGTTCTTTTATGGCATCCCTAAACTTGGCAATCATGTGGAGCTAAGTACATTGCTTGTGTATTCTATGAAAGTGAGTAATTTAGTATCGATGGCTAAGTATTCATTAACACCCTTGATGATGGGGAAGTCTCCTAAAACTCTTTGGGAGAAGTATTCTATCGGTTCGATGATCAATAGTCATAGGAAGGGATGTTTCAACTTTGAAGCTAAGAAAAGAGTGGGAAAACCTTCCAACAAGGTTGTTCAAAAGCGTGAAGTTGATGGTAGAGTTAGAGTATATTATATCATTTGGGTCATGTAAATGTACCTTTGGTATACAATTTGATTAGAAGATTACTTTAGGGGGAAGTTAGCTATTTACGTCAAGTAATGTAATAAATGCACTAGCAATGTGCAAGTTGTAATGTGTAAGGTGTCCCTTTGTATACCTAGGTAGAGTGTTGGCCAAGGAATCTATCTTCCTATATAAAGTGCCTCATAGAGACACATCACATATCAAATGCATTGTAGTAGAGAGTAGTAGAAATTTTGTATGGAGTACAATGTAGTTCTTTAGCTTGTATTTATGGAGTGACCATTACCTCCATACTGCATTGTATTTTTGTTATTTCTATATATAGTATATTTCAATCATATTGTAAAATTGCTTTCTTTCATATTTTTGCATCTTATTAGGACCTATGTTAGATCTATCCCATTGCATATATCCTAAAACTCTAATAGTGGTATCAGAGCCATAGTGAATCAATATAGGAGTAGGGAGAGTCACAAGTGAGGATTAAAATAAATATTAGTTAAAAAAATCTAGAGATTACATCTTGCTGGAGTCTTTCCACAGAGTTACAAGAAAACTCGTGAATACTAGGACTCAACATTTCATTCCACTAGTTTGACATATCAACTAGTGAAGATTACTGATCTCAAGAGATCTATATCTTTTCTTGCTAACCATTATCTAAAGTTATTTATTGTAGGAAAACAGACATTGCAAAAGAGAATCCAAGAGTAGAGTCTTGGTGAAGTTTGGAGATTCAAGATCTCCATTGCTAGATTGAAAAACTTTAGATTGTAAAAACATCCATAAAAGCATTGATCTAGAAGAAAGTCCATAGAAGCCTTGATCCATAATAAATGCCATAGAAGCCTTGATCCATAAAAAGGCCCTAGAAACCTTGGTTCAAAATTATAAATTCTTTCGTTCTAGTTTCTAACAACTTGTTGCAGGAAAAGAAGATTCAATAAAAAGGTTTGGAAGCTTCCTATAATAGAGATAGGAAGAATATCTTCTTACAATAATTCTAGCACTTGCAACAACAAGGATAAGACTAAATATTTCAAAGAACCTAAAAAAAGGGTCTCATTACAAGAGTTGTAAGCCCTGTAGATTGCATAAGTGAATAAAAGACCACAGTTGTCTTATAGCATACTCAAGGAGGAATAAAATCTAGAAGTTGAGTTAAGAATAATATAGGATACTGGTGATCTCTATTAAGATCAATACCTACAGAGTGTAAAAGTAGAAAAGGCCACAAAAGCCTTCATTTTGAAGAAAACTTCAAAAATGAATTCCCTATTTAGAAGAACATTTCTTGATTTAGAAGAAATACTCTAAAGAAGATTTCTTGAAGAAGACTTTAGAGAAAAATTCCTAATTTAGAAGAAGATTCCATAGAAAAATTATTGATTTTGAATAATAATTCTGATTTAGAAGAAGACTCCAAATAAGAGTTACTGAAGAAGACTCCAAAGAAAAATCTATGAAATAGGAGATTGGTGATCTCCTTTACTGATTAAATAATTCTTTTAGAAGAAGCTAAAGATATATGAAGTAGATCTCATTGTAAAACTTCCAATCTTGGAAGAGATAGAAAGGTACTAAAAAAACCTTGTTCTTTATTAAATAAGCATAATATTTCAAATATCCTATAAGATATCATCACCAAAACTTAGATAAGCATAAGGTTGAAGAAAAAGTCTTATTTGGAAGAGTAGATAAGATACAAGATAGAATACCTTGGAGAGGTCTCAAGGAGGAAAAATAAGAAGGTTTGGAGAGCCTTGTTGTAGAGCTCATGGAAGCATCGTCAAAAGAGTTCCTAGGAGAACTTGTTGGATAAATCGCCTACCAAAGAGAAAGCTCCTAATAGTGAAGGGCTTGGGAAAGTTGTCACCATATGACAACAAGCCCAAGAGAAGAAGAATTTGGCAAGGAGTGCTAAATCCTAGAAGAAGAATCCATTGAAGACCTCAATACATTCAAAATCTTGAGAAGAAGAATATCCTATTTGAATATAGAATTCAATAAGAATACTAAAGGAGTATTCAGATAGAATAAGCCCACCAAATCTAAGAGATTTAGATATTACCTCTCACAGCAAGAAGGCATAGTTTAGATAAAAGAGTTCTTTCAATCTAAATAAAAAAAATAGAATATCACTGGAAGGATCAAGTCACCAAACCCTAGGCTCAAGATATAAAGTTTAAGACCACAATTTGATGAAGCAAGAAGCTATTTAGGATAGTCAACAAGAAGCTGCAAATTCATCCACTACAATGCAACAACTTGGTGAATAAAACACCAAGATCTACATCTACTTCAGAAGCCATCAAAGGTAAGTAACTAGGGTGCAATTAGTTGAACCTGAAATTAGGGTTCGTTATCAAATTCTATTAAGAACCATATTTGGATTAAAAGTTGAAAGAAGAAGAACCCATATTATAGAATTCAATAAAGTGCAAAAAGAAGACTCATATTAAGATATATTTACACATTTAATAGGAGTTAGATATTTTCTAAATAAATAAAATTATCATCTACCTATTATCTATTTAGAAAGTAAGAAGACTACATCCTAAAATATAATACTCATTAAGGGTTCATTACAGATTACTCTTGAAAAGTTGCAAAAGATTAGTAAGTGTAATTAAAAATTATTTTGAGAGTTTATTGGACCAATAAGGAGAGATAATTTTTACCATTAAAGTGCATTATTAGTCCATTAGCACTACACTAGTTAATCGTTAATTAGTTACTATCAAAAGGATTAGTTTGTGTTTGTTGATTGTTAAATATCAAGGACACAAAATCTAGTAGATTATCAAAGTGTATAGAGACACTATTTGGTGCATAGAACTTGTAGTATTTCATGATCCAAAAAAGCCACAAAAAATTAGATCAGATTCCTCCAAGGAAGTGGATAAGAAATCCACCATCAAATCAACAAAATAAGCTTCAAATCGAGACTTGGTGAATCTCAGATTCAAAATGCACTAAAGGCTATTTACAAAGAAACAATAGTACAAAAATTACTTCTACAAAAATATTCTATCTACATGGTTATTAGCTTGGATTTATTACCAAAGTAACCAAGCAAAGGAGAGAGTTGTCCAGTAAAATAGACAACGTCAAATCAGCCCTTGCTTACAAGAAAGCCACCATTAAAACTAGCATAAAAAAGTGCAAAGGAGGTGTAAAAAGAAGGTATTCTATTTACAAGTTTATTTACATTATCTTACACCAGACTAATATGTCCTATGTAGGAAAAAGGACAAAGTTTAAAGTCCCAAAGGCACGTTCTTCTCAAGCTAAAAAAAATTAAGGTGACCATGTAAAGAGAATTCTCCAAGCAAGGTATAAGAGTATCTCATATCTTCTACGATTTGAATAGCTGAACCTGTAAGTAAAAAAAGCATAGTACAAAGAAAGGAGAAGCATTATATTCAAGGACATATCTACAAAAGGGATTTCATAATAGGTTGGAGAAAATAAGGGAAACAAAGCACAAAATATTACACTATACGTACATCCAAAGAGCATCATTGGAGTATTTCAAACTCCACCATAGTAGTGCTTGAAGTCTTCAATATCATTGCTCAAATCCTAGCTCCAAGTATCCAAAGGTGTTGCTCTCCACTCCAGCTGGAACCAACTCATACCAAGCACCATTGAATAAATATAGAGTTGTTCGTGTTTCATTGTTAATAAGGGTATTGCAAAGATAGGTTGAAGAGGCATTACGTAGAAATCTCATGTATAAAGGGAAGGTAACAATTGGCACCTATAAGGAAATCCTAACATTTTCCATATGAGATCCCATTCATTGTAATTTTGACCAAGAAAATATTATAGGGAAGAAGGTTGGTGTGTTAGAAGGAAGAAGAAACATGCCATAAAAAAGAATGAGCACTCATCCAAAAATGTAATGCTCATCCTTTACTTGGAAAAAATTTACAAGTGGTCTTCTCATCCCTCAAGTGCTCAAAGATAATTGTCATGAAACTTGTCACACATTTCAAGATTCTTCTTCTATTAAAAGGTGCCAAAGACCAAGGAGGTCAACATTCATAGCCAAATTTATAACAATATTCATAGTCATATTCATAGCACATTTGTAGCAGCCTGAGTTGCAACATGGAAGAAAGGTGAACAACATTAAAGGCTATGGTCAAGGGAGGTTAAAGAATCTAGAATTAAGGTACCATCATCATCCTAGCATTGAATACAAGAAATAATTAAAGCATTCCATTGGCTATAGCACCCAAAGAAAGTACATAAATATTATTATCAACTACGACTAAATATAGCACCGAATATTTTGGGTTTTCAACATTACAAAGGTAAGAATTTACCTTATTCAAATTTTCTTTCATTAATAGGAGTTATAAGGGTATAATATAAGGTTGAAAAGTATAGAGAAATAAACCATATTTGAAAGCAAAAATTAAAGGAAATTTATAGCTTAATATTTGCAAATTAAACTTAGGAGAAATAAGGATTCCTACCTGGAAAATTAAAATTTCATTATTGCAAATATTATTGTTTTCTAATATTCCAAATTAGGGAGTTATAAAGAATACTACACCAAAGTAGGATATTGGAATTTAAAAACATTAAATATAAAATATCAAAAGCTATAAAAAGAGATTCATTAAGAATTATGAAGAGTTGGAAATTAATTGGTATTCTTATCTCAAAACTACATTAAAGGATCAAAATAAATCCAACCATTAGAACCTCATCAAATCAGAAAGTGCTTAGTTCAATAGGACAAATGCAGAGTAACAAAAGTTGATTTTGGTATTTACAAAACTTCACAAAATCAACCTAGAATTGAACTACTATATACAAAAAGCACTTTTTTACTCATACAACATTTCAAAATCACTAGGGAGACATAAGGTATTCTACAAAACTTCATAATAATATCATTTATTCAAAATTTATCAAGTACTCAATCCATTTGGAATCATAAGGTTTCTATAAATTCTACAAGTATTTTATCAAATATCTTGACTAGGGAGATATAAGGAAGACTACAAAACATAAGTTCTACAAATATTCTATCAAATAAAATTCACATAAACTAAACTAGGAAGTTATAAGATAGACTACTACAAATATTATACAAAGGAATTGCAAGAAATACTATTTCAAGGCACTATAAAGTCACTTTATAATCTAATCCAGGAATTTGTAAGGATGTCCACCTCAAGAAATACACTAAACAATAAAATGAACAACACTATCAGAAAGGAAAGAGCAAGTTTCATAAAAAGTGGAATAAAAAATTTACTTATAAATTATGAAGGAAACTTAGATCATACATAAAAAAGGATACATAGTGAAGCTTTAAAATATAGGTTTGAAATAATGGAGCATTATTCACATGCTTAACTCACTAAAGAAATTTATAATGGAAAGAATGACATTTAAAT
Source organism: Wollemia nobilis (assembly GCA_028583015.1). Classification (NCBI taxonomy): domain Eukaryota; kingdom Viridiplantae; phylum Streptophyta; class Pinopsida; order Araucariales; family Araucariaceae; genus Wollemia; species Wollemia nobilis. Next base: position 10,202,792 of record JAQPPZ010001458.1, read on the forward strand.
TCCTTTAGAATATGGAAGTATATTGTACACGACACTACTTACATTAAAATATTATAAGGATGAAAATGTAGAATAGAAAGGATTTATAGAATTACTTAAACTAAAGATAGAAATGGATGAACCATATCTAGCAAAGATATTTCAATCCTTGTGTAGTATTAGTACTTCAAGTTATAATAACTTGAAATATTATCATGATGGTCTAACTATATGTTTAGAAATATCTATACAGGGCACAAAAAATGATGACAAGGATAAAAGAAAAGAAATAATACTCTTTCAACAAACAGGTGATAGCACATTCAACTATGAAAGTACTAACTCCAACAAAAAATAAGAAGAAGAACCAATCCATGGAAGCACACAATGCAATGTAAATTAAAAGGAATAAGGAGCAAACCAAGCTGAAGATCATTCTCAAGAAGAAGATCCATATTGAATATTGAAATCTTCAATACCCAAATAATGTAATACAGGGGGGTGTTAGAGTTAGAGTATATTACATAATTTGGGTCATGTAAATGTACCACCTTTGGTACATAGTTAGAGTAGAAGATTATGTTAGGGTAAAGTTAGCTAGTTAATTCAAGCAATGTAATAAATGTACAAGTGACAATGTGCAAGGTGTACCTTGTATAGCTAGGTAGACTATTGGCCAAGGAATCTATATTCCTATATAAAGGGCCTCATAGAGACATATCACATATCAAGTGCATTGTAGTAGAGAGTAGTATAAAGTAGTAGAAATTCTGTATAGGGTACAATATAGCTATTTATATTGTATTGATGGGGTGACCATTACCTCCATATTGCATTGTATTTTTGTCATGTTTATTTATAGTATATTTTATTCATATTGCAGAATTACTTTCTTTCATATTTTTTGCATCTTATTAGGACTTCTATTAGATATCTTCCATTGCATATACCTCAAAAGCTAATATTTGATTCATATATTGCCAATGGTGGGAAAGTGTTTCTAAAGCTGGAAAAGAGAGGTGATAATAATAGTAACTAGTTAATACTGGATGATTTTAAGCCTCCTCATTATGGGGAGGGTGCAAAATATTTACCTTATAGACTTCGTAAATGATGCTATGTTCATAGAATATAAGAGGCTTAAATAGTTCCTATAAGAAGTGTTTACTTACCTCTATAAAAAAATATAGTTCTCCAAATATCCTATTCATTTAAGAATCCAAGCTCGATCCTTCATGGATAGACCGACATCCGATGGGTTTTTTCTAGTCCCTTCATGAAATCCATTAAGGGGATCCTCTATCCTTGTTTCTTTTTATCTTAATGGTCGAAGCCTTGTGAATATTGATCTCCTTAAATTCTTCCATTTTAGGTCTATCTTCTGCTTTGTCTTATAGACCAGTATCTCATAAGCAGTTCACTGACGACACTTTACTATCCTGTTTAGCCTTTGTGATCTAGGCTCGAGAGATTAAAAATTTATTATCCTAATTTGAGAGCTACTGGTTAGAAGATAAATTTCTTGAATATCAATTTATATTGCATGAACACTCCACTAGAGCGCTAAAGAAAAATTGTTAGCATTATGGGATGTAAAATTGCTATTTTCCTAACTATCTATCTGGGTCTTCTCCTTTTCATCATTAGGCTTAATGAATCTCGTTAGAACCTAGTTTTGGAAAGGCTCTAGCAGAAATTAGCCACATGGAAGGGCACCCTATTGAGCTAGTTAGGTAATATGGTTCTTTTCCAAAGTTCTCTACAAATTTTACCAATATATTTCATGTCTTTGTTTAAAATCCTTGATAAAGTTACAAAAAAATGGAAAGTATATTTAAATTATTTCTTTATGTTGGTTTGGATTTGAAAGGGAAGTTCCATATTGCTTCTTGGAATCTTGTATTCCAAAAGAAGAGTTGTGGTGTGTTGGGTGTTAAAAATATCAAACTGATGAACAAGGCTCTGGTTGTCAAATTGGTATGGAAGGTTATGTTAAATGTCCCGCTAGAGTGGGTTTCAATTCTAAAAGCCAAATATCAATTATATAATTTTCTCTCTGATCCACTCCATATCAATGGATTTCCTTTTTGGCAAATTCTTGTTAAGCCCAAATCTCTCTTACAAAGGGGTAGTAGATGGATTATTGGCAATGGATGGAAGGTAGATTTCTGGTATGATCCCTAGCTATTGAAGGAGTCTCTATCCAATAATTTGAGATTGCAATACCTTGAACCTATCACTCGGGCCATAGGTCTATCTAAATTTTTTGACTTTAGTGTTTGCTTGAATGGATGTCAAAAGTGGATTTAGATACCGATAGACTTGAGACATCAGGATATTTGTCAAGCTTAGGAATTTTGAGCCATAAAATTGTAGTTTCAAGAATTGTTTGAGGAAGACTCACATGATAGAATCATGTGGGCTGAAGAGAACGAAGGTGAATTCTTTGTCAAATAGATGTACCAGTTATTGGAGCCTAAGAATCATAATTTGATTTCATGAGGGAAGGTGTGGTTGTAGAATTTAACCCCTACAATTAACATCTTTTTTGGCTAGCCCTACAGAATAAGACTATCACTATTAAGAACCTATATAAAAGAGGGATGACCTTTGTAAATCAGTGTTATCTATGTGGATAGGAGGGAGAGTTATTTGACATTTTATTTCTATGGTGTTCCTTCTTTTACAAGGTCTTTTACTTTATTGTGGATAAGATGGGAGTTAATTGGGTTATTCTAGATTCCTTCATCAATTTTTTCAGTCAATGGTCATCTCCCTTTATCTCTTCACAACTTAGACACTTTTGGAATTTTATATTGCCCCACATTTTTTGGTGAGTATGGAAAGAAAGAAATGCTTGTGCTTTCAAAAATTCCATAAAAATTTCTAAAAGTGTGAGTTTGAAAATTCTCTAGAATGCGGTAAAGAATATTATTCATGGTTTCTCAAATCTTGATGGGAAAGGGCAGACAAATTTCATAGTGGAAGTTAGCTTAGAACTTTCATTGGGTTTTCTGAGAATCATGTGTGGACCTAATCCACCTAATTTGAGAAGTAATGTGAGGTGGTGTCCTCCTCCTAACAGCTGGCTCAAACTTAATTTTTATGGGACATCCAAAGGAAATCCAGGAGTTGCTAGAGTGAACGAGGTTATAAAGAAAAACAAGGGGAAGTTGTAATGGTTTATGTTGAGAATTTGTATTTCCAAACTTCTCATGTTTTTGAGGCCAGAGTGGCCTATCTAGGTATTAAATTATTGGTCAATATAGAGGTGAACTATGTTGTGATTGAAGGGGATTCTTTGAATGTAATCAATAGCCCAAATTCTTCCTCTAATCTGAGATAGAAGATTCATAATTATATTCTAGATTATAGGAATTCCTTGAGGACTTTTAATCAATTCCAAGTAACTCACATTTTGAGAGAACAAAATACCCTAGCAGATCTCATGGCTAATTATGACACCACCCACTCCAGCTTCACGATTTGGCAAGAGAACTTTATGATAGATCTGATAAATCTTATTAATGCATAGTCTTCTTAATGTTTGTGAGATCTTGGATTGCTATCTTTCCAAGTGGTATCTTCGTATTTACTTTAGGAAGTGGGTTTTATGCACAGGTATCAAGTTGATTACAATTTGGAATTCAAATTTCAAATTTATGAGTGGTAGTGGTATTCCCAAGTATCTTGTGAAGGAACTTCGCATGATTGATGGGACATGGATTGGTGGAGACCATGTACCTACGGGCTTTGAATTTATTTGTTTCACTCATATGATCACTTCTCATGGAGTTAGAGGAGGTAATATAAGGCATCCCAATAATTTGTCTGAGAAGAAAGTTAATCAAGTTACTCTGCAATTCAATATAATTCTATAAAACTTCGAGGATACATCTAATGTGAAAAAGAAATCTAAAGTCTTGGAAGATTTTTGTAGTGAAGAGGGCCCAAGCAATGTGCAGCTGAAACTCAATTTTATGGAGGATAAATAGAGGTCCATCATGGGTTCAATAAAATGGTTATGATCATTGTTGAAGAGGTGAATCATACTATGGGTAAAATTTTGAAGGATTCGACTCCGATGAAGCATACCTTCCGTAGTTATTCAACTAGCCCATTAACTTTCTTCTAGATGATTGGATGTTGGTTTCTCAATCTCCCTTTGGTGGGGTGTTGTTTTGCCTTAGCTTTTTGTTTTTGATGTTTGGGTCAATGTGTTTTTTACTACATGGTTGTGTCTAGCTATTAGTTTTATGATAGTTTTTCTATCTAAAGTGTTTGCTCCTGTTGAATTTTATGTATAAGATTGGAGGATTTCTTTCAAAACCCTATTTTTGTAATACTACCAAATAATAATAATAATAATAATTTATTATTATTATAATATTTTGGTGGGAATGGGTCCAATAGAATCTATACATAGATTACTAAAAAATAGAGAGAAACCCCTTATTTAAAGGAACAAAAAAATGTCATATACAATTGCAACACAAGATTAAGTTCAACTAAAAAGAATGATGTCAATAATCATAATGTTATATGTTGAATATAAATACCATCATTTTATATTTTATATATGCATGTTATTCATATGGGTTTTCTAATCCCAACTTCCATTAGATTTAAATGAGGCAAAATTAAAAAATAATAATAATGGATTTTAGTAAATAGGACTTATTTTAAATGGTGTTAATTAATGTATATTTTCTACTTTTATGCATTCCCTTAAATTTAATGAATATACAAAAATTAATATATATATTTTAATCTGTAAATTAACTATTAATTACAAATTTAATAATTATAGGACATAGCAAGCAATAACTTCAATTACCTTTTTGCATGCATTTTAACTTTTATCATTACATGTAAAAAAATAAGCGGTTATGGTTACCTTGAATGCATATCAACTTGCATTATTAAATGTTAAACAAATAAGAGGCTATTGTTACTTTGGTTATTAGGAATATGACAATAATGGATGAGAATATGTAGGAAGAATTGAATCATATTTGTAAGATATTCAAATTTAATTCATAGATAAATATCTTAGAGCCTTTATTAATTTAACACAAACTCTCAATAAAAAACAAATCATTGGAGTGTTCTGCCTTATGCTGCATATAATAATTAGGATATTTTAATCAAATGACATGGATAGGAGGTATAAGGTTACCTTAGGTGGACATATTTTTTTTATTATATAAATATGTTAAGATATACCTAAAATAAATAAAGTATAGTTTCCACACTAAGGATGAAAATGATATGTATCAAATAATATGTGATATATGTGATAAAGTTTATAAATAAATTAATTAATATAGACACAAATTAAGAAGTATTGCTAAGATCTTAGGTTGAATAGAATTGACAAAATTTAACTAAAAATATCTTGTATAATTGGGGACCATATCAAAATAGACGATGTTAGTGTATTGAACAATAAATATTATTACACAAGGAGAAAAGTTGAAATTGTTTGCATATTACTATGCACCATATCAATCTCAATATGGATGGTGGAACTAGGATAAGATATGTATATTTTTATTTGTTGGATGAAAGGACCTTCAAACCTTTTAACAAAAATAAGTTATCTCTATCCATAAGGAGACTGATGACACATCAAACATTAAAGCCAATAAACCCTTGGACACAACTACCTATACCCAGACCAAAAACTACTAGTCGAACTGACCCAAATACATAGTCTAAACAATGATAAAATTTGGGCACGTAAGCCCATAGGGACAAAAAAAATAAGAACTGAACTTACAAGCCCTCATGAATAAACATAGAGAAAAAGTGGGCACGTAGGCCCGTAAGGATAAAAAGGATATTAGCATTTATAGACACTAGGGCAAGCCCCTTTGTCATCTTTTATCTCCTTCAAATTTGTCTCCTACTAACTCATCATGGACAACACTTCCTTAGTGCATGAAATAGTAGCCAACATGGATACAATCATCGAACATTGTAGCTTCATCATCATCGGGTTGAGTGACTTCAAAATTTAAAAAGCAACATACGATGGGGAAGGTTTCTGCCACCCACCCAAATTATTTTGACTCAAGTTTAACCTTTGCTTGAATTTATTGTCCAACGATCTAAGCCCATCTGGGAAATCACCTATCCAAATGCGAAGATCTTGTTGCATAAGACCTTGATTATCTCCTTCCCTAAACCGATGTTTGAATTGGAATTTTTCTAAATTTTGAATCATTCTCTTGGTTTCAATTATAAAATTTGCAATAGTCCAAGAGAGATTTTGGTTGCCATTAATCATGTTGATAATATTGAGTGAATCTCCTTCTATGATTAGTTTCTTGCAATTCACCATGTTTAGGTGGGAAACACCTTGAAATAATGCCCAAGCTTCAATGAAATGGTTGGTTTTGTGATCCAAGTTTTTAGCAAAGGCAAGAAGAATTTTATCTTCATAGTTTCTAAACAAATCCCCTAAACCCATCAGACCCAGGTTCCCTTTAGAAGCTCCATCAAAGTTGAATTTCAACCAAACTAGTGGAGAGGGTTCCTAGATCGTGCTAGCCCTATCCTGATTTCCCCTACTTACTATATTTTGAGGCCGAGTTAAAAAACCCAACAATCTCTCCAAATCAATATCCCCTTCACATGTTAACGAATTTAGATTTAAAGCTTTCAAATTTTCCACCGTATCTACAATGGTCCTCAAGGAGACCGACGACTCGGGATGACAAATATTTTTAAAGGCATAGGTATTCCATTCCTTCCACACCCACCACCAAATATGGTCTAACTCGTTTCCAAAACTGACAGAGGTGGGGAGAGGAGAAGGGGGAGATCCATTGAACAACTAGGTCCTCCAACGAGTTGGGAAGAACCCAAACAACACCCAGTTCCAAAAAGAAGATGAAAGACTTAAAGGGTATAGGCACAATCATAAAATAAGTGGAAAGATGGTTCAAAATCCTTGTCGCACAAGAAGAACCTATTAGGGAAAAAAATTCTCTATTTTTTAATATTATCAAGAGTAAGGCACTTTTCCTTAATTACCAAATAGAAGAACACATTGACTTTAGAATTCAAATCTTTAATCTAGACTTGATTCATTGGGAACTAGGGATCAAAATCATAGTCCAAGTAGTAGTAGTCAGATTAACTAAGAACTGTCCATATTTCTTAGGCCCTCAAACAAACTTGTTGTGAGTGGCCATGGGTAAGAACCATTTTATGGATTTTTTTAAATTTATAAAATTAATTTTCTCCTCCTGAGAAATATTTGGGGAGTCAAAGACTTCCACCTAAAATGACCATTGAATAATTCCAAAACTTTAGATACTTTAGGACCAAAGAACCTATCTATGATTAGCTTCAGACATGTGAAGGTTTGGTAATATTCAACAGGAGATAGCGTGGCCCAAGAATATCCTCAAAAATTAATGGAATAACCATCTCCCACCACCCAACGAAAGCCTTTACGAACATCCACCCTACTACCAGCTAAGCTAGACCAAAACACAGACCCCACTGAAAGAGCTTCGGCTTTCAAGAAATTGTTGCCACTACCAAGATACTCAAGAATAAGATATATTTTAAATGGGATAGCTTTTATTATAAATAAAAATAAAAAATAAATAATTTGATCAATAAATAAATGTTTATACTTTATTTTTTTATTTGGTTATTGTAAGAAACCTCTATAACCGACGCACAGGGTTGAGCAGTCTCCTCCCAACCATAACCTCTCGTAAAGTCGAGAGCTATACTTATCAATAGAAAATTTAACACAAAGCCACCACACACCCACCCCTCACACACTCGTCCATCGCCCATGCCACAATTTGAATGCTTATACTTTTTTAAACTCTATTTAATTATTTAAAATTGTCATTGACATATAAACTTTCTTTGTATTTTTTTTTGTTATTAATATAAGAATTTTTTTTTTTAACATTTACATAAAATATTTTAAGAATAAGATTGGATGAAGATCTCAAAATATTTTTCATTGTAATTATTTTTCTTTTTTTGATTATGTTATATTATTTTATATGGAATTGAAATAGTCGCATCATGTTATGATAACCTCACAATATCACTTAACCTAGGTCTTCTCTTTGAAATTCAAAGAATTTAATTAATTGATTCAAGAAATTTAACTAATTGAACTTATAACATTTATTTATCATTATAATTATTTATGAAACAAGTAATTTTTTTTCAGTATAATTTTATTTATTTTTTGTCCTAGCAAGACACTAGCAAGACACCGTAATGACAAAAGTCATTGAGTTGTCTTAATGGAAGCCCAAGTTCAATTCATGGGAAGGCTGCCCCTATATGCCCTTACTTTTCAACCCCTTTTATAAAAAATAACTTTATTTATACTTTCAAATAAATTTAACATATCTAATATATAATTTTATATTGTCCACCTTTGTAACGTAAGTGGAGAAGGCAAACGTGGCCCCATTGCATGGAAGGTGGAAGGTTCGAAACCTATGTGATGCGAAGGAGAACACAAAAAAATCTCATGTGGCTTCGAGATAGTGGTATATCCGGATGGGACAATATTTTCAACCACCTAAGAGTGGCTCTCGAGGTTTTTTTCTAACCTAAAAGTTTGCCCTAGGGAATAACACAACTTTTTGGGCTTTGGCTCTTCTTTGGGAGGTCCAAGGTTCAAACCGTGGCGTGGGCAAGTGTGTGATGGGATGGGTGTGGCTCTTTTTTGGGAGGTCCAAGGTTTAAACCGCGACATGGACAAGTGTGTGATGGGATGGGTGTGTGATGGTTATGTGTTAAATTCCCTGTTAATAAGCATAGCTCTCGACGAGGGGTCATGGTTAGGGGAAGACTGCTCAACCATGTACTTTGATCGTAAAAGTTTCTCGCACTAAATAAACAAACAAATATATATATATATATATATATATATAATTTTATACTATAATTAAAATAATACAAATAATTTCAAACCGTGGCGTGGTGTGGCATGGGCGAGTGTGTGAGGGGTGGGTGTGCGGTGGTTTTGTGTTAAATTCCCTATTGATAAGTATAGCTCTCGGCTTTACGAGGGGTCATGGTTGGGAGAAGACTGCTCAACCCTGTATGTCGGTCATAAGAATTTCTCACAATAACCAAACCAAAAAAATAAAAATAAAAATAAAAAAATAAAATAAAAAATAAAAATAATAGTAATACCAATAATAATATAACTAATAAATTTTTTTACTTAATGCAAATCAATAAATAAAATTATACATTAGAGATTGTAACGTAATTTAGTTGTAACTATATAAATATTATCAAGTTCAAATCCTTGCACTCTCGAATAGTTTTGTGAAAAGATAGACAATGATATACTTTGATGAAACGATGATTATTATAAGTTATAATACAAAATTATATTTATTTTAATTTAATATAAAATTTAAAAAATTAATAAATATTTTATAATAAAACTACTTATAACATACTAAAAATGTGTTAATGTGCATCATATGACCCATGAATATTATAATTATCGATGATATGATGATCGGAAAGGTAAGATCCTTTCCCACCGACAGTTGCAAATTCAACTCTTGAATTTATATTTATGACCTGAACATTCCACAGTTACTGCACAGCTACCGTCTGCCACTGTCGTGGTCGTTGCGAAAGGTCGACCGAGCAATGTTGAGCCTCACCTTTACCATCGTTATCTTTAGGAGTTCTCTGTTCTTGGAATGTGGATTCCTAGACCTTTGCAATCACTGAGTAATAAACGGAAATGCAATTCCTTGCCACAGTTTCTATGAGCCTCGTGAAATCACCTGGCATTAACTGTAAGTTTGTGTTTAATTGTAACCAGGTATTCTGCTAGAACTAAGAGTAATATTAAAAAGTAACATCCAATGGGGAAGGTTTCTGCCACCCACCCTAATTATTCTGACTCAATTTTAACCTTTGCTTGAATTTATTGTCGAACGATCTAAGGCCATCTCGAAAATCACCTATCCAAATGCGAAGATCTTGTTGCGTAAGACCTTGATTATCTAGGAAGTTTGTAGCTTTGTTACCTTCCCTGAACCGATGCTTGAATTGAAATTTTTCTAAAATTTGAATCATTCTTTTGGTTTCAATTATAAAATTTGCAATAGTCCAAGAGAGATTTTGGTTACCATTAATCATGTTCATATATTGAGTGAATCTCCATCTATGATTAGTTTCTTGTAATTCACCATGTTTAGGTGGGAAACACCTTGAAATAATGCCCAAGCTTCAGCGAAATGGTTTGTTTGTGACCCAAGTTTTTAGCAAAGGCAAGAATAATTTTGCCTTCATAGTTTCTAAACAAACCCCTTGAACCAACCAGACCCAGGTTCCCTTTAGAAGCTCCATCAAAGTTGAATTTCAGCCAAACTAGTGGAGGGGGTTCCTAGATCGTGCTAGCCCTATCCTGACTTCCCCTACTTACTATATTATGAGTTTGAGTTAAAAAACCTAATGATCTCTCCAAATCAATATCCCCTTCACATGTTAACAAATTTAGATTTAAAGCTTTCACATTTTCCATTGTATCTACAATGGCCCTCGAGGAGATCAACGACTTAGGATGACAAATATTTTTAAATGCATAGGTATTCCTTTCCTTCCACACCCACCACCAAATATGGTCTAACTCGAATTTCCAAAACTAACGGAGGTGGGGAGAGGAGAAGGGGGAGATCCATTGAACAACCAAGTCCTCCAACGAGTTGGGAAGAACCCAAACAACACCCAATTCCAAAAATAAGATGAAAGACTTCAAGGGTATAGGCACAATCATAAAATAAGTGGAAATATGGTTCAAAAGCCTTACCGCACAAGAAGAACCTATTAGGGAAAATAATTCCTTATTTTTTAAGATTATCAAGAGTAAGGCACTTTTCTTGAATTACCAACCAGAAGAACGCATTGACTTTAGAATTCAAGCCTTTAATCTAGACTTGATTCATTGGGAACTATGGATCATAATCATAGTCCAAGCAATCGTAGTCATATTAACTAAGAATTGTCCATCTTTCTTAGGCCCTCAAACAAACCTGTCATGAGTGGCCATGGGTAAGAACCATTTTATAGAATTTTTTAAATTTATAAAATTAAGTTTCTCCTCCCGAGAAATATTTGGGGATTCAAAGGACTTCCACCTAAGATGATCATTGAATAATTCCAAAAAGTCAAAGACTTTAGAACCAAAGAACCTATTTGTGATTGGCTTCAAACAGGTGAAGGTTTGGTAATCTTCAACAGGACATGGCGTGGCCTAAGAATATCCTCAAAAATCAATGGGATAACCATCCCCCACCACCCAATGAAAGCCTTTACGAATGTCCACCCTACTACCAGCTAAGCTAGACCAAAACACAGACCCCACCGAAAGAGCTTCTACTTTCAAGAAATTGTTGCCACTACGAAGATACTCAAGGATAAGATATATTTTAAATGGGATAGCTTTTATTATAAATAAAAATAAAAAATAAATAATTTGATCAATAAATAAATGCTTATACTTTTCTTTTTATTTGGTTATTGTAAGAAACCTCTATAACCGACACATAGGGTTGAGCAATATCCTCCCAACCATAACCCCTCGTAAAGCCGAGAGCTATACTTATCAATAGAGAATTTAACACAAAACCACCACACATCCACCCCTCACACACATGCTACAATTTTTTTTTATTTGTGGAAAACATCCCAAAAGGGATGCCACTTTCGGGTAAGACCCAAGGAGGCAGGGGTATCCATTCCGCCAAAAACGCCGAGGACTTGCCCATGCTACAGTTTGAATACTAATACTTTTTTAAACGTTATTTAATTATTTAAAATTGTCATTGACATATAAACTTTCTTTGTATTCTTTTTTGGTTATTAATATAAGAATTTTTATTTTCTTAACATTTACATAAAATATTTTAAGAATAAGATTGGATGAAGGTCTCAAAATATTTCTCATTGTAATTAATTTTCTTGTTTTGATTATGTTATATTATGTTATATGGAATTGAAATAGTCTCATCATGTTATGATAACCAAGCAATATCACTTAACCTAGATCTTCTCTTTGAAAGTCAAAGAATTTAATTAATTGATTCAATTAATTTAATTAATTGAACTTTATGAAACAAGTAATTTTTTTTAGTATAATTTTTTTTATTTTTTGTCCTGTCAAGACATCTTAATGACAAAAAGTCATTGAGCTCTCTTAATCGAAACCCAAGTTCAATTCATGGGAAGGTTGGCCCCTATATGCCCTTACTTTTCAACCTCTTTTATAAAAAATAACTTTATTTATACTTTCAAATAAATTTAACATATCTAATATATAATTTTATATTGTCCGTCTTTGTAGTGTAAGTGGAGAAGGCAAACATGGCCCCGGAGGTCGAAGGTTCGAACCTCTGTGATGTGAAGGGGAACACAAAAAAATCTCATGTGGCTTCGAGATAGTGGTATATCCGGATGGAATGACATTTCCGACCACCTAAGAGTGGCTCTCGAGGTTTCTTTGGGAGGTCCAAGGTTCAAACCGTGACATGGACAAGTGTGTGATGGGATGGGTGTGTGATTGTGTTAAATTCCCTGTTAATAAGCATAGCTCTCGACGAGGGGTCATGGTTAGGGGAAGACTGCTCAACCATGTACTTTGATCGTAAAAGTTTCTCGCACTAAATAAACAAACAAACATATATATATATATATATATATATATATAATTATAAAATTTTATACTATAATTAAAATAATACAAATAATTTCAAACCATGGCGTGGCGTGGACGAGTGTGTGAGGGGTGGGTGTGTGGTGGTTTTGTGTTAAATTCCCTATTGATAAGTATAGCTCTCGACTTTACGAGGGGTCATGGTTGGGAGAAGACTGCTCAACCTTGTACGTCGGTCATAAGAATTTCTCACAATAACCAAACCAAAAAATAAAAATAAAAATAAAAATAATAATAATAATAATAACGAATAAATCTTTTTTACTTAATTGAAATCAATAAATAAAATTATACATTAGAGATTGTAACGTAATTTAGTTGTAACTATATAAATATTATCAAGTTCAAATCCTTGTACTCTCGAATAGTTTTTGTGAAAAGATAGACAATGATATACTTTGATGAAACGATGATTATTATAAGTTATAATACAAAATTAAATTTATTTTAATTTAATATAATTAATTTAAAAAATTAATAAATATTTTATAATAAAACTATTTATAACATACTAAAAATATGTTAATGTGCATCATATGACCCTTGAATGATATAATTATCGATGATAAGATGATCGGAAAGGTAAAATCCTTTCCCACCGACAGTTGCAGATTCAACTCTTGAATTTATATTTATGACCTGAACATTCCACAGTTACTGCACAGGTACCGTCAGCTAGTCTCGTGGTCGTTGCGAAAGGTCGACCGAGCAATGTTGAGCCTCACCTTTACCATCGTTATCTTTAGGAGTTCTCTGTTCATGGAATGTGGATTCCTAGACCTTTACAATCACTGAGTAATAAACGGAAATGCAATTCCTTGCCACAGTTTCTATGAGCCTCGTGAAATCACCTGGCATTAACTGTAAGTTTGTGTTTAATTGTAACCAGGTATTCTGCTAGAACTAAGAGTAATATTATGTTTCCCTAAAAATTAATATAGAGACCTGTGAGATTCGATTCGAATTGCTCTCAGGTTTTAATATAACAGAAAACCGTAATGATAAATTTTATAGACGACAGTGAGGTTTGATTCAAATTCCTCTCAGATTTTAATATATTAGAGAATCGTAATGATCCGTTGACACTCAGGGCCGATAATATTTATGCAGGTGAACATAAATTAGGATAGGATATGACAGTCATTAATAATGATGACAGACCCTTGCAAGATTTTCTGTTGATCATGGTTAATATGTTGTTTTTTCATCGTGTGCAATGCACCGTTTTCAAAGAAATTCAAAAGATGGGAACAGCAAAAAAGAGATCGATACTTGGATCAGTTTTGAATCTTCCAGATTTAATTATAGGGATAAAACGCTTTACAAGTATAGAATCTCCCAGATTTTGTTATAGGTATAAAATGCTCTACAAGCATATTCCAGATGATCAGATCTTGTTCGACATGCCAGGGAAATAGGGCCTAAACTATTGACGTATGTCGATATTTTTTCACGGCAACCGGGAAACCACCTTCCATTCGTGCAGTCAGGCAGTGAACGAGCTTCGGGCTGACACCGCAGCCAACCGGCCTCAATCGGAAACGGCCAATGACGGAGGCCGCAATGTACTTCATCTGAATAAACGCCATTTCTTTCCCCAAACACACACGAGGGCCACCTTGGAACACCGCATACTTGAACGGGCTTTCAGGGACAAAGAAGCCGCGCTCGTCCACCCACCTCTCGGGCTTAAACTGTAGGCAATCGGCGCCCCACAGGGCTTCCATTCGCCCCATGGCGTACGGGTGGTACGTCACTCTCGTTCCTTTCTCCACAGATGTCCCGTCCGGCAAGACGTCGTTTCGAAGGGCGTGCTTGGAATCGAAAAGAACGGGAGGGTACAGCCGCATGGATTCGCAGATTGCGGCGTGCAGATACTGCATGTTTTGCAGGTCTTCATACGAAAATGTAAATTCACCAGCGCTGGAGTTGCTCCCAGCGGGTCTGGTGTTAACGAGGGAGACGATTTCGTTATAGATTGCGTCTTCGACTTGGGGGTGAGACGAGAGGAGCCAGAAGAACCAGGACAAAGCGGACGATGTGGTGTCTCTTCCGGCCAAGATGAAGCTGATGACAAAGTCCCGCAAGAATTCTTCCGAACTCTCGACTCCCTCAACGTTTACTAGATCCACCATGAATCTCGATAGAAGATCCTTTTTTGTGAATTCTGTCGCAGCGATAATCTCCTTTCTCCGGCGGCGTATGACGTCGACGGCGAAGTCGTGCACCACCCGAACGGATTCCGCAAGCTGTCTCTCCAAGCCGACGTTTAGCATCCTCTTGGTCCTCCACACCAACGGAATGGGATCGGCGGCCCTCCGGGCGCTCAGCTTCGAAGCCACGTCTAAGGCCTCTGAGAACTTCGACGGCGGCAGCGAGGCGTCCAGGCTGCCGGTCTCGATCCCTAAAGCAACTTTGCATATGTTGTCGAAGGCGAAGCGCTGGAGGATGTCCTGCATGTCCAAGCTCCGGCTGTTAGTTGCGTGGTCTTCCAGAATGGAGAGCAATCGGCCCGTGGCTTCTTCGACGACGTCGACCACGAAATTTCTTAGGGACCGGGTGCTGAACTCGTGGCTGGCGACCTTGCGCTGCAGCTTCCAGACGTCGCCGTCGGCATTGAAGATGCCGCGGCCGAGGAGATCGTGGAGGATGAAGGTAAAGGGCTTGCCTTTGGGATAATTTTCGAAATTCGTCTTCACAATGTGCTCGACGTTCGCCGGATTTGCAGTCACAACATTTTTGACCCCTGCCAGGCGCTCTACTAGGATCGTCTGAGACGGAGATTTTGCGAGCATCTCGGTGTACCATTCCATGTGGCGGTTGGTGTTCTTCCAGAAAGAGAACAAGGAACCCACCAAGGGATACGATATGGGTCCATACACGGCCCTTCTTCTTGATCTCCTCTTACTACAACGTTGTCCGGCATATCTGTAGAGGAGGATGTAAACTAGCAGCAGGAACAATAGGAGAAAGGCTGGGATTTGGGTAGTCTCCATATTTGTTGGTGAGTATGGGGGAGGGAAGTGACGATAAGAAGGTGCAGATGAGGGGTTAAAATACTGGCAGCAGCTGCTCATTGCGCACTTACGGCATAAAACCGCTGCATCAAACCCACGGTAATGTGATTTAAAGCATGATATAAACGTGCTTATTCTCTAACATCGCCTAATCTCGCCGACTACTGAAGTATTTTTATAGAATTTTGTTAGCAAACAAAATGTCTACGTTCATATGGCTTATTCCCAAGTGCGCCCGGTAGTTATCTCAAATTCTGAACTTCTGGAGGAGCAGCCAAAAAATTGTACGACATCAAGGATGGCAAGTCAGTTCAGATACGGTCATTGCCAGCTTTTAGTGTCTAGTCTATTCGATCTCCCATCTTATCCACTTCTTTCAGACAACTAAGTCTCTCTTTTTTTTCTTTTTTTTTTCCTGCACGTTCCGCAAGATCGCTTAATACTGATTGAAATTGTCTACTGGATGTACACTCGTGATTGTTGGCCTGGTATTGGTAAAAACCACTTTTTAGACAGAGTGGTGGACAAGCAACGGGATCGGACCACGTTCATTGAAACCAATGGCGATGGGTTTCCTTTTTGTTGAAAAAAGGGCTCTCCTCCTCTTGTACGTTCACATTACCGTTTGGTCGCAACTACCATTGCGCCGTAATGTTGTTGTGACGGTGCCACATGGTGAGGAAGATTGTTTTTTCAAATAGCCACGTTTTTCTCATTTAAATAATGCGTCGTCCAAGTCTGACTTTTAACATTTTCATTTGAAGGCGTTTTCTTTCTAATGGTCAGTTCAAGGAAAGGAAAAGAATACAATGGATGGATCCGTCACTTATGACATCTTTGCCTTTTGTTATTCTTGCAATAACCAGTTATTACTACTATTATATTCTTCTATATTTTATTATTAGACGGCATCAAGTTTATTATTATATGGAAAAAGTAAACCGAAATGATATCATAATGTTTATAAATAGAAACGCATTAATTACATCACATAGATGCAGTCATATTACAACTATTAAAGATAGAAAAAAAAGGGCCCTCCAGAGGTTGGCGATTTTTCCTTTGGACTTTTTGAGTGTCTAGATTCAGTTTTTGGAATGCAGCTGATTTTTTATTTTCCTTTTGACTTTTTGAGTGTCTAGATTCAGTTTTTGGAATGCAGCTGATTTTTCCTTTGAACTTTTTGAGTGTCTGGATTCAATTTTTGGAATGCAGTTAACTTTTCCTTTGGATTTTTTAGTTTTAGGTTTTTTTGTGGATGGGTTGGTTGATTCAAATTTGATTTTGCTTTTTGGATGGTAATTGTTGGAAAGTTTTTTTAAGTTTTTTTTGGGTGGGACACGTTTGGGTTTGAAATTGAATGTTACTTCTTTTATTCTTGTTTTTCAATTTCAATTTTGATAGTTGTTGCTTTTGGTGGGATCTGCTTCTTTTAGATCCTAACTTCTCTTAATTCTTGTTGCTATTTGAAGTTTGCTTTTAAGATCCCTTAGATGGAACAATTTTTTCTTTGTTCTGCTTTAATTTTTCTCTAGAAACTTTTGCTTTTCATTTATAAAAATTTCAGAAATCCTTTTAAAACCCTTCTTTTACCTCTATATATATAAAATTAATGAAATTGAAAGTGTTTAAAATGAAAAGAATTGTCACCATGTTTAAGTAACAACTAGAAAAGGTTGAGTTTCCTCACCACCATAGTTTAGGGAGTAGCTTAATTTATTTTCAAATTGTCTTTGTTCTATTTTATTTCACTTTCTGACTTATTTTATTCTAGTTTTTTAAGAGTATGGTCTTGTCTTTTAACGGAAATGATCATTTCAAGATTATAAAACTTATATAAAAGTCTTGTTAAATCATCAAAACAAGCCTACATTGTGGAGTGAGGTTGTCTTCAAGGACATAGGGACTAGCCGTAGAACAAGCTCGATAACCACAATGATTGTTATTGAATGCCTCCACATTGAATCATTACGGATAAATTAGATAGACCTATCTAAAAGGATGCACACAATAATACATGGAGCATTCTCCCATTAAGTTATAAGCTTGTTGGATGTTGATGCTCAACTTCCACTTTGTCTAGTTAATTTTGAATATGAAATAAAATAGAAAAATAATATTCCTAAAAAAATTTGAGTGTATTTGAAAAAAAATTATTAATAGTTTTTAAAATATAGATGAAAATTTTGACTTAGTAAACATGATAGAGATTAAGATTTTGTTTTAATTGACCATACATATATATATATATATATTACATATAAGAGATAAAAATTGTTAGAGCAAATAGTTAAAATCGAATGGTATAAAATTTGGAAATTTATTTTTTATTTTTTTACAAAACAACAAGAGCTTAACCGATAGAAAGATTATTAGTAAAAAATATGGATCTCCAAGATCTCTTAGAAAAAAAATGACATCATAATCAAATCTAGTTTGCCTAACATAATGTATCCTACTTTCTTTTAATAGATCTTTCAAAGTTTGAGTCTATTAAGTTTTTAGGACAATATCTTTAGTTTTTGTACCATTTAGTTTTTGTTCTAGTTTGTTAAGAATTTATGTTACCATATTAATTATAGAGTATTAAAAACTATATTATCTACTATAGACTCTTTATTTTGTAGGTTCTCCCGCCAAAGCATATCTACTAGCTAGGAACAAAACAACAAGGCATGTAATCTTGTTTTTGAAAATTAATATAAATCCCTTATTAAAAAATATATTTTGTTATAATAAAAAAGAAAATATTTTAACAAAGCTTCTTTAATAAAATTTTTAAACAAAAATAATAAAACAAATGAAGCCAAACATTATCATTGAGTCCTAAAACAAAATATGCATCCAAAAGATTCATGATCATCTATAACGTCCAAGCATTATTAATTTTTTTATCAATGATTAAAGTTGACTTCCACATATTTATTAGCTTTTGAAGCTAAATACTCAAGATAAAATAACCACAATATCTAAAATAAATTTACAATATGAAATATATGATAATGGAAAACTACTAAGCATATAAAATTCATAAACAACTTCAAAAATAACTCATATAAATACCATTAACAAATGTTCAAGAAAATTGGATCTCAATTGAATAAATATCTTAAATACACCATACTTCCATCCTCTGCATTACAATTGTATATGTTACTCTCTATATCCATCTCTCTCAATAGACACATATATAATGGAATATGACTCTTCATATGGAGCACTCTTGGATTTCACTCTTCTAGAGACTCTTCATCTTCCTATTCTATGGACTCATGTGCACATGGACTATTATACACATTTACAATACTAAAATACTTTGCACACTTGTGGATTTATTACATTGTATAAAGTAAATACTCAAACTCTAATCAATGACTCTCTTTCCTAATCTAAATATGTACATAAGGTGGTACATTAGAATGTATCAAATAATGTAATATATTTCAACACCCCTTGTATTATATTATTTGGTTATTGAATACTTTTAGTATTCGATATGGATCTACATCTTTGGTGGAGAACAGATCTAGAATTCAAGACAGGAAACAAAATAACAAGAGCCAAATTTCTTCTCCAATATCTTAGGAATAATTTTACAAAGAATATACAACAATCTGTCGTTTGCCCACCTTCTCTCATTACAATCCATGGGTTTTTATCGAGGTCCTGATCCTCTGTGTTTTCAAACTTCCCACGATCTGCAATTGCCACCTGGAACAATACTGGAAAGTTGCATTGATGAGACTCTAGGTGAGGTGTGCGACTGGTTGCCATACCCAATAGAATCTTCTTCGCTTGCTGTTAGTTGCTATAAACGCGTCTCTAGATATCCTACGCGAGTGGCCAACATGCCTATTGGAATCTTCCTTTGAAACTGTTGCTTCATTGTCGCTAACTTGCCACGCATGAAGGGACACCTTTATGAAAGCTTGGAGTGCATGTTTTTCTGTTTGGTTGCGATATCGCGACATGTCGCGATATCGCGACAATTTCCTTTCTATGCTTTCTCTCTCCTGCTCCCGTTATGATATCGTGACATTCCTTCCTTCTTGTCTTCTTGCTTCCACTTCGATCGTGATATCACGACATGTCGCGATATCACGACGTTTTTCTATTTTGCCACCATTCTTCAGTTTCAGTCGCAAAATCGTGACATGTTGCGATTTCACGACCTTCCGTTCTCTGCGCCTTTGCTCCCTGTGTTGGTCATGAAATCGTGACATGTCACAATTTCGTGACCTTCGGTCTTCCATGCCTTTGCCTTCCCTGCTTCGGTCACGATTTCGTGACCTTGTGTCTTCCGACCTTTGCTTCCCTGCCTTGGGTCGCGATTTCATGACCTTGTGTCTTTTGGCCTTTGCTTCCCTACCTTGGGTCACGATTTTGTGACATGTCGCAAAATCGTGACATGTCACGATTTCATGACCTTGTGTCTTCCGACCTTTGCTTCCCTGCCTTGGGTCACGATTTTGTGACCTTGTGTCTTCTGGCCTTTGTTTCCCTACCTTGGGTCACGAATCGCGACATGTCGTGAAATCATGACATTCTGTCCGCTGCTTCCCTATCTCCTATTTTGGTCATGATATTGTGACACTTTTTGTGTCGCGATATCACGACACATATTTTTCTTTGCAACACTTAGAAAAAAATAACAACAAAAAGTTTGGTTGATGCTCAATTGCTTTGTTGCCCTCGAATGCTCCTACATCAGACACCCGGGGTGGATTGAGAGGTGATCCTCACTTCTGATCTTTGAGAGGGAGACCCAAGCGCTCAACCTCTATTTTCGACAACCAAGTTGCATATTCTACAGGTCTGCCCTTCCACTTGATCAAATATTCAGAATATTGTTTGTTCCTTGTGCTTCTGCCTTCACGAGTATCTAATATTTTCTCGATCTCATCTGTGGTTGGGTTAGACGCTGGAATGCTCCACAATTCTATATTTGGTGCCTCTGTACTATCTCCTTCATGGTATTCCACTAAATCTGATATGTTAAAATAGGCAAAATGTCAAGCCCACTTGGCAATTCCACTTCATATGCATTGCTTGAATCCCGTTTTCGTAGTATTCTGCATGGCCCAAACTTCTTCATCTTCAACTTGTTATAAGTTTTGGCTGGGAATCTTTCTTTTATGAGATGTACCATGACTTCATCTCCCATTTTGAACTCCTTGAACTGCATCTTTTGGTCTTCTCTTGCTTTATACTGGGTATTCATTTTTGTGATTTGTTTCTTCACTTCTTCATGCAGGCTTTTCATATGTTTTGCAAATTCCTCAGCCTCGACACTGCACTTTTCTCCTTTATCTAATTTCCTCAGATCAAAAACATTTCTTGGGCTGTTTCCATATATGACTTGGAATGGAGATTTGTTTGTACTCTTGTTGATAGAATTGTTGTATGCAAATTCCTCCTGCAGCAAAACCAAATCCCATCCCTTGGGTTTATCTGCTATCAAGCATCTTAATAAATTACCCAGACTTCTATTTACCACCTCTGTCATCCATCGATCTGTGGGTGGTATGCAGAACTGAACTTCAGATCTGTCTTCAGCTTCTTCCATAATGTTCTCCAGAAATACCCAACAAACTTTGTATCTCCATCAAAAACTATGCTTTTTGGTAGATTGTGAAGTCGTACCACTTCCTTGAAAAATAACCCTGCAATGTGAACCGCATCACTTGTTTTCTGGTAGGGAATAAAATGTGCCATCTTGGAGAATCTTTCAACCACCACAAATACAGAGTCATTTCCCCTCTGTATTCTCGGAAACCCAAGAATGAAATCCATGCTAATGTCCTCCCATGGCCTCTCAGGTACAGGTAACGACTGGTATAATCCTGTGTTCTACCTCACGCCTTTTGTCGTCTAGCATATTCTGCAACTTTTCACAAACTTTTTCACATCTTGCTATAATTGTGGCCAGTAGTAGTTCTCACTCACTAGGGCAATGGTCTTATCCCGACCAAAATGTCCAGCAATTCGCCCACTGTGCTTTTCCTTGATTAAGTTCTCCCGCATGGAACTCCTTGGAATGCATAATTTACTTCCCCTGAACAACATTCCATCTTGGATTAGAAAATCCAACCACTTTGTCCTGTCCACAGTAACAAGTGCCAAGCAAGCCGTCCAGGCTTCTGCAAAGTCAGGATCTTCAGGATATAGACCCTTTAGTTCTTCGAATCCTACCACTTCCACTGTCATTTCAATCAGCAGATTCTACCTTCTACTTAAGGCATCTGCAACTCTATTTGATTTTTTTCTTCTATGCTTTAACACAAAGGTATAGCTTTGGAGAAACTCAACCCACTTCAAGTGCCTTTGATTCAGTTTTGTTTGGCTGTTAATGTACTATAATGTCTGATGATCAGTGAATAGAACAAACTCTTTTGGCAACAAATAATGCCTCCACTTCTTAAGAGCCTGAACTATAGCATAAAATTCTTGGTCATAAATTGAATGCTTTTTTTGAGCATCATTGAGCTTCTCACAAAATAAGCAATAGGTCTGCCTTCCTGACTCAGTACATCCCCTATTGCACTACCACTGGCATCACAGTCTACCTGAAATACTTTTTTAAAGTCTGGAAGTGCCAAAACAGGCTGTTCTGTGACCTTTTTCTTTAATGCATCAAAGCTCCTTTCTGCCCCTAAGGTCCACCTAAATTCTTTTTTTTCCCCTCTCATTGTTTCTATGAGGGGTGCACAAATGCTGCTAAAATTTCTAATGAATTTTCTGTAAAAGGTGGCTAGACCATGAAATGATCTTACCTCTGTTGTGCTTCTCGGGGTAGGCCATTCGATGATAGCTCTCACATTTTTTGGGTCCATTTTTAGACCTTCTTCTGAGATGACAAATCCTAGGTACACTAACTCCTTCTTTACAAAATTACACTTTTTTAGATTTATTAATAACTGCTCCTCCCGCAGCTTCTCAAAAACCCTTTTGATGTGCATCAGGTGCTCCTCCAAGGTTTTGCTAAATATTAATATGTCATCTAAATAGACAATGACAAATTTGCCTAAGAACTCTTTCAGTACCTCATTCATCAGTCGCATGAAGGTACTTGGTGCATTGGACAGCCCAAATGGCATGACCAGCCATTCATACAAACCCTCTCTGGTCTTGAAGGTTGTCTTCCACTCATCCCCTTCTCTGACATGGATCTAATGGTAACCACTCTTGAGATCAATCTTGGTGAAGTACTTGGCTCCACTCAAACAGTCCATTATGTCATCCATTCTTGGCAATGGAAATCTGTATTTTATTGTGATCTTGTTGATGGCTCAAGAGTCTATACACATTCTCCACTCTCCATATTTCTTTGGCGCTAGCACTGCAGGTACTGCGCATGGACTTAAGATTTCTCGAATTAGTCCCTTCTCCAGCAACTCCTGGACCTGCCTGTTTAGCTCTTCAATTTCTATAGGCATCATTCTATGTGCAGCTTTATTGGGCAAGCTTGATCCTGGCACCAAATCGATATGGTGACTGATCTTCCTTACTGGGGGTAAACCCTCAAGTACATTATCAGATATAATATCTAGAAATTCCTCCAACAGATCTAGGACCTCTGTTGGGGTATTTTTTCATTCTGTATCCCTGACTCTAGGAATAAATGCATAACACATATGTTCATGTTTTAAATCATCTAAAAATTTTCTCCCGTTAACCAAGCAAATTCTGGCACTTCCACATACCTTTTCTTCCACCTCCTTCAGGGGTTTCAGCTTATGACGCGTTCCATTCTTTGTTACGAAATAGGTGTTGGCATGGCCATCATGGACCGCACACCTGTCAAACTGCCATGGCCTTCCCAATAGCAAATGGCATGCATCCATGGGCAGAATGTCGCACAAGACCTCATCACGGTAATTCCCAATACTAAATTTTACCAGGCACTGTTCATTGACCAAAACCTTATGGTCTTTCTGCAACCACATGATCTGATATGGGTGCGGGTGTCTCTTCCTCTCCAGTTGTAGCTTTGTAACCATTCCCTCTAAAACTAGGTTATTCGTGCTACCGTTGTCAATAATAATATTGCAAATCTTACTCGTGCATTTACACCTTGTGCAGAATAAGCTTTTCCTTTGATCTGTGGCCCCCTCTTCATTCAGTAGGACTCTTCTCGCAATCATTACTTCTCCTCTCTAAGCTTCTTCAGAATGCTCAAATCCAGCATCTTCATCAGTGATTGTGACTCTGGCATTTCCTTTCGACCTCCTATTATTCCTTTCTCATTGTTGTGGACACTCGTATTGGTGATGTCCCTCTTCTCCACATTGGAAATAAGTTTCGCATAATCTTCCTCTTCCCTGGCCACGTCCAGCTCTGCCCCTTCCCCCTCGGTAATCATTATTCTGATTACGAGGATGGTAGGTATTTTCTCTCCTTTGTTCCTGATTGCTGCTTCCTTCTCCATTCTTCTAAGAATCTTCATTCCTTCTTCCACTGGTCCTTCCGTCGGTTCTTTCGCCATGACCTCTTCCTCTTTGCTTGTTCTCAAACCTCCTATTGAGCTTTTCTTCAACCTTTAGGGCAAATTTGTAAGCGTCCTCTATGGTGGTCATCCAGACCAGACTTAATTCTTCCTGAATACTTGCTCATAACCCATTAATGTAATGGTCTACCTTCTCCTTGTTGGCCTCTGAGTGGCCTGTTCTGATCATAATCTTATGAAACTCTTCTGTGTATTCTTTTACAGACTTACTTGATTGCCTCAACCCTTGCATTTTCTTTAGCAGGTCTAGCTCATAATCACCAGGGATGAACTACCTCTTTAGATTTTCTGCCATCCGTTCCCATTTTTTTATTCTCTCTTTTCCTCTTTTATTTCGCTCCAGCTGCACTCCCTTCCACCAAATGTTGGCATGACCTTTCAATTTGGTCTTTTCAAATCTGACCCTATCAGGATCCTCAACCTCCTCATACTCAAAGTACTCTTCCAGATCGTTGATCCAGTTGATCAATTCTTTTGGATCAAGGTTCCCAGAATACGTGGAAACCTCCATCTTCAGCCTCTTCCCAATCTGGGATATGACTTTGTACAGTCTGGCCTGAGTAGGATCTACTACTTCTTCTTCTTCAGGTTGGCCTTCTTCCTCGTCATCTTTCTCTTCACTACCTTCATCTCTTCTTGGTTTCAATATTCTATGCATTTCTTCTTATAGGGCTTGCATTTATCGCTGCAAAGCTCGGACATCTTCCACTGCCGCCATGCCTCTCCCACCAACAGGGTTTCTTCTTGGAGGCATTATGTTCACCCAATCATAAGCCCTTCCACAGATCCTGGCATAACTGCCTCAAGTCCAACGATCTGTTACACACTTAGGAACTTTTGGCTCTGATACCACTTGGTGGAGAATAGATCTAGAATTCAAGAAAGAAAACAAAATAACAAGAGCCAAATTTCTTCTCCAATAGCTTAGGAAGAATTTTACAAAGAATATATAGCAATCTGCCATTTGCCCACCTTCTCATATTACAATCCATGGGTTTTTATCGAGGTCCTGATCCTCTGTGTTTTCAAAATTCCCACGATCTGCAATTGCCACCTGGAACAATACTGGAAAGTTGCATTGATGAGACTCTGGGTGAGGTGCACGACTGGCTGCCATACCCAACAAAATCTTCTTCTCGATATGCTGCTTGATGTTAGTTGCTATAAACATGTCTCTAGATATCCTGCGTGAGTGGCCAACATGCTTGTTGGAATCTTCCTCTGAAACTACTGCTTCACTACCGCTAACTTGCCGTGCACAAAGGGACACCTTTATGAAATCTTGGAGTGCATGTTTTTCTTTTTGGTCATGATATCGCAACATGTCATGATATCGTGAGAATTTCCTTTCTATGCTTTCTCTCTCTTGCTCTTGTCACGATATCGCGACATGTCACGATATCGTGACATGTCACGATATGCGACATTCCTTCCTTCTTGTCTTCTCGCTTCCACTTCGATTGTGATATCACGACATGTCGCGATATCACGATGTTTTTCTAATTTGTTGCTGTTATTTAGTTTCGATCGCAAAATCATGACATGTCACAATTTCACGACCTTCCGTTATCCATGCCTTTGCTCCCTACATTGGTCACGAAATCGTGACATGTCACGATTTATCGACCTTCGATCTTCTGCACATTTACCTTCCTTACTTCGATCGTGATTTCATGACATGTCATGATTTCATGACCTTGTGTCTTTCGACCTTTGCTTCCCTGCCTTGGGTCATGATTTTGTGACCTTGTGTCTTCCGGCCTTTGCTTCCCTGCCTTGGGTCACGATTTTGTGACATGTCACGAAATCATGACATGTCGTGATTTCGTGACCTTGTGTCTTCCGGCCTTTGCTTCCCTGCCTTGGGTCATGAAATCGTGACATGTTGCGATTTCGTGACCTTGTGTCTTTCGGCCTTTGTTTCCCTGCCTTGGGTCACGATTTTGTGACATGTCACGAAATCGTGACATGTCGCAAAATCACGACATTTTGTCCGCTGCTTCCCTATCTCCTATTTTGGTCACGATATCGCGACACTTTTTGTGTCGCGATATCACGACACATATTTTTCTTTGCAACACTTAGAAAAAAATAACAACAAAAAGTTTGGTTGATGCTCGATTGCTTTGCTGCCCTCGGATGCTCCTGCATCAATATTTTGGAGTTCTTTAACTCAATTTGATTCCTATCCTTCTACTAGTTTAGTCTTAATTTTATTATTGGAACTCATGTTGTCTTTTATTGTCTTCTTCATTCCACTACTTCTCTCTATTTCAAAGTGGTTGATAGGATCTTCGTTCTTGAATTTATTCATGTTTATTTGATGAACATGAGACTCATTATCTTGCAAGTTCTATGTGGATCATAATTGATCTGTTTTATTTCCTTTGGTTCTTTCGATGACATTTGTTCTTAAAAAACTTCAAACTTCAAGTCATTATTAGTAGGTGCTTCATTAATAAGAACTTGAAAAAGATAATATAATATGAATATCAATATCTCTTCAAATATTCTATAGTAATTATCTTTATAGTAACAAAACAATGATGAGTGGGATTTTCCTCCATAATGTTTACATTGAAAGAGAGTCCAACGGTTTGCTTTTTCATGACCAATCTTATTGCAATAGGTACATTGTGAAGATATCTTTATTCATTTGTCAATTATCATTAGAAATTCAAGTTCATCCATTTCCTTGATAAAATAGTAAAACCATTTGTGTACAATTGAAGCTATTCTACCTTTACTTCTTTCATAAATCTATAGGACATCTTTCTGATCAATATTCTTTTCTACCATTTGAATATGGTTTTTGATTTTATTCTCAATATTTCTTTCATAATATCATTCGAATATGTCTCTATAGAATCTACTCTTATCATATTATTGGCTTGTGAATTATCATAAAAAATTTTAAGCCTTTTTGGTTCTTCTCTTCTAACCATATCTTTCCTATTACCATTTCTAGTATCAAGTATATCTTTAAGCCATGTTGATTCCTTGAATCCTCTATACTTAATAAGTTCTTCCATTGTAAAAGAAATATTCTTGTTAGTATTAAAGATGAAAGACAACTTTGATAGAATTTTCAAATCTCTATACCTTTGAGGTTGACTTCCTTATAGTATATCAAACAATTGAAATTTTCTATTCTTTATTTCTCCTTAGTTTTGAATGATAGACTAAGGAAAATTCTCAAATTTTGAATTTATGTTGACAACCTTTTATCTCCCTAGTTTCAATATAATTATTTAATTTTATACCTTGTATCTCCCTACTGATTAAATGATAATATAATTTATCCACTTCTATTCTTCAAAATAACTGCTTTTATTTTTCTCTTGTCAACCAATAAATTGAATGCAATTTCAATCCTTCAAATATTCAACTTTATATCTCTTTCAATTTTGAATTAGAGACTAAACTATCAATGCAATTTCCCTTTGTCAAAATTTCTATGTTAAATTCCTTTTATCTCCCAAATTTTAAAAATATAATTTCCCAATTCTAAATTTCCAAAAACTAATTTTTATGTTGAAATCCTTAAAAATCTAAATCTAGAAATTTAGAAACTCTTTGAAAGAATATTTGCAAGTTTTGTATTCCTAAGTTGATTTAGGATACCTTATTTCTCCAAACTTATCAAATTACAAATACTTCAAATAGTTTTGTAATATTAAATTTTCAAATTACAAAACTTTAAAAATAACCACTTCAACCTTTAAATAAATCTTAAAAACTTTGTGAAAGCTTTCAAATTGCAATAATAAGATTTCTAAGGTTTCAAAATAATACTTCAAGGCCTTCAAGGTCTTATCTCTCCAAAAATAATTTCAATATTAACCTTAGACAATAATAATTTCTTTTAGCCTTATAACTCCTATCTTGGCATAAAATAAATTTCAAATGTAAAATATTACCTTCAAAATTTGAGGCACTCCTTCTTTGATGTTATATTCTTACTTTCTTTTGAAAATGGGTGCTCTTTATCCTTTTTGACTAGTCAACTAAGCTTCAAACTCTTCCTAGGTGCTTCAAACTATAATGTATGTCCTCCTTGCTATAGTAAATGAGCTTGTGCAAGTTTATTTTTATCCTATACAATAAATGGGTGTTCCAAGACATTTTATCTCCCTTGGTAACAATTTGCTTCTTGGATGACAAGTGAAAAATGACACCAAAACTCTTCTCTAACATAACCTACAACTATTCTCCTACTTCCAATGACTGATGGTGCTCCTCCTTCCTTGTGATAAGTGGTATAAGCAAGTTTATAACATTATTCAACCTTTAAAATGTTTTTTTATGCTTTGCTTAAAATAACATTTTTTTCTCCTTGGCTACGTTCTTTTTCTTCTCCTAACACTTGGTTGTGTGTGTAACTCACCAAACAAATGCAACGTTGCAAGGAAAATTATGAATAACTATTCTTCACTTCCTTTCTTGGTAGTTGCAAAATCCTAGACCTTTCGTATCTCTTTATGCCTTTAAAATATTAAAAGCTTATCTCCTTTTGTTGTTTATATTTTTAAGCTTGCAAACAATGCTTCCTCTTCTCCAATGGTGGCTCTTCTCCACTTAGGTGCTCTTATATGGGTGTATCTTCATGGAAGCTCTTATTTTAGGTAGTTTTTGACACTTTCCCCCTATGCTTCTTTGGCACCTTGGCTTCCTCTTCTGTGGCACTCAACCTTTGCTATTCAGTGGTGCTTTACTTGGTGGATCTACCACTCTTTTTAGTGGCTTTTCTTCACCCATGTTTTTTGCAATATTGGTCCTCTTATTGGTGTCTTTAGACACCTTAAATATTCCTTAGTTTTTAGCACTATCCGACATTTATTTTATTCAATAAATCTTAAAATAAATTTATACTTTGAAGAACATAGGCTTATACTGAGAAGGGGGTGAACAATATAAAACCACCTTTTACTTTTCTTTCCCAAACAATATTATCCAATATTATCAATGGTAATATCAAAAGCAGTAATAAAAAAAATGTACAAATCATCACACAAATGAGAGACACAAATTTAATGTGGTTCACCCAATGTGGGTTACATCCACGGAGAAAATATTTATTCTAAATTTTCTTAACAAATCTCTTGGGAATCAATTCCCTATTACAATATTTATGGACCTTCGTCCAAAGGAGATGCCAATCCCCTATGCTTTGATTTGTGGAACTCTCTCCATAGGAGGACTCTTTCTCCTTTTCTCTGGTTCGTGGAACTTGATCCAGGAGAACACTATCTCCTCAACTAGTTTGTCGATATCTCTCCATAGAAGAAATCTACTCCCTAGCTGGTTCATGGATCTCACTCCATAATATAACTCTTTCCCCTTACTCTAGTTTATGGATCTCTCTCCATAGGAGAACTCTATCCCCTCTAATTTGGCTAGTGATATTATAGAAGACTTCTACTCCTTGCTCTAGCTTGTGGATCTCTCTCCATAAGATACCTCTATCCCTACGATACAAGATGATGGATCTCTATCCACTTAATATTGTTGTCATCTTTGCTCTATCACCTCCAAAGCATATTCTTAACTCTATCTCAAATATGCAAAAAATTATATCCCAAGTCTAGCACAAATCCGCTCTAACTCTACTCACAAATCTACACCAAAATTTATCCCAAGTCTAGCACAAATCTTCTCTAACTCTGCACACAAATCTGCACCAAGCCTTAACACAAATCTTGATCAAATCTGCAACCAAACCTACTATCAATGTTATCTCAAATCTTCCTTAAGCCTTAACACAAAGATTTATAAATCAACCAAACCTGCTATCAACGTTAGCTCAAATTTATCCTCAATACTTCTCAAATACTTGCTCAAATCTATCCTCAAACCACTAACGAAACCTTCTAAAATATTTCTAAAACTTGCATACAACCACAACTTAAATCTCTTTCAAAATGCTCTCTTCACACAACCAAATTCTACTTAGAATTCTTTTAACCTCTCGAACATATAGATAATGATATGCTCTATCTAAAACTCAATATGTTTCATACTCACAAATCTTATACTCAATTAACCACTTTCTATCTCTTGCAAAATCCCTTTCAAATCAAATCAAATCAATGTATAACAAAACTAGTTTATTCTTCTTGTAAATTTTCT
Organism: Wollemia nobilis; assembly: GCA_028583015.1. Lineage (NCBI taxonomy): Eukaryota > Viridiplantae > Streptophyta > Pinopsida > Araucariales > Araucariaceae > Wollemia > Wollemia nobilis. Next base: position 10,233,159 of record JAQPPZ010001458.1, read on the forward strand.
CTCAAAGATCAATCACACCAATGCACAATTTCCCTCATAAAATTGATCTCAAACACCTTCACAATTTCTATCAGTATATCTCAAATCAATGTTCAATGAATTTCATACAGATGCACTAACTTGTCTTCAATCCTAGCACAAGTAGTTCAAAATATCTAAATAAAATGTCTCAAACCATTTCAACAATAGAAGCATAGATTGTTCTCAAATTCTATACAAATATATCTAAACCATTCAGCTATGAAGCAAAAATCCTAACTCAAATATTTCCAAAAATGCTTATCAAACAATCCTTTTCACTCCACCTTATGATCCATAAAACCTTGCTCAATAACACACCTCAAAGAAGGAGAAACATGCCCATACCTCTTATTTTATTTTATGAAGATATGTCATAGAACCTGTCTCACAAAAAACCAATCCTTCTTGTGCCACTTTAAGGGTTAGATAGCAAGATTCTATTTCAAAATATCCACATGAATTTTACCTCAAAAAGGTGCTCAATGAAATCTAAAAATAATGTTCTAGGATTCTTCTTTTGTTCTCAAGGATAATGCATTAAAGCTCAACAAAACCCTATCAAAAATTTCCTTTTTCATAAAGCAAGAATTACAAACAATAACATCATATTTTACACCTTTTATCTCCCACTTTCATAAAATAATTTCCAATTCATTTTAATTTCCAAGAACAAATATTTATAATTTTAAATAAATCATTTACACCTTATCACTCCAACCTTTCCATATATAAAATAAATGACAGTAATACCTTAAAAATATTATGCAAAAATTAGTTTCTCCTTATACCTCCTATATGTTAAGACTGTACACCAAATCACATCTTCCAAACACCAAGCATATCCAACATTAATCAACTTATATCATATCTTATAAAAATTAATCTCCTTATTGGCGTGGATGAGAATTGATCCTCAGACCTCAAACTCCTAAGCGCAGTGCTTAGTTGCTTGCGCTAGAAAAGTGATTGAGACCTAACACATGACCTCCACACTTTATCTCCTACCACGTCTATCGAAAAGGATAAAACATGTCAAAATTGATTCTAGGGATAATCGAACCATGAACCACTTCCCCACTACGTCTTAGTGTGAGTCGACCTCATCATTGGGCCACCCTGGTGGATGATGTCAATGCATGAACAAATGCAATTTGTTCATTTTGCTATGCGCTAGCTGAAACCAATCACTATCTTATTTTTTATTCATTGTCACTCTGCACGGGGTATGCAAAATTTATTGAAGGTCTTTCCAAAGAATTGAGGGGGTATTGATATGTTTCATGCACTCTTTAAATGATGTCAGACCTCCTTTGAATCATGATAAAAAATTGGACATCGACCCTTCTTTGAATTTCTAAAAGAATGATTTAATTTTTCTTTGGTGCCTTGAAACATTAGACTTAGGGTTTTTAATATTTTAAAAAATATTATAAACCATTTTATTTTCCTTGGGTCATTTTCACAAATAAGTAAACTTAGACTTTCCTTTGCAAATTGGAAACCCCCTTGGGTTTTTATTTACCAAATAAAACCTTTGTCACTATCAAGATTCCTTAATAATATTTAAATGTTAAATTTTGGACATTTTGAGTCCCTAAGTCAAAGTTGTCATTGGTGTCAAGATGCCAGTGATAGTTCTTCTCCAGTTCTAGTGCAAAGTTTAATGGAAGTTTATAATGGGTTAAAATATTTTTATTTTACACCAAAAATAATGGGTCAAAAAATGGTTTTAGTTCTCCTTTGGAAGCAAATATATCCAAAGCAATGGAAGGATATAATATTATAATATTTATTATAATATTTATCCAAGGTGGTGAAAAACCCAAATAAATTATTATAATTTTAATTATAATATTATTTGGTTTACAAAGGACAAATAATTATTTTTTATAAAACCCTAAGGTTGGATTTTGAAGGGAAAAATATTTTAAAGTGCAAAGGTTAAAGTAAATTAGACCCAAAGGTTGGGTTTAATAAAAGGCATTCAAAGCCTTTACTGTTGACGTCATGGAAGGAAGCATGTGAGCACCGATGTTGTTAATGCAATGAAGAAACATATAAATATGCCCAACAAACCTAAGTTTTATTTACCCTTGCTCGAATTAATAATTGGTGGCATGCGAAAAGAGAGCTTGTGCATTTATGAAAACGTGGCAGTGAAGGGATAAAGGAGAAATTTTTCATCCTTAATTTTCATTGGGCAAGTGTGGCCTAGTGGTAGTTGGAAAAGTGCAAATGCACTGGCAGCAATGTAGTTGACGTTTCGAATCCCTGCATGCATTGTTTGGTGAGTTGATTGAGGCACCCAAGATGCATGACCTTTTACCCTTGGTGGAAGGTGATGCAATATTAAGAAGCACATGGTGATTATTTAATATTGGAAGAGCACTTGTCTCGTACAGTTACTTTGGTTGTGGTTAAGGCGCTTATGGTGAGATGAGGTTGAGGGTTCGATTCCCTCCGAAGACAAGGTATTTAATTTTGATTTAAATTTTGTTAGTTGCCTAATGTTCGAGGAATAATGGTGCATAAGTGATTATTATTTTTATACATTAAGGCATGAAGTTTATGGTGAATTTTTGTTGAGGATTATTGTGGAAGGTTTGATATTTGAAGTTTATGGTGAATGTTTATTGAGGATTATTGTGGAAGGTTTGATATTTTAAGTTTATGATGAATTTTTGTTGAGGATTATTTTGGAGGTATTGATATTTGAGATTTAGTATTTTAGGAGTAATAAGGAGTTTTAGTAAAGTCTTAATTAATTTCTTATTAATAATTTTGAGCATTTTTTTTGTATAAGGGTTTTTCTAGCTAAAGAAGACTATGGTGAATGTTATTTTTGAGTTGGAGTAATAAGGTGTATTTTGGGTCATTATTCTATATTGTGATTTTATTGAAGTCTTCTAACCATTATTGAGATTTAAAAAGAGAAATTTGTGAGTGTGGTAAATTTGTGAGTCTGGAAAATTTGTGAGATCAACTCCTTATCAAGAAAAAAAGTATGGGCAAATTCTTTCTTGGTTGAGTTGATTTATTTCTTACTAGAAAATAAAGTTTGGAGTGAAAAGGATTTGATTAGGTTTTCCTTTTCAAAAGTGCTTGAGTTAATGCTTCAAGGTTTTCTAGAATTAAGAGTTGTCATTAAAACCTTGTTTGATAAGCATAGTTGTTGAAATTATTGGATTGTGTGAAGAATTGAGTTAGGACTTTGAAAAGAACATGAGCATAATTATTATGTGAAGAGTGTTTTATGAGCATTGTTGTTGAAGTGAGTTGTTGTGCAAATAACTTGAACTAGGGTTTGAAAAGAACATGAGTATCATTATTATGTGAGATTTTTTGTTGAGCATTGTTGGAAATATTTTGAGTTGGTTGATATATGCTTGGACTAGGGTTTGTGAGAAAGGGGACTTTCATTAAGTAAATGGTTGAGCTAAGTTGGTTGACCCTAGTCAAGTGGTTGCATGAATTGATTGTTCAAGTTCCATAAAACAAAATATTTTACATTTTTATTTGAGTTGTGAAAGTGATTGAACATTGAGTATAGAACATATCGAGTCTAATAATTCTCTTTATGCTTCTATGAGATTGAGAAAATTGAAAAAGTGATTGTGCATTGAGTATAGAACATATTGAGTCTCTAACAATTCTATTTATGCTTCTATGATATTGAGAAATTTGAGAAAGTGATTGTGTATTGATAGTAGAACATATTGAGTCTCTAACAATTCTCTTTATGCTTCTATCAGATTGGACAAGTTCTATGTGTGGACTTGTTACGCAGATTTTAGGTAAGTCATTGAGAAGACTTATGGACTGATTTTGTGTGACCTTTTGTAGAAGTTTACAATACATATTTGGTTAAGTTCTAGAGAGGACTTATTGAGCTAATTGAGACAAGTTCTGTGTGATCTTGTTGAGAAGAGTTGAGCAAGTTCTATGTGAGATTGTTGAGTAGAGTTGAGCAATTTTGTGTGAGATTGTTAACCAGTTTTGGACAAGTTCGGTGTAAGCTTTTTGAGAATATTTGGATAGGTTCTGAGTGAAATTTTTGAGCAAATTTGAGCAGGTTCTGTGTGGACCTGTTGAGCATATTTGAGTAGGTTTTGTGTGGAATTTTTGAGAATATTTGAGCAGGTTCTGAGTGGACCTGTTGAGCAGAGTTGTGTAGGTTCTAAGTGGACCTGTTAAGTAGATTTGAGTAGGTTTTGAGTGGACCTATTGAGCATATTTTTGCTAGACCTACTGGATTGTGTTTAGTGTAGATTTGAGTGTACTTGTGCTAGACTGATTAGACTATGTTTAGTGCAAGAATTGAGAAGATTTGTGCTAGACCAAATGGACTCTATTTAGTACAAGATATTGAGCAGAGTTGTGCTAGACCGACTAGACTGTGTTTAGTACAAAATTGATACAAAGCTTTGGATGTGATAGAGCAGAGAGGACAGAGTCTCTAGTTGATATAGATCCATCAGCCAAGGTAGTGAGGATAGGTCTTTTGAGTTGGGATAAGAGTCTTCAGTGGGGAGAGATCAACAAGCCAGTGTAGTGGAGGCAGTCATCTTCTAGAGGATCACCATCCAGAGTAGAGGAGAAGGAGTTCTCTTATGTATAGAGATCCACAAACCAGATTTAGGGGATCAACATCTCCTTTGGACAGAGGCCCATAAATATTGTAATAGGGAAGGATTCCCAAGAGATTATTTAAGAAATATTTAGAAGAAATATTTTCTCTGTGGAGGTAGCCATCTTTGGGTGAACCACATTAAATCTGTGTCTCTATTGTGTATGGTGTTTTGTGCATTGCTTTGATTACTGCTATTGATACTACTATCTATACACTGCATAATATTCATTTGAAAAGAAAAATAAAAAGTGCTCTTATACTGTTCACCACCCTCTTAGTATAAGCTTGTGTTCTTCATTAAAATCCTTTTGAAGAATTCTCTTTTCTTGCTTTCTTAACCATGGAAAAATATTTTGTCTTTGCCACCATAAAATATTTTTCTTTTGCAAGTACCACCATGGTAAATGCCTCATCCTGTCTTTTTGCCATATTACCTTAGACCCTTATAAAAATACCATCAACTTATGACATCAATGACAACTCATCATTCTCAAATTTCCAACAATATCCCCCTTTGTCATTGATGGCAACCCTTTTCGAAAAAAAAATTCTTACCACCGTATCCCAAAATTGCTCCTCCTGATTATGCTCTTTGAGAAGCTTCTCCCCCTAATTGAATTCTCTCCCCCTTAATCAAATCTCTCTCCCTTTGACATCAATGGAAAAGGGACTCCATTGGGGCTAAAGATAAGACTCTTAGCTTAGCCCCCTCCCCAACTCCTCTCCTTGAGGTGATTAATTTTTGGGTGGGAGTATTTCTACTCCCAACATACAATGCTATTTTTCTTTATCAACCTTCTTTCTCAACATACCATTTTGATCCTTTTGAGTGTCCCTATTCCTGATTATCTCTGGAAGCTCTGGAAACTTTATTATACACAACTTGGCCTTATGCCCTAGATTATTACACTTATAACACTTAATGTTGTAGTTCTTGGAAGGTGCAAATATCTTGAAGTTCCTCTTGGTGAAGCCATAATAATTTTTGTTATGAATCATGTAGTGGATTGTTTTATGACCAAATCGATTACAAGAGTAGCAATACCCTTGAAAGAAATATCCATATTTGAAAGAGTTTATATTCCTTTTAGTGAGGCTATACTCCTTTCCATGAGTCCTGTAGTGCATAGCCCTATGACCAAACTTATCACATGAAAAATATCCTTTAAAGAATTATTTTCTTGAACCCTCTAGTCTATTAGTCCTTTCTTTGCCTTCTCTATGATGATACATGTTTCTTGTTTGTACATTGTTTCCTTTCTTAGTGAAGATTCTATTATTCAACTTATCGACATAAGTCTCAATTTATTCTTCACTCTCTTCCTCTAAACTTTTCTCTTATTTTGAGTTTGGGCTTCATCATTCTTCTTATTTCCCTCATCCTTCTTCAAAACCAAGTCCTATTTTGATAGATGAAGATATTTGTGCATTGATAATCCTATCCAAAGTTTTTGAACTTTTCTCAAACTTGTGTAGCTTGTCCTTAGAATCTTGTACTTCCATCCTTACTAAAATTATCTCATGTTCTAATATTTCACATTATGACTCTTTTGCCTCTAAATTTTCACTCATGACCTCTTTAAGTCTCCTTTCATTAGCTATTGAGTTTGTTAGGTCTTGTATAAGCTTTATTTTTTCTTCCTCATATTCTTGAACTTGAGTCTTTAGTCTTGAATTCTTCTTTCTTATTTTTTTTCAATTCTCTAAGAGCAAAAATAAGTTCTACTTATAGACCTACTATGCATTCCTCTTCATTTTTTGAATCTTGTTCTACTTCTTGGTCTTCAAGAGCATCTTCATATTTTTCAACTTTATCTTCAATAGGAGAATTTTGTTACTCTTCTATTGCCAAAAAAATAGAATCTCTTCTTCTTCATTTTCTGAGGGTCTTTCATCATTGTCACTTGAAGCCTTGCATGTATTGTTAATATAGAAACTCTTCTTGTACCTTTGAAAGAATTTATTTTCATGCTTGCCTTGACCATACCTATTTTTCTTTCCATACCTGTATTTTCCTCCTTTATTTTTCTTATGATCTTGTTTCTCTTCACTGCTACTACTTCCATCTTCTGTATAATTAGATGCATAGTGACCAAAATTATTATAGTTAAAACATTTCACTATTTTCATACCTTTGTGCTTTCTTGAGTTCTTATTTCTTATACCATAGTTAGCTTCTTCATCATTGCTTGACTCACCACTTGATTCTAGTTTCTTATCTTTTATCTTCTTTGATGCTTTTAAAGTTGCCTCTTTTTTGGAGTTGGGTTCCTTTACTATTCTCAACTCATAAGCTATGAAAATTCCATGTAACTCATTCATAGTCAATTTTTCAATATCTCTCATCTCTTTTATAGTTGAAATGTTTCCATCATACCTCATAGGAATTGACCTTAATACTTTTTGAGAAACACTAGTCTTCAATTTCAAAACCAAGTCCATGCATGGTATTTAAAACTTCATCCACATGAAGCAAGTATGTAGCAATATCTTCCTTATCTTCCATATTCAAATATCCAAATATTTTCTTGTGGTTTTGTAGTTTTTCCATATTGACCTTTTTATCTCCCTCATATGTTTGCTTTAATTTTTCCTATATCTTTTGCTGATTTGTAATGCATAACTTTCACAAATTTTGTTTCATGTAATACACTTAAGATTCCATTCATAGCCTTGGAGTTATTCACATGTAAAATCTTATCATGTTTATCTGTGGGAGGAGTAAATGTAGGCGTGAACCCATACTCAATGGATTGCCATGTTTCATATCCTTATACCATTAAGTAAGTCTTCATTCTTATGCTTCAGAAAGCATAATTGTTCACATTGAATAATGGTGCCTTATTAATGAAGATCCATTCTAAGATGCCATTTGTGTTCCTGTAATATCTTACTTCAAGTTAGACATTTTTTAAGGAAACCACTCTAATACCAATTGAATAACACAGGCTTATACTGAGAGGGGGGATGAAAAGTATAATATTAACTTTTACTTTTATTTCCCAAACAATATTATCCAATATTATAAATGGTAATATCAATAGTGGTAATAAAAGCAATGCACAAATCATCACACACATGAGATACATAAACTTAACGTGGTTCACCCAATTTGGGTTACGTCCACGAAGAAAATATTTCTTCTAAATTTTCTCAACAAATATCTTGGGAATCAATTCTCTATTACAATTTTTATGGACCTCTATCCAAAGGAGACACTAATCTCCTATGAACTAATTTGTGGATATAGAAATAGGATAACTCTTTCCCATTTTCTCTACTTCGTGGAACTTGATCTAGGAGAACTCTATCTCCTCAACTGGTTTGTGTATATCTCTCTACAGAATAACTCTATCTCCCCAACTTGTTCATGGATCTCACTCCATAGGAGAAATATTTCCCCTTACTCTAGTTCATGGATCTCTTTCTACAAGAGAACTTAATCCCCTCTGATCTGGTTGGTGATCTTCTAGAAGACTTATGCCCCCAATTTTCTAGCTTATGGATCTCTATCCACATGAGACCTTTGTATCCACCACACTGGCTGATGGATCTCTATCCACTGAATACTGCTGTCCTCTTTGCTCTATCACCTCTAAATATTATTCTCAACTCTATCTCAAATTTGCACAAATATCCCAATTATAGCATAAATATTCTCTAACTATGCTCACAAATATACACCAAACTCTATCCCAATTCTAGCATAAATATGCTCTAACTTTACTCACAAATCTGCACCAATCCTTAACACAAATATTGATCAAATCAACAACCAAACCTACTATCAACTCTGTCTTAAATCTGCCTCAAGCCTTAACACAAATCTTGATCAAATCAGAAAACAAACCTACTATCAACTCTATCTCAAATCTACATCAACCCTTAACACAAAGCTTGAACAAATCAACAATCAAACATGTTCTCAATTTTGTTTCAAGTCTTCACAAGACTTGATCAAATCTATCCTCAAGCCTTCTCAAAGACTTGCTCAAATATATACTCAAGCCTTCTCAAATACTTTCTCAAATCTATCCTCAAACCACTCATGAATCTTGCTCAAATATTTCAAAAACTTGCATACAACCACAACTTAAATCTATTTGAAGATGCTCTCTTCACAAAAATAAATTCTACTTAGAATTTTTTTTAACTTTGGAACATATAGAGAATGATATGCTCTATCAAAAACTCAATATGTTTCAAACTCATAAATCTTGTACTCAATTAACCACTTTTTATCTCTTGTAAAATCCCTTTCAAATCTAATAAAAACAATGTATAACAAAACTGGTTTATTCTTCTTGAAAATTTTCTCTCAAAGATAAATCACACCAATGCACAATTTCCCTCATAAAATTAATCTCAAACACCTTCACAATTTATATCAATATCTCTCAAATAAATGTTCAAAATATTGATATTATCATAATGACATTGAGAGGGGGGGTGAATTAGTGTAGCTATTTAAATTCAAATCTACAACTCTTAAAGCTGAAGCAAAGAGAACTTAAAAGCAGATAAAGCAATTATCACAAGAGAGCACACCACAACACACAATGTTACGAGGTTCACCAATTTGGCTACTCCTCAAGAATGACTTGCTTGGACTACGGTCCAAATCCGACCTTTGCAAAACACCAATTTTACAATCTGTTTACCAGCACCCACTGGAAGGAGCACCAACCCCTGATTTATCTGCACCAATAGAAAGGAGAACCAACCCCTATACAAGCATCAACTTGGATTACAGTTTTGAAAACTATATTAATGACATAAAAATGCCTTCGCTCTTACAAGACCCTGACTGGTCTACAATTTATCAAAACATAGTAAACACTTACGGCTCTGCTTGTCGCTCTATTACAACACTCTTCTAACCCTCTTTCGCTAGCACTTTCACACATTCAATGGCAACCTAATTCTCCACACCACTGCCCTTTTATAATAATATTTTCATCTTGAAACACCTGTTCTTTTGTGACTTCCATAATCCTGCATGCACCCTATTAATAGACACTTTTGAAAGTAACTCCTTTATCACACAGTAATTTGTACATGCATTCTATTAATAGCTCTATTTCTTGCATGGGAATTTTAGTATAACTGCAGCTCGACGGTTACACTGCTTTACGGGTCCTATAACTACCATTCTGTCTTTAATGCACTAAGCTTATTTTAGCTTGCATGATTTCTATCTGTAACTGCCCTTGTAATTATTGCACCAACTTCAGTTGAATCTTCTTATATTTGCTGCATGATTTTCCTTTGCAAATACCCCTGTAACTATCATTCTACTTCAGTTAACTATCCGTAATCATGCTGTTGTGACCTGTCATGAAATCGTGACACTTCTGTCTCTTTGTACTCTTCTTGCTTTCTATCCACAAAAACATGACATGTCGCGATATCATGACACTTTTCACCTTCTTGTCCTCTTCTCAGCTTGCACCCACGAAAACATGACATGTTGTGAAATCCCGACACTTTTCGCCTCTTTGTCCTTTTCTCGACTTGCACCTGCGAAAACATGACATGTCATGAAATTGTGACACATTCGCTGCCTTGTGCCTTTTCTTGCCTTCACCTCGCAAAAATAGAACATGTCACAAAATTGCAACACTTTCACTTCCGTACTCTCCTTCTTTCCTTTTGTCGTGATATCACGACACTTTTTCTCCTTGGCGCTTTTCTTCTCATCGGGTCGCAAAAACCCGACATGTCGTGATATCGCGACACTTTTTCTCTACGAGCTCTTTCTCTTGAACCTGTCGCAAAATCGTGACACTTTTCCATCCATACAATCCTTCTTGCAAATTGTCACGAAATTGTGACACTTTTCTTTGTGAGCTCTTTCTCTCGAACCTGTCGTGAAATCGCGACACTTTTTCGTCCATACAATCCTTCTTGCAAATTGTCGTGAAATCGCAACACTTTTCTTTGCGAGCTCTTTCTCTCGAACCTGTCATGAAATCATGACACTTTTTCGTCCGTACAATCTTCCTTGCAGTATGTCATGAAATCGTGACACTTTTTCTTTCTCTGCCTTCCTCTTCGCTTCGGACCACAAAAATGAAACATGTCACAAAATCATGACATCTTTTTCTCTCTCCTCTTTTCTTCGCTTTGGACCGCAAAAATGAAACATGTCATGAAATTGTGACACCTTTTTCTCTCTCCTCATTTCTTCGCTTTGGATCATGAAAATGAAACATGTCACAAAATCACGATATCTTTTTCTCTCTCCTCTTTTTCTTCGCTTTGGACCGCAAAAATGAAACATGTCGTGAAATTGCAACACTTTTTCTACTTGTCTTTTTCTCTTCCAACATGTCGCGAAATCATGACATTTTTCCTTGCGCTTTCTCTCTCTTTGAACATGTCATGAAATCATGACAGTTTTCCTTGCGCTTTCTCTCTCTTTGAACATGTCACGAAATCGTGACAATTTTCCTTACGCTTTCTCTCTCTTTGAACATGTCGTGAAATCATGACGGTTTTCCTTGTGCTTTCTCTCTCTTTGAACATGTCGTGAAATCATGACAGTTTTCCTTGTGCTGACCAAACATGTCGCGATATTGCGACAGTTTTTCTTCTACGGCCAAACATGTCACGATATCGTGATAGTTTTCTTACTTTGTTGGCAATTTTGGGTACCTTGGGTACATTACCTTTGCTCTAAGTGTAGATGTTGTCATTGATGTCAAAGAGTTCTTGAAGCAATTTTATTTGATGTCAAATAATGTGTTTTGATGAAGGTTTCAGTTTGGACAGTGGTTTTTCAAGAAGATCAGAGTAGCCCAGTTGCAAAAGATTAAAAAAAAGACAAGTAAGAAAAAGTTTGCAGGCAGCTGGAAAAACTGTCACGATTTCGCGACATGTTTGAGGAGAGAGAAAGTGCTGGCAAAACTATCATGATTTCGCGACATGTTTGAGGAGAGAGAAATTTTTGGCAAAACTGTCACAATTTCGTGACATGTTGGAAGGTAGAGACGAAGCAGGAAAAACTGTCACAATTTTGCGACATGTTGATAGAGAAGAAGAGCAAGATGAAAAGTGTCACGATTTCGCGACATGTCGCATTTTTGTGACTCGGACAGTGCAGGAAGGCAAAGAAAGAAAAGTGTCATGATTTCGTGACATTCTGCAAAGGAGGCTGTACGGATGAAAAAGTGTCACGATTTCATGACATGTTGTAGAAGAGAGAGTCCGTAGTGTGAGTTGTCATGATTTCGTGACAAGATCGAAGAGAGAGAAAGTTGTTCAGGAACTGTCACGATTTTGTGACATGTTGCAAAGTTCCAAGTGAGGACTGTCATGTTTTTGCGACATGCTGCAGAGGTCGAGGTGATGACTGTTGTGATTTTGTGACATGCTGAAAAGCTCGAAGTGACAACTATCACGATTTCACGATGTGCAGCAAAGGAAAGAGTCTAAAATGATAAGCGTCATGATTTTGCGATAGGTTGAGTTGGCAGCATTCAGTTGGAGAAAGTGTCATGATTTCATGATAGAAACTAGAAGCAAGTCTTCTATAGGAGAAGTGTTGTGATTTCGTGACAAAAATAGAGAGGAAGGCTTTGTAGACAAAAGCGTTGTGATTTTGCGACATGTTCCAGTTTTGCGGGTGTAAGGCAGAAAGAAGCTCATGGCAGCGAAAGTGTCACGATTTCGTGACATGCTCCATTTTCCCTAGTGCAAGCAGAGAAGAAGGCCATGAAGTCATAAGGGTCGTGATTTCATGATAGAGTTGAAGATGACGTCAGCAGAAGCAGATGTGTCGTGATTTCATGACAAAAGCAGAGAAGAAGGAAATGGAGTCTAAAGTGTCACGATTTCATGACAGAGTTGTAGATGATGTCAGCAGAAGTAGATGTGTCATGATTTCATGACAAAAGAAGAGAAGAAGACATTAAATTCTAAAGCATCACGATTTCGCGATAGGAGTGAAGATGATGTAAGCAAAAGTTAGAAGTGTCACGATTTTGTGACAAGAACGTAGTCAAGGTATACAAAGGCAATAAGTGTCACGATATCATGACGTGTTGAAGTTTCATGCCAGAAGCTATAGAACCAGAGAGCGGTTGAAGGACAGAGTTAACCTTGAGTCGACAAAGTTAAATCTGGGCCAATGCAGCGTAGGGTTTTGTAGCCGACATAGTTGAAGAGTAACAACCGACTAAGTTTGAGATTTTTGATCGTGATTTCTACTATATAAAAGGAGGGCTATTTCGAGTTGAAGGTATCAAATGTGAGTATAAAAATTGCACAGATTAAGTCTGCGGAGCACAAAGAGTAGTTGTGTCGCATCGATCGAAGTGTGCATTCGAAGTGTGATTCATAGATAGAGTGCAGGGAAGAAGTTTATTCATCGAAAAGCAAAGAGTGTGAATACTGTGTTGTTGTGTTTGCGAAGAGTGTGCAAAGACTGTGCTACTGTGTTTTCACAAAAGTACATAAGTTGATCGAGTGCTGCTGTGTTTGTGTAGATAGTGAAAAGTTGGTTTCGACCAAGTGCGATTGTAACAAAAAATAACAGAGGAAGAGGACAAAATTGTGCCAGATCGAAGGACTGTGTTTGGTGCAGATAAGAGGACCAGCTTAGGAGGTGAAAGAGTTGAGGACAGAGGTCTCCAGCCAGAGCAGGGAAGACAGGTGTCTTCTGTGGATAGAGTTCCACTTGCCAAGGGCAGTTGAGGTAGAGGTCTTCTAGAGGATCACCAAAAAGAGCAGAGTTAGGGGAAGGTATCTCCTTTGGGTTGGTGCCCATAAACATTGTAGTCGAGAAAGGTTTTCCCAGATTCTGAGTTGATAAAATTTAGTGAAAAGTTTATCCGTGGAGTAGCCCACGTTGGGTGAACCACGTAAATTGTTGTGTCTCTTTGTGGATGATGTGTTGTGCATTGTTTTAATTGCTGCTATTGATACTGCTTTCTATACACTGCTTAATACTATTTTGAAAGTTGATTTTAAAGAAAAAGTAAAAAGTGGTCTTATACTATTCACCCCCCCTCTCAGTATAAGCTTGTGTTCTTCAATTGGTATCAAAGCAAGTTCCTTCAGAAAGGTTTAACAGTCGGAAGGAAGAACTGGTTAAGAACACAATGGATTATTCAAGTGGCAATGCAGAACCTATTCTTGTTGGATCATATTTCGGTCTGTGGAGTGCAAGAATGAAGGTTTATCTAATGGCACTTGGTAATGAGGTTTGGGAAGTGATTGAAGACGGGTACACTATTCCTAAAAATGGCCCTTATACTAAAGAAGACAGGCTCCTACATCACAGCTACTACTTCCATCTTCTGTATAATTAGATGCATAGTGACCAAAATTATTATAGTTAAAACATTTCACTATTTTCATACCTTTGTGTTTTCTTGAGTTCTTATTTCTTATACCATAGTTAGCTTCTTCATCATTGCTTGACTCACCACTTGATTCTAGTTTCTTATCTTTTATCTTCTTTGATGCTTTTAAAGTTGCCTCTTTTTTGGAGTTGGGGTCCTTTACTATTCTCAACTCCTAAGCTATGAAAATTCCATGTAACTCATTCATAGTCAATTTTTCAATATCTCTCATCTCTTTTATAGTTGAAATGTTTCCATCATACCTCATAGGAATTGACCTTAATACTTTTTGAGAAACACTAGTCTTTAATTTCAAAACCAAGTCCATGCATGGTATTTAAAACTTCATCCACATGAAGCAAGTATGTAGCAATATCTTCCTTATCTTCCATATTCAAATATCCAAATATTTTCTTGTGGTTTTGTAGTTTTTCCATATTGACCTTTTTATCTCCCTCATATGTTTGCTTTAATTTTTCCTATATCTTTTGCTGATTTGTAATGCATAACTTTCACAAATTTTGTTTCATGTAATCCACTTAAGATTCCATTCATAGCCTTGGAGTTATTCACATGTAAAATCTTATCATGTTTATCTGTGGGAGGAGTAAATGTAGGCGTGAACCCATACTCAATGGATTGCCATGTTTCATATCCTTATACCATTAAGTAAGTCTTCATTCTTATGCTTCAGAAAGCATAATTGTTCACATTGAATAATGGTGCCTTATTAATGAAGATCCATTCTAAGATGCCATTTGTGTTCCTGTAATATCTTACTTCAAGTTAGACATTTTTTAAGGAAACCACTCTAATACCAATTGAATAACACAGGCTTATACTGAGAGGGGGGGTGAAAAGTATAATATTAACTTTTACTTTTCTTTCCCAAATAATATTATCCAATATTATAAATGGTAATATCAATAGTGGTAATAAAAGCAATGCACAAATCATCACACACATGAGATACATAAACTTAACGTGGTTCACCCAATTTGGGTTACGTCCACGAAGAAAATATTTCTTCTAAATTTTCTCAACAAATATCTTGGGAATCAATTCTCTATTACAATTTTTATGGACCTCTATCCAAAGGAGACACTAATCTCCTATGAACTAATTTGTGGATATAGAAATAGGATAACTCTTTCCCATTTTCTCTACTTCATGGAACTTGATCTAGGAGAACTCTATCTCCTCAACTGGTTTGTGTATATCTCTCTACAGAATAACTCTATCTCCCCAACTTGTTCATGAATCTCACTCCATAGGAGAAATATTTCCCCTTACTCTAGTTCATGGATCTCTTTCTACAAGAGAACTTAATCCCCTCTGATCTGGTTGGTGATCTTCTAGAAGACTTATGCCCCCAATTTTCTAGCTTATGGATCTCTATCCACATGAGACCTTTGTATCCACCACACTGGCTGATGGATCTCTATCCACTGAATACTGCTGTCCTCTTTGCTCTATCACCTCTAAATATTATTCTCAACTCTATCTCAAATTTGCACAAATATCCCAATTATAGCATAAATATTCTCTAACTATGCTCACAAATATACACCAAACTCTATCCCAATTCTAGCATAAATATGCTCTAACTTTACTCACAAATCTGCACCAATCCTTAATACAAATATTGATCAAATCAGCAACCAAACCTACTATCAACTCTGTCTTAAATCTGCCTCAAGCCTTAACACAAATCTTGATCAAATCAGCAAACAAACCTACTATCAACTCTATCTCAAATCTACATCAACCCTTAACACAAAGCTTGAACAAATCAACAATCAAACATGTTCTCAATTTTGTTTCAAGTCTTCACAAGACTTGATCAAATCTATCCTCAAGCCTTCTCAAAGACTTGCTCAAATATATACTCAAGCCTTCTCAAATACTTTCTCAAATCTATCCTCAAACCACTCATGAATCTTGCTCAAATATTTCAAAAACTTGCATACAACCACAACTTAAATCTATTTCAAAATGCTTTCTTCACACAAATAAATTCTACTTAGAATTTTTTTTAACTTTGGAACATATAGAGAATGATATGCTCTATCAAAAACTCAATATGTTTCAAACTCATAAATCTTGTACTCAATTAACCACTTTTTATCTCTTGTAAAATCCCTTTCAAATCTAATAAAAACAATGTATAACAAAACTGGTTTATTCTTCTTGAAAATTTTCTCTCAAAGATCAATCACACCAATGCACAATTTCCCTCATAAAATTAATCTCAAACACCTTCACAATTTATATCAATATCTCTCAAATAAATGTTCAAAATATTGATATTATCATAATGACATTGAGAGGGGGGGGTGAATTAGTGTAGCTATTTAAATTCAAATCTACAACTCTTAAAGTCGAAGCAAAGAGAACTTAAAAGTAGATAAAGCAATTATCACAAGAGAGCACACCACAACACACAATGTAACGAGGTTCACAAATTTGGCTACTCCTCAAGAATGACTGCTTGGACTACGGTCCAAATCCAACCTTTGCAAAACACCAATTTTACAATCTGTTTACCAGCACCCACTGGAAGGAGCACCAACCCCTGATTTATCTGCACCAATAGAAAGGAGAACCAACCCCTATACAAGCATCAACTTGGATTACAGTTTTGAAAACTATATTAATGACTTAAAAATGCCTTCGCTCTTACAAGACCATGACTGGTCTACAATTTATCAAAACATAGTAAACACTTACGGCTCTGCTTGTCGCTCTCTTACAACACTCTTCTAACCCTCTTTTGGTAGCACTTTCACACATTCGGTGGCAACCTAATTCTCCACACCACTGCCCTTTTATAATAATATTTTCATCTTGAAACACCTGTTCTTTTGTGACTTCCATAATCCTGCATGCACCCTATTAATAGACACTTTTGAAAGTAACTCCTTTATCACACAGTAATTTGTACATGCATTCTATTAATATCTCTATTTCTTGCATGGGAATTTTAGTATAACTGCAGCTCGACGGTTACACTGCTTTACGGGTCCTATAACTGCCATTCTCTCTTTAATGCACTGAGCTTATTTTAGCTTGCATGATTTCTATCTGTAACTACCCTTGTAATTATTGCACCAACTTCAGTTGAATCTTCTTATATTTGCTGCATGATTTTCCTTTGCAAATACCCCTGTAACTGTCATTCTACTTCAGTTAACTATCCGTAATCATGCTGTTGCGACCTGTCATGAAATCGTGACACTTCTGTCTCTTTGTACTCTTCTTGCCTTCTATCCACAAAAACATGACATGTCGCGATATCGTGACACTTTTCGCCTTCTTGTCCTCTTCTTAGCTTGCACCCACAAAAACATGACATGTGAAATCCTGACACTTTCTGCCTCTTTGTCCTTTTCTCAGCTTGCACCTGCGAAAACATGACATGTCATGAAATCGTGACACATTCGCTGCCTTGTGCCTTTTCTTGCCTTGACCTCGCAAAAATAGAACATGTCACAAAATCGCAACACTTTCACTTCCATACTCTCCTTCTTTCCTTTTGTCGTGATATCACGACACTTTTTCTCCTTGGCAATTTTCTTCTCATCGGGTCGCGAAAACCTGACATGTCGTGATATCGCGACACTTTTTCTCTGCGAGCTCTTTCTCTTGAACCTGTCGCAAAATCGTGACACTTTTCCATCCATACAATCCTTCTTGCAAATTGTCACGAAATTGTGACACTTTTCTTTGTGATCTCTTTCTCTCGAACCTGTCCCGAAATCGTGACACTTTTTCGTCCATACAATCCTTCTTGCAAATTGTCATGAAATCGCAACACTTTTTTTTGCGAGCTCTTTCTCTCGAACCTGTCATGAAATCATGACACTTTTTCATCCGTACAATCTTCCTTGCAGTATGTCGTGAAATCGTGACACTTTTTCTTTCTCTGCCTTCCTCTTCGCTTCGGACCACAAAAATGAAACATGTCACAAAATCACGACATCTTTTTCTCTCTCCTCTCTTCTTCACTTTGGACCGCAAAAATGAAACATGTCATGAAATTGTGACACCTTTTTCTCTCTCCTCATTTCTTCACTTTGGATCATGAAAATGAAACATGTCACAAAATCACGACATATTTTTCTCTATCCTCTTTTTCTTCGCTTTGGACCGCAAAAATGAAACATGTCGTGAAATCGCAACACTTTTTCTACTTGTCTTTTTCTCTTCCAACATGTCGCGAAATCATGACAGTTTTCCTTGCGCTTTCTCTCTCTTTGAACATGTCATGAAATCATGACAGTTTTCCTTGCGCTTTCTCTCTCTTTGAACATGTCACGAAATCGTGACAATTTTCCTTACGCTTTCTCTCTCTTTGAACATGTCGTGAAATCATGACAGTTTTCCTTGTGCTTTCTCTCTCTTTGAACATGTCGTGAAATCATGACAGTTTTCCTTGTGCTTTCTTTTCGACCAAACATGTCGCGATATTGTGACAGTTTTTCTTTCTGGCCAAACATGTCATGATATCGTGATAGTTTTCTTACTTTGTTGGCAATTTTGGGTACCTTGGGTACATTACCTTTGCTCTAAGTGTAGATGTTGTCATTGATGTCAAAGAGTTCTTGAAGCAATTTTATTTGATGTCAAAGAATGTGTTTTGATGAAGGTTTCAGTTTGGACAGTGGTTTTTCAAGAAGATCAGAGTAGCCCAGTTGCAAAAGATTAAAAAAAAGACAAGTAAGAAAAAGTTTGCAGGTGGCTAGAAAAACTGTCACGATTTCGTGACATGTTTGAGGAGAGATAAAGTGCTAGCAAAACTATCATGATTTCGCGACATGTTTGAGGAGAGAGAAATTTTTGGCAAAACTATCACAATTTCATGACATGTTGGAAGGTAGAGACGAAGCAGGCAAAACTGTCACGATTTTGCGACATGTTGGTAGAGAAGAAGAGCAAGATGAAAAGTGTCACGATTTCGCGACATGTCACATTTTTGTGACTCGGACAGTGCAGGAAGGCAAAGAAAGAAAAGTGTCATGATTTCGTGACATTCTGCAAAGGAGGCTGTACGAATGAAAAAGTGTCACGATTTCGTGACATGTTGTAGAAGAGAGAGTCTGTAGTGTGAGCTGTCATGATTTCGTGACAAGATCGAAGAGAGAGAAAGTTATTCAGGAACTGTCACGATTTTGTGACATGTTGCAAAGTTCCAAGTGAGGACTGTCACATTTTTGCGACATGCTGCAAAGGTCGAGGTGATGACTGTTGTGATTTTTTGACATGCTAAAAAGATCGAAGTGACAACTATCACGATTTCACGATGTGCAGCAAAGGAAAGAGTCTAAAATGATAAGCGTCATGATTTTGTGACAGGTTGAGTTGGCAGCATTCAGTTGGAGAAATTTTCATGATTTCATGATAGAAACTAGAAGCAAGTCTTCTATAGAAGTGTTGTGATTTCATGACAAAAATAGAGAGGAAGGCTTTGTAGACAAAAGCGTTGTGATTTTGCGACATGTTCCAGTTTTGCGGGTGTAAGGCAGAAAGAAGCTCATGGCAGCGAAAGTGTCACAATTTCGCGACATGCTCCATTTTCCCTAGTGCAAGCAGAGAAGAAGGCCATGAAGTCATAAGGGTCATGATTTCATGATAGAGTTGAAGATGACATCAGCAGAAGCAGATGTGTCGTGATTTCATGACAAAAGCAGAGAAGAAGGAAATGGAGTCTAAAGTGTCACGATTTCATGACAGAGTTGCAGATGATGTCAGCAGAAGTAGATGTGTCATGATTTCATGACAAAAGAAGAGAAGAAGACATTAAATTCTAAAGCATCACGATTTCGCGATAGGAGTGAAGATGATGTAAGCAAAAGTTAGAAGTGTCACGATTTTGTGACAAGAACGTAGTCAAGGTATACAAAGGCAATAAGTGTCACGATATCGTGACGTGTTGAAGTTTCATGCCAGAAGCTATAGAACCAAAGGCGTTTGAAGGACAGAGTTAACCTTGAGCTGACAAAGTTAAATCTGGGCCGATGCAGCGTAGGGTTTTGTAGCCGACATAGTTGAAGAGTAACAACCGACTAAGTTTGAGATTTTTGATCATGATTTCTACTATATAAAATGAGGTCTATTTCGAGTTGAAGGTATCGAATGTGAGTATAAAAATTGCACAGATTAAGTCCGCGGAGCGCAAAGAGTATTTGTGTCGCATCGATCGAAGTGTGCATTCGAAGTGTGATTCATAGATAGAGTGCAGGGAAGAAGTTTATTCATTGAAAAGCAAAGAGTGTGAATACTATGTTGTTGTGTTTGCGAAGAGTGTGCAAAGACTGTGCTACTGTGTTTTCATAGAAGTACATAAGTTGATCGAGTGCTGCTATGTTTGTGTAGATAGTGAAAAGTTGGTTTCGACCAAGTGCGATTGTAACAGAAAATAACAAAGGAAGAGGACAAAATTGTGCCAGATCGAAGGACTGTGTTTGGTGCAGATAAGAGGACCAACTTAGGAGGTGAAAGAGTTGAGGACATAGGTCTTCAGCCAGAGCAGGGAAGACAGGTGTCTTCTGTGGATAGAGTTCCACTTGCCAAGGGCAGTTGAGGTAGAGGTCTTCTAGAGGATCACCAACAAGAGCAGAGTTAGGGGAAAGTATCTCCTTTGGGTTGGTGCCCATAAACATTGTAGTCGAGAAAGGTTTTCCCAGATTCTGAGTTGATAAAATTTAGTGAAAAGTTTATCCGTGGAGTAGTCCATGTTGGGTGAACCACGTAAATTGTTGTGTCTCTTTGTGGATGATGTGTTGTGCATTGTTTTAATTGCTGCTATTGATACTGTTTTCTATACACTGCTTAATACTGTTTTGAAAGTTGATTTTAAAGAAAAAGTAAAAAGTGGTCTTATACTGTTCACCCCCCCTCTCAGTATAAGCTTGTGTTCTTCAATTGGTATCAGAGCGGGTTCCTTCGGAAAGGTTTAACAGTCGGAAGGAAGAACTGGTTAAGAACACAATGGATTATTCAAGTGGCAATGCAGCACCTATTCTTGATGGATCATATTTCGGTCTGTGGAGTGCAAGAATGAAGGTTTATCTAATGGCACTTGGTAATGAGGTTTGGGAAGTGATTGAAGACGGGTACACTATTCCTAAAAATGGCCCTTATACTAAAGAAGACAGGCTCCTACATCACAGCAATTCAAAAGCAATGAATGCAATCTTGAAGGGCTTACAAAAAGCAGATCTCACCAAAGTTATTCACTAAAAGATAGCTAGTGAAATGTGGAAACAATTACAGGTGGTTCATATAGGTGATGCAAATGTTCGAAAGGCCAAATTAAGACATTTTAAAGGTATGTTTGAACAACTCAAAATGAATGATGATGAAAAGATTAGTGACTACATGCTTCGTATGGATGAGGTTGTTAACTCCATGAAAGACCTAGGTCTTGAGCTTGCTGAAAATGATGTGTGTGATAAGATTTTAAGATCTCTTCCTAATAGATTTAGTGAAAAGATTTCTGCTATTGAGGAACCTAAAGATTTAGATAAGTTGAAAAAGGATGAGCTCGATAGTATTCTTGCAGCATTTGAGCTGAGAACTCAAGTGAAAGTTGATGTCAAGAAAGAGGCAGCTTTCAAAGCTTCCAAGAAATCAAAGGGCAAACAGATTCAAGAGAGTGATGAGTCTTCTAGTGAGGAAGAGGCATACTACAGCAAGAAAGGCAAGTTTTCTAGAAAGCACAAAAGCAAGAAAAATATAAGATGTTTCAACTATGGAAATTTTGGTCATTATGCTACTGACTGTACTGTTTCCAAGAATGAAAGTGATGAAGATATATAGGATGTTAAGAGCAAAGATTCTAAAAAGCATAGGTATTTCAGAAAGAACAAAGATGAGCACAGTAATCAAGGAAAGAGGTATTCACACAAGAACAAGAAGAGCTTCTACTTGGACAAAGCAAGTAAGTGTTCTAGCAGTGATAGTAAAAGTTCTTCTAGTGATGATGAAAATGAGATGCTATTTATTTCAGAAAAGGAGGAAGAACCAAAACATGAATTCATTATCATGAAATGTTTTAGATGTGGAAATTTTTGGCACCTTGAGGATGATTGCACAAATAATGAATTGGTTGCTAGTATGTATGAGGATGCTTCAAAAAATGATAAGGAAGATGCATGTATGGTTTTCGAAAAGGGTAGTACCTCTAGTGATAAGAAATCTGAAAAAGGCCTTGATAATTCAAAATGCAATAAAATAGAGGATCTTGAATGTGAAATTACTAATGCTCTTAGTGTTTTGAAAAAGGAAAGAAAGAAGAATGCTAGACTCAAGGATAAGTTAGATGAATTTTGTATGGAGAGAGATGAACTCATAGAAAGTCTTGACATCTCTATGGCTAAGACACAAGAACTCAAGAATGAGTTAGAATCTAAGGTGCTTGAGTACAGTGAATTAGAACAGAAAATGGCTTCCTTGAAAGAGGAAAATAAAAAGTACAAGGATAAGCTGTATAGGTTTCAAGAAAGCTCCATAAAGGTTAAATCTCTTATCAAAGGTCAAAGAAAGACAACAGATAAAACAGGTCTTGGTTTTGTTAAACCACACAAGGAACGGATTGGGGAATATAGTAAGAGATTTCAGAAAGAAGAGAGTTCTGATGAAGAGAGTATTTCATAGAAAGAGTCCATGAGTGATAAATGCGCAAAAATAGAAAACAGAATTCTGAATGCGAAGAAGAAGTATTCGGGACCCAAGAGGTCAAACAAAAGAATATTTCATGGCAAATGTTTTGCGTGTCAAAGGTTTGGTCACACGGCTTCTCAGTGCATAGATAAAATGAAGAGGGTTAACAAAAATTTCATAAGTTTTAGTTTCTTTCAAGGGTATTGTTACTCTTGTCAACAGTTCGGGCATAAAGCAATTTTTTGCAAGGCTAATTACAGGAACATGGTTAGTCATAACAAGAAGATTCAAAGAACAGGTATGCCGAATAGAAATAACTTTGTTACTTGTTATAAGTGCAACAATGTAGGTCACACAGCTAGACAATGCAGAGCTGATCTTCCAAGGTACAGGAACAGGAATAGTGATAAACAGGTCCAAGTATCAAGGTGTGGACAAGAACAAGAAAAGTGACAAGAACAAGAAAAGTGACAAGAACAGAAACATTGACAAAGAGTTCAAGAAAATGCCCGGCAAAGAAATTGTAGACACTGATGATGATGAGTGTCTAATGGGAGTTTCACTCCCACCCCTGTTTTAATCACCTCATCAAGAGGTGGGGGAGGGACTAAGCTAAGAAGATCATTCTTAGTCTCGAGCCCCAAAGGTGGCCCTTTGCCATTGATGACAAAGTGGGAGAGATATGAGTAAGGGGGAGATATGAGTGAAGAAGAGAGCTTCAAGTCAGGGGGAGCAAAAAAAACTTTAAAGATATATTCTCAGTTGTTGGATCAGTAGATTTCAGTTTTGGCTCTTAAAGATGTGTTTCAGTAAAAGTTTGCCATCAATGACAAAGGGGGAGATTGTTGGCAATTTTGGGTACCTTGGGTACATTACCTTTGCTCTAAGTGTAGATGTTGTCATTGATGTCAAAGAGTTCTTGAAGAAATTTGATTTGATGTCAAAGAATGTGTTTTGATGAAGGTTTCAGTTTGGACAGTGGTTTTCCAAGAAGATCAGAGTAGCCCAGTTGCAAAAGATCAAGAAAAAGACAAGTAAGAAAAAGTTTGCAGGCGACTGGAAAAACTGTCACAATTTCGTGACATGTTTGAGGAGAGAGAAAGTGTTGGAAAAACTGTCATGATTTCGCGACATGTTTGAGGAGAGAGAAAGTTTTGGCAAAACTGTCATGATTTTGTGACATGCTGGAAGGCAGAGACAAAGCAAGCAAAACTGTCGCGATTTCGTGACATGTTGGCAGAGAAGAAGAGCAAGATGAAAAGTGTCATGATTTTGGGACATGTCGCATTTTCGTGACTCGGACAGTGCAGGAAGGTAGAGAAAGAAAAGTGTTGTGATTTCATGACATTCTGCAAAGGAGGCTGTACGGATGAAAAAGTGTCACGATTTTGTGACATGTTGCAGAAGAGAGAGTTCACAGTGTGAGCTGTCACAATTTCGTGACAAGATCGAAGAGAGAGAAAGTTGTTTAGGAGCTATCATGATTTTGCGACATGTTGCAAAGTTCCAAGTGAGGACTATCACATTTTTGTGACATGCTACAGAGGTCAAGGTGACGACTGTCATGATTTTGTGACATGCTGAAAAGCTCGAAGTGACAACTGTCATGATTTTGTGACGTGCAGCAAAGGAAAGATTCTGAAATGATAAGCATCGTGATTTTGTGACAGGTTGAGTTGGCAGCATTCAGTTGGAGAAAGTGTCACGATTTCATGACAAAAACTAGAAGCAGGTCTTCTATAGGAGAAGTGTCATGATTTCACGATAGAAGTAGAGAGGAACGATTTGTAGAAAAAAGCATCATGATTTCGTGACATGTTCAAGTTTCACGGGTGTAAGGCAGAAAGAAGCTCATGGCAGCGAAAGTGTCGTGATTTCGTGATATGCTCTATTTTTGCTAGTGCAAGCAGAGAAGAAGGCCATGAAGTCATAAGGGTCACGATTTCACGACAGAGTTGAAGATGACGTCAGTAGAAGCAGATGTGTCACGATTTCACGACAAAAGCAAAGAAGAAGGAAATGGAGTCTAAAGTGTCGTGATTTCACAACAGAGTTGCAGATGATGTTAGCAAAAGTAGATGTGTCGTGATTTTGTGACAAAAGCAGAGAAGAAGGCATTGAAGTCTAAAGCATCACAATTTCATGACAGGAGTGAAGATGATGTAAGCAAAAGTCAGAAGTGTCACGATTTCACGACAAGAACGTAGTCAAGGCAGACAAAGGCAATAAGTATCGCAATTTCGTGACAATAGGCAAAAGAAGGTGTACTATAGGAAAAGGTGTCGTGATATCGTGATATGTTGAAGTTTTGTGCCAAAAGCTATAGAACTAGAGGCGGTTGAAGGACAGAGTTAACCTTGAGCCAACAAAGTTAAATCTAGGCCAATGCAGCGTAGGGTTTTGCAGCTGACATAGTTGAATAGTAACAGTCGACTAAGTTTGAGATTTTTGATCATGATTTCTACTCTATAAAAAGAGGGTTGTTTCGAGTTGAAGGTATCAAATGTGAGTATAAAAATTGTGCAGGTTAAGTCTACAATGCACAAAGAGCAGTTGTGTCACATCGATCGAAGTGTGCGTTCGAAGTGTGAATCGTAGATAGAGTGCAGGGAAGAAGTTTGTTCATCGAAAATCAAAGAGTGTGAAGACTATGCTGCTGTGTTTGCGAAGAGTGTACGAAGACTGTGCTACTATGTTTTTGCAAAAGTACATAATTTTATTGAGTGTTGCTGTGTTTACATAGATAGTGAAAAGTTGGTTTCGACCAAGTGCAGCTGTAACAAAAAAGAACAGAGGAAGAGGACAAAATTATGCCAGACCGAAGGACTGTGTTTGGTGCAGATAATAAGACCAGCTTAGGAGGTGAAAGAGTTGAGGACAGAGGTCTCTAGCCAGAGCAGGGAAGACAGGTGTCTTCTATGGATAGAGTTCCACTTGCTAAGGGTAGCCAAGGCAGAGGTCTTCTAGAGGATCACCAGCAAGAGCAGAGTTAGGGGAAGGTATCTCATTTGGGTTGGTGCCCATAAACATTGTAATCGGGAAAGGTTTTCCTAGATTTTGAGTTGATAAAATTTAGTGAAAATTTTATCCATGGAGTAGCCCGCGTTGGGTGAACCACGTAAATTGTTGTTTCTCTTTGTGGATGATGTGTTGTGCATTGTTTTAATTGCTGCTATTGATACTGCTTTCTATACACTGCTTAATACTATTTTGAAAGTTGATTTTAAAGCAAAAGTAAAAAGTGGTCTTATACTGTTCACCCCCCCTCTCAGTATAAGCTTGTGTTCTTCATACTTGTCTTTTTCTTTGATATTTTGAATGTTGGCCTCTTCTGTATTCTTGGAAATTCATTGTACATGCTTTGACTGACCTATGAACTCCTATCCATTGCATCAACTGATCTATCTGTCTATGTTGACAACAATGACAATACTGTTTCTGCACCTTGCTCAACAATCTCCCCCTTTGGAATTGTTGGCAACACATGTGCAATTTCCTGTAATTCTTCTCCCCCTTTGACAATAATACCAAAGGGCTGCTGCAGACTCCCCCTAAGTCTATGCACAACATTCTCAGAAAAACATTGTTATAGTTAGCAAAAATCATGAATATGAGCAAAACTATAAACATAGGCATAAATGCTCCCCCTGAGAATGTGGTCCCGATTGCTAGTCAATTCTTGGGAAACATGACCACTCCCAACTTACTCCGTAGGTACTCAAAAACTTCTTTGGGCAACGGTTTTGTGAAGATATCCACTACTTGCTTTGTAGTTGGAACAAAATCCAATTTAACCTCACCTTTCGCAACTTTATCCTTCAAAAAGTGATACCGGATTGCAATATGTTTGGTTCGAGAATGCATAACCAAATTCTTTGAGACGTTAATAGCACTAGTGTTATCACATTTAACTGAAATTGGATCTTTGAAGTGAATACCAAGATCTTTCAGGATTTTTCTCATCCATAATATCTGTGTACAACACGTTGTCATTGCAATGTATTTTGCCTCTGCTGTGGATAGAGAGACTGATTCTTGTTTCTTGCTGTGAAATGCTACCAGCCAGTCTTCAAGATAAAATGCTCCTCCACTGGTACTCTTTCTATCATCTATACATCCTGCCCAATCTACATCTGAATATGCAATAAGAGTGAAGTCCTTACCTTTTGGATACCACAACCCATACTCCATAGTACCCTTGAGGTATCGAAGAATCCTCTTCACAGCTATCACATGAGTCTCTTTGGGACTAGCTTGAAATCGTGCTACCATGCATACTGCCTGTAAGATATCTTATCTTGGAGCTATTAAATACAATAAGCTCCTAATCATAGATATGTGCATGGTTTGATCAAAATCTAGAGATTTGTCATCCTTGCTCAACTTGCAACCTGTTGTCATGGGAGTGCTAACAGGTTTACAATCCTCCGTTGTGAATTTTTTCAGCATTTCTTTCACATATTTAACTTGAGAGATAAAAATGCCCTTTTCATTTTGATTAACTTGAAGTCCGAGGAAATACGAAAGTTCACCAATCATAGACATCTCAAATTATTTCTTCATTTTATTTGTTATGTCTCTACAAGACTCATCCATGCTGCTGCCAAATATGATATCATCTACATAAACAACAAGTACAATAAGATGGACATTCTCTGTTTTGACATACAAATTGTTGTCCACCATACCTTTCTTGAACCCCTGTTGAATAAGATAGTTATCCAGCCTTGCATACCACGCTCTGGGTGCCTATTTCAGACCATACAAATATTTCTTTAACTTGCAAACAAAATTGGGATTGTCACCGAGTTGGAAACCATCTGGCTGCTCAATATAAACTTCTTCAAGTTTGCCATTCAGAAATGCTGATTTCATGTCCATCTGATAAACTTTAAAATTCTTGTGTACAGCTAAAGCCAGAAACATTATAATTGCCTCGAGTTTAGCCACTGGTGCAAAGGTCTCCTCAAAATCAATACCTTCACCTTGAGCATAGCCTTTACAGACCAATATTGCCTTATTTTTGACAACCTATCCGTCTTCATTCAATTTGTTTCAAAAAATCCATTTAGTACCGATTATGTTTTTATTTGCAGGCCTTGGTACTAACTCCCAGGTTTTGTTTTTATCAATCTGATCTAGTTATTCATTTATTGTCTTCATCCAAATTTCATCTGTGCTTGCTTCAGCAACATTTTTGGGCTCAATTTTGGATAATAGAGAGTAGTTCCTTACTACTATTCTCCTTGTCTGAATACCAACTGTGGGGTCCCCAATAATTTGCTCTCTGGGATGATTTTTTTTCTAGCTGCCTATTTTGAATTTCTTGTTTTCTTCTACTTCTAATTCAATCTCCTTATTCTCTTATGTTTCCTTTTTTTCATCTCCTTCAATAACTTCTTTATAAATAGGGTAGTTTTCTTCATAGCTAATTTCTCATTCCCTACCTTCATCAACCTTAACATAGGCACTCTCCACAATTTTCTTTAGCCTTTTTTTATAGCATGTGTAGGCTTTGATTTTTGTCGAATAGCCAAGGAAAATTCCTTCATCAACTTTATCTTCAAACTTACCAAGATTATCTTTAGTTCTTTTGATGGAGCACTTGCTGCCAAAAACTTTGAAGTATCTTGTTGTTGCCTTTTTGCTGAACCATAGCTCATAAGGAGTTTTTCTTTCATGTGTCCTCAACATGCACCTATTTTGGATGTAAATCGCAGTATGAACTGCCTCTTTCTAGAATCTGTTTGCTATTTTGTTCTCTGTCAACATTGTACATGCCATTTCCTACACTGTTCTGTTCTTTCTTTCAACAACACCATTCTTCTGAGGTGTCCTTGCTACTGAAAACTATCTTTTGATCCCATATTTTTGATAGTACTCTACAAACTCCTCTAAGATGAACTATCCTCCTCTATCTGATCTTAAGCATTTAATTCATTTTTCTGTTTGATTCTCAACCAAATTTTTGAAAGTCTTGAACATTTCAAAGGCATCTAATTTAAGCTTTAAAAATAGTACCCATGTCATCCTGGAATAGTCATCTATGCACAACATAAAGTATTTGTCACCATTTATGCTTTGTGTTCTCATGGGTCCACATAAATCAATATGTATTAGCTCTAAAGGTTTGCTGGTGAAGTATTCCTTTGATTTAAATGTGTATCTAGTTTGCTTCTCTTTTTGGCATGAAGCACAGATGCTATTTAATGGTTTGCCAATGGTGGGTATATCTCTTACTGCCCTTTTTAAACTTATTTTTACCAGATTGTCAAAGCTAATATGACCGAGGCTCTTGTGCCACAGCCAATTTTCATCTACCTGTCCAATTAAACATGCTCCTTCTAAAGTCTTTGAGAGAGTATACAGATTTCCAAAAGTCCTCGATCTAGTAGCTATCATCTTCCCACTGTGTGCTTTTCTGACATCACAGCCCTGCTTCTTAAAAATGACTCCATGACCTCTGTCACATATTTGGCTTACGCTCAGTAGGTTGTGCTTCAAACCAATCACAAACAGGACTTCTTTGGAATTGATTTTTCCATCACTTATCTTGACTGATCCTTTGCCAACTATCTTGGCTCCATCATTATTTCCAAATTTAACTGAGCCACCTTAATATTTTTGTAACTTTTCAAACTTTTGTTTATCACCTTTCATGTGACTGGAGCATCCACTATCCAGTATCCATGGTGCATATTTTTTCTATGCTTTAAATGCTGACTGTACAATCAAGGATTCCTTTTCTTCCTTGGGTTGCTCCTTTTCTTTCCACTCTAGTTTGACTACAGTTTTGGTCACTTGTTTAGAATTTTCTTTGTTAGTGGCTTGTGCATGTTTTTCTGGGAATTTTTTGTTTTGTCTTAAACCATTTGGTTGATATTTTCTTCCTTGATATTTATTTTTTGAATATGTACTTCTACAATTTATTGCAACGTGTCCAAAGTTATGACAGTTATAGCATTCTACTGCATAATCCATAAAGGGTGAAAAGACATTTCTACTGGTGAAATTTCTTTGTCCTATATTATAAATGCAATTTGAAATCTTATGACCGTAAGCATTGCATTTAAAACAATAACCAAAAAATGATTGATTGAATTTAGGAGTTGGTTTTTGCCATTTTGTAGTAGGAGCCACAAATCTTCTTCTCCTTTGATGTGAGATTTTTGTGAATGCATCATTGTCAATGCTCTTTTCGTGCCTGGCATTATTGATTTCTTTTGCATGATTTGTTTTTCCTTGATCAACCCTGATCTTATCTTCTTTCTTTATAGGTTCTATAGTTAAGGCCTTTGATCCATTTGACGATTCTCCTTTGATGAAGCCCAAGCCAAATTTGATGCCTGTACTCCTTTGGCTATTTATAATCTTTTCCAGCTTCACAGAGCTTCATTCAAGTTTGTGATAACAACTCAATTTTTGATTCATCTCTTTTAGCTGAATCCTTAAACCAACAATTTCTTCTTCCAGTTTGCTGCATTCATCTATTTTCATGGTTAATTGTACTTCGAGTTCTTCAGACATTTTTTTAAATTCGTCTATCTGTACTTTCAAACTATTTATTATGTCATTGGCATCCTCTAGATTTCTTGAAACATTTTTATTATTTTTCCTTTCTGTACTCAACTCTTTAAGTGCAGCAACCAACTCACCTTCCAGATATTCTTCAGCCTCATCCTTAAGGTTTTTATCACCTTCCTATTTTTTTTCAATTTTTTCTTCTTCAAATGCCATGAACAAAGCTTCACCTATTTCTTCTTCAGAATCCTCACCTGAGCTTTCTTCAGAAGATCTAAAATTCTTGGATATGAAACTTTTCTTCTTGAAGTTGCTTTTTCTAAAATTTGGTTTCTTCTTCCAGTCACCTTTTTCTTGGTGTGACCCTTCATCATTTTTGGTTTTCTCATTCATTGGACATTTAGCTGCAAAGTTCTCGATGCCTCCATAGTTGAAGCACTTAAACGGTAACTTTCCTCTATATTTTTCTTTTCCATTTATAAGTTTTCAAACAAATTTAGCTTCCATTTCATCCGATGTCTCTTCATCCTCAGATTCTTGTTTAGTTTTTATATTTTTGTGTGCTTTAAAAGCAGCTTCTCTGTCTTTGGGCTTAGCTTGTCATATTCTCATTTCGTATGTAGTCAAAGAACCATGCATCTCATCCATGCTAAAAGTATTGAGATCTTTAGCTTCTTCTATAGTAGAAACTTTAGAATTAAATATTTTATGAAGAGTTCTTAGTACCTTTTTCACGACGACCGCATCTTCCATTTCCTCGCTGAGTCCTCTAATCGCATTAATGATTCCATTGACTCTCAACATATAGGCCTCTATGTTCTCATTGTCATTCATTCTTAATGCTTCGAACTGAGCTCGATGTGTTTGTAGCTTGGCTTCCTTGATCTTGTCATCTCCTTCATGAATGCTCTTCAGTTTGTCCAACATGTCTTTTGCCATTTTACAGCTCATGATCCTTATTAGTTCACTGTCCACTAAACTACACATTATAGCATTCTTTGCTTTAGAGTTATTCTCAAATGGTTTCTTATCGATAGCATCGGTTGGAGGTGTGGCGGGTATTGTGTATCCACTTTCTATTGAATCCTAGATGTCGTATCCCAGAGCACAAAGATATGTCTACATCTTTATTTTCCAAAATGAATAATTAGTTCCATCGAACAATGGAGCTTTATTTGATGAGAATATTTCACCACCTGCCATTGTGTTCCTTCCCAGATCACCTTAGATGATTAAGCTTATTTAGGAACCTTGCTCTGATACCAATTGATATTCTCATAATGACATTGATAGGGGGCGTGAATCAGTGTAGCTATTTAAATTCAAATCTATAACTCTTAAAGCTGAAGCAAAGAGAACTTAAAAGCAGATAAAGCAATTATCACAAGAGAGCACACCACAACACATAATGTAACGAGGTTCACCAATTTGGCTACTCATCGAGAATGACTGCTTGGACTATGGTCCAAATCCAACCTTTGCAAAACACCAATTTTACAATCTATTTACTAGCACCCATTGGAAGGAGCACCAACAGAAAGAAGCACCAAACCCTATCCAAGCACCAACTTGGATTATAGTTTTGAAAACTATATTAATGACATAAAAATGCCTTCACTCTTACAAGACCCTGACTGGTCTATAATTTATCAAAACATAGTAAACACTTACGACTCTGCTTGTCGCTCTCTTACAGCACTCTTTTAACCCTCTTTCGGTAGCACTTTCACACATTCAACGACAACCTAATTCTCCACACCATTGCTCTTTTATAACAATATTTTCATCTTGAAACACCTGTTCTTCTATGACTTCCATAATCCTGCATGCACCCTATTAATAGATACTTTTGAAAGTAACTCCTTTATCACATAGTAATTTGTACATGCATTCTATTAATAGCTCTGTTTCTTGTGTGGGACTTTTAGTATAACTACCGCTTGACGATTACACTACTTTACGGGCCCTATAACTACCATGTTGTCTTTAATGCACTGTGCTTATTTTAGCTTACATGATTTCTATCTGTAACTACCCCTGTAACTGTCGCACTAACTTTAGTTGACTCTTCTTATATTGGCTACCAGATTTTCCTCTACAACTGCCCCTGTAACTGTCATTCTACTTCAGTTAACTATCCGTAATCGTGTTGTTGCGACCTATCACAAAATTATGACACTTGTCTCTTTGTACTCTTCTCGCCTTCTACCCACAAAAACATGACATGTCACGATATCGTGACATTTCTACCCCTTTGACCTTTTCTTGGCTTTTGACCGTGAAAACATGACATGTCACGATATCATGACACTTTCTGCCTTCTTGTCCTCTTCTCAGCTTGCACCCGTGAAAACATGACATGTCATGAAATCGTGACACTTTTTGCCTCTTTGTCCTTTTCTTGACTTGCACCTGCGAAAACATGACATGTCATGAAATCACGACACATTCACTACCTTGTGCATTTTCTTGCCTTGACCTCACGAAAACAAAACATGTCGTGAAATCGTGACACTTTTGCTTTCGTACTCTCCTTCTTTCCTTTTGTCGCGATATCGTGACACTTTTTTTCCTTGGTGCTTTTCTTCTCATCGGGTCGCGAAAACCTGACATGTCACGATATCGCGACACTTTTTCTCTGCAAGCTCTTTCTCTCGAACCTGTCGTGAAATCATGACACTTTTTCGTCCATACAATCCTTCTTGCAAATTATCATGAAATTGCGACACTTTTCTTTGCGAGCTCTTTCTCTCGAACCTGTCACGAAATCGTGACACTTTTTTGTCTGTACAATACTTCTTGCAAATTGTTGTGAAATCATGACACTTTTCTTTGCAATCTCTTTCTCTTGAACCTGTCGTGAAATCGTAACACTTTTTTGTCCGTACAATCTTCTTTGTAGTATGTCGTGAAATTGCGACACTTTTTCTTTCTTTGCCTTCCTCTTTGCTTTGGACCGCAAAAATGAAACATGTCACGAAATCATGACACTTTTTTCTCTCTCCTATTTTCTTCACTTTGGACCATGAAAATGAAACATGTCACGAAATCGCGACACCTTTTTCTCTCTCCTCATTTCTTCGCTTTGGATCACGAAAATGAAACATGTCGTGAAATCGTGACATCTTTTTCTCTCTCCTCTTTTCTTTGCTTTGGATCGTGAAAATGAAACATGTCGTGAAATTGTGACACTTTTTCTACTTGTCTTTTTCTCTTCCAACATGTCATGAAATCGTGACAGTTTTCCTTGCGCTTTCTCTCTCTTCGAACATGTCATGAAATCATGATAGTTTTCCTTGTGCTTTCTCTCTCTTCGAACATGTTGCAAAATCATGACAGTTTTCCTTGCGCTTTCTCTCTCTTTGAACATGTCGTGAAATCATGATAGTTTTCCTTGCGCTTTCTCTCTCTTCGAACATGTCACAAAATCATGACAATTTTCCTTGCGTTTTCTTTTCGACCAAACATGTCGCGATATTGCAACAATTTTTCTTTCTGGCCAAACATGTCGTGATATCGCAACAGTTTTCTTACTTGTATTTTCTTTGATCTTTTGAATGTTGGCCTCTTCTGTCTTCTTGGAAATTCACTGTACATTCTTTGACTGACCTCTGAACTCCTATCCACTACATCAACTGATCTATCTATCTGTGTTGACAACAATGACAATACTATTTCTGCACCTTGCTCAACAAATATTTCACAAAGATGCACTAACTTGTCTTCAATCCTAGCACAAGTAGTTCACAATATCTAGCTTAAATGTCTCAAATATTTTCAACAATAGAAGCACAAATTGTTCTAAAATTCTATCAAAATGTTTCCAAACCATTCAGCTATGAAGCACAAATCCTAACTCAAATATTTCTAAAAATTCTCATCAAACAATCATTTTCACTCCACCTTATGATCCAAAAAACCTTGCTCAAAAACATACCTGAAAGAAGGAGAAAAATACCCATATCTCTTATTTGATTTGATGGATATATGTAACAAAACTTGTCTCACAAACAACCAATCCTTCTTGTGCCACTTCAAGGGTTAGATAGAAATATTCTATTTCAAAAGATCCACATGAATTTTCCCCCAAAAAGGTGCTTAATGAAATCTAAAAATAATGTTCTAGGATTCTTCTTTTGTTCTCAAGGATAATGCATTAAAGCTCAACAAAACCCTATCAAAAATTTCCTTTTTCATAAAGCAAGAATTACAAACAATAACATCATATTTTACACCTTTTATCTCCCACTTTCATAAAATAATTTCCAATCCATTTTAGTGTCCATGAACAAATATTTATAATTTTAAATAAACCATTTACACCTTACCACTCCAACCTTTGCATATATAAAATAAATGACAATAATATCCTTAAAATGTTATGCAAAAATTTGTTTTCCCTTATACCTCCTATATTTCAAGACTATACACCAAATCACATCTGCCAAACACCAAGCATAACCAAAATTAATCAACTTAGAGCATACCTTATAAAATTAATCTCCTTGCTGGCACGTATGGGAATCAACCCTATGACCTCAAAATCCTAAGTGCAACACTCGACTGCTTGTGCTAGCCAAGCGGTTGAGACCTAACACACAACCTCCACCCTTTATCTCTTGCCACATCCATAGAAAAGGATAAAACACTTCAAAATCGATGCTAGGGAGAATCAAACCGTGAACCACTTCCCCGCTGCATCTTAGCACGAGTTAAGCGGCCACTGGGCTACCCTGGCGGATGACATCAATACACAAACAAATGCAATTTGTTCGTTCTTCTATGCACTAAATTAAATCAATCAATGTCCTCTCTTTTTATTTGTTGTTGCTTTGTGCACGAGGTACACAAAATCGATCTAAGATATTTCCAAAGCATTGAGGGGGTATTAATACATTTCATGCACACTTTAAACGACATCGACCCTTCTTTGAATCATGCTCAAAAATTATACGTTGGCCCTTCTTTGACTTTTAAAAAGAATAATTTAATTTTTCTTTGGCACCTTGAAACATTAGACTTAGGGTTTATAATATTTTTAAAAATATTATAATAAACCCTTTTATTTGCCTTGGGTATTTTTCACCAATAAGTAAACTTTGACTTTCCTTTGCAAATTGGAAACCCCCTTGGGTTATTATTTTCCAAATAAAATATTTTTCACTATCAAGCTTCCTTAATAATATTTAAATATTAAAATTTAAATATTACAATCCTTTTTAATAATTCTCTTTGCTTGCTTTCTTATCCATGGAAAAATATTTTATCTTTGCCACCATAAAATAATTTTCTTTTGCAAGTACCACCATGGTAAATGCCTCATCATTTATTTCTGACATATTGCCTTAGACCCTTAGAAAAATACCCTCAACTTATGACATCAATGACAACTCATCATTCTCAAATTTCCAACATACTTTTTGTTATAAAAAAGAGCATATCATTTTTTTTCTTATCACTCTCTTTTAGCACTTTTTAAATCTAATTCTTGCTATTATATTTTGCAAATTTTAGAATGATAATAATGTCTCCCTCATTGGATTGGAGATACTTAACTCAGACCTATTTTTTCTAGCTTTTAACATCTCTAATATGGTGCTTTTAAAAACTTGAAATAACTACTTTCAATACTTGTATAAGAACACTTTATAACACCAATATTACACACCTCTTATGGCCTCCTTTGTAGCTAGTCTTCTTGATAATTTATTGTCTCAAAATTATGTATTTTGTAGCTCCACTCACTTTTATTTTACTGCTCAAGAAACATCAATTTTCAGCTCTAGTTGCCACCCTAAAATCATCTCTCTTGCTGTCAGTATTTCTCCTTATTTTTCCTTCAAATGTATACTTTCAACTTCTAAAATTTATAGCTACAAATACTTCCCTCTTACTATCCAAATTTACATTAATTATCCTCCTTAAAATGCTACTAAATCCTACTATGCTTTGCTTCCCAAAGCTCTTCCAAATATGTCCCTAAACTCCTTCAAAATGCAGGTCATTTTTCTCTTTCTAATGCTGCCCAAATTTGTAGCTCAAACCTCTCAAATTGTTGCTTATAAAATCTGATTCTTTGATGTCCAAGAATCTTCCAATTTTTTGCCTTCTTTTTCTATCAAGCCTTCCTTCAATTTTTTATCTAATAGTACTTCAAAAAACTTCCCAAAAATTCTTCAAATCATACCTCTATTCTTTCTTCAATTTGCTATCATGTGACCTTTCAACTTCTATCACAAAAAACAACAACCTTCTTCTTTTACAAATCAACCTTCAAGACCTTTGTGGTTGTTCTCAAACTTCTCAAAACTATGGCCTCTTCAATTCTCTTTCTTAAATATTCTTGTTGAATTATAACTCTAAATTGAATACCTTTCACTGTCCTCTTCCTCAAGAATCTGAATGTCTTTAGGTCTTCAAAAACCTTATTAAATTTTGGCAAACTTCTTGTCAAATCCTTCTTCCTTTTGGGATTGTTTTTCGATGGTAGTAATTGTCCCAAATTCTTCTTTTCATGAGGTTCTCCTACTTGCAATATTTTGTCATGACTTTTCTTCAAATATCCTCCAATGAGCACTTATTAAAATTTGTAATGAGGCTTTCTCTAGCGTTCTTCTTCTCAAAATTCTCTTGAGACCCCTTCTCTCAGGTCTTCTAATTCAGCAGTTACTCTACTATTTTTCTCAAAACTTCAATGAGGCATTTAATTTATCTCTTAAATATTCCAACTATGGGAATTCTATAATGATATCTCTTTCTTGGATATCCAAATTCTTCTACTTCTCAAATTTGCAAGAGGACATTTTTGTAGTACTTCAATATTCAATTTTCAATATTCAATATTCCAACTAAGGAAGTTCTTCATTGTGACCTATTTCTTGGGTCTCTTCTAGCTTCAATTTGTAGTCTTCAATATTAAATGATGCCTCTTCTTGAAACTTATTAATCTGCAATATCAACTCTTTTGTTGCAACTCAAAAACTTATCCCTACACGAGGAAAGCACATAGACTTTCAAGCAACCAAAGGTGAAATTATTCTCTATCTATTGTAGGAAGCTTATAAAATTTTGAGAACTATTTTTTTGTAAAAAAATCTTAGATAATAGTAACCAAATACATTCAGAATTCTAAAGTTTTAAAAGCAATAAATTTCATTAGTTATTCTCAAAACTAGTGGAAATAAATCTATGCTAAGTCCTAGTCTTCACGAGTTTTCCTTCAACCCTGTGGAAATCCTCTAGCCAAATATTAATCTAGAATATTATTTTCTCTATCAAAATTTTCAATAGGACCTCCTTATAGGGTCTCTTAATCTCTTTAATTTCAAGGCCTATCTTCAAGACTTGTAAATTTCCTTCTATTTTGAATTTACTCTTGGAATAGGAAAATCTTCAACCTTCACTAGTTTTTCTTCAACATAGTGAGAAATACTATATTCTCTGGTTTTTCTTTAATAGAGGAAAATTCTTCAACTTCACTAGTTTCTCTTTGACCAGTTGCAATTTGAGTTATTTTATGTTGTCATTAATGTCGCATGAATCATTGATGTCATATGGATCACATTGAGTTTTGATGGGTAAATGATATCTTGGAAAGCATGGATAAATTCAGGGTTTTTGTGAAAACCAAGATAGACAAACTAAAATGTTTTATTTAAAATCATGGATGGCATATTTGAAATGGATTTTTCTTAAAACCCAGGTTGGCCTTTCGTTTCATCAAAAAAGGTGCCCTGGTGATGGAGATATTTAATTTTAAATATTTAGTTTAAATTTTAATTTTAAAATTAAAATTAAAGTTAGCGCCAACGTCTAAAGAAAGAGGTAAAATAATTAATTCGCCGACGTCATCGAAAATGAGGAGAAGACTATATAAAGGGGGATCCTAAGGTTCATTTCAAATTAATCCTTGCTCATGTCAATCATTGGCTAAGCATCTGAAGAGAGCTCATGCGAATTTTTTTTTGAAAAGAGAAACAACAAATAAATCCAAGGTTGGTCGAAAGTCCAAGACATTGTGGGCAGAGTGGTGCATTGGCAATTGGATTTTTTATTTAGGTGTGTGGCAGCGCTTTATGTCAAGGTTAAAATCTCCTTTACTGCATTTGAAGGCATTGGAAGGAAAGCGCTCAAAGCACTTTTGGTTTGCATGGAAGGGAGGAAGGACTTAAGGCACGTTGTGCCTTTTCCTTTCGAATGAGCAGCTAGCTCGTGTGGCAACCTTAGCCACGACTAAGGCAATCACGGTGTGTGCAAGTTGGGGGTTTGAATCCCCTTGAGGAGGTAATTACGTTTTTCTCTAATTAATTTTGTTGATGCCCTAGGATAGGAGTTATAAGGTGGTTAAGAAATAATTAAAGTTTTTAATTAAACTTTATTTTTATAAGGGTTGTGATTATTATTTCAGAGGTGGATGAGTTGTTGATTTATTTTGATATTCATGAAATTGAAAATTAAGATTTAGGAGAAATAAGGAGTTGTTATAAAATATTTTTGAGAGCCTTATTGATTATTATTTTTTATAAGGGTTTTATTAAAAATGACTTTGGTGGATGTGTTTATTAAGTTGGAGTAAAAAGGTGTAAATTGAGTTATGCTTATCTTGTGATTATTATTTGAAGTCCACTAACCCTTATTGATATTGGAAAGGAAAGTTGTATTTAGTGTGGCAGATTTTGTGGACAACTTCTTGGCATAAAAAAGGTATGGGCACATTCTCCTATTGATTGTTTATGGTGGTTGATTTATAAAATATCATTGGATTGAAAAGGATTGATTGTGGTTTCCTTTTCAAGAGTGGTTGGTTGAATGTTTCAAGGTTTTTTCTTTTGAGAATTGTGTTTAAACCTTGTTTTATAAGCATAGTCATTAAAGCCCATTGGTTGTGAAAGAACATGAGTATCATTGTTATGTGAGATTTGTTTTTGAGCCTTTTTAGAAACATTTGAGTTGGTTGATACATGCTTGGACTAGGGTTTTTGTGATAAATAGTAGTCCCTTTTGGTGATTGGTTGAGTTGAGTTGATTGAGCCTAGTCAAGTTATTGTGTGAGGTGATTGGTCAAGTTCCATGAAATAAACTATTTCATAATTCTAATTTGAGTTGAGAGTGAGATTAGAACATATTGAGTCTCTAACAATTCTCTTTATGCTTCTATGAGTTGACTTGAGTTGAGTTGATATTGATTTGATTTGAGTTGAGTTGAGAGTGATATTAGAACATATTGAGTCTCTAATAATTCTCTTTATGCTTCTATGAGTTGATTTGATTTGAGTTGAGTTGATATCATTGTGGATCATTGTTGTCATCCATTGGATAGTACATTGCCATTCATTTTTGAGTTCATCTTTGAGCTTCACCTTGATGTATTTGTGGATGATATTTGAGTGCTACTTGAGCACGATTTATTGACCCTTTGAGAAGGCCTTTGCGGATAGTTTTTTGGACAACCTTTGTGGATAGTTTTGGGAAAAATTTGTGGACAATTTTGGGATAGCTTTGTGGATAGTTTTGGGACAGATTTATGGATAGATTTGAGCAAGTTCTTGGTGAGCTTGCTAGAGCAAATTTGGGCAAGTTCTTGGTGAGATTTCTAGAGCAGATTTGAACAAGTTCTTGGTGAGCTTGTTGGAGAAGATTTTGGGCAAGTTCTTGGTGAGATTGCTAGAGTAGATTTGGACAAGCTCTTGGTGAGCTTGTTGGAGAAGATTTGAAAAAGTTATGTGTGAGCTTGTTATTCAATTTTGGATAAGTTTTGTGTGAGCTTGTTATTCAGATTTGGACAAGTTCTGTATGAACTTGTTATTCAGTTTTGGACAAGTTCTATGTGAGCATGTTATTTAGATTTGGACAAGTTCTGTGTGAACTTGTTATTAACTAGATTTGAGTAGATCAAATAAATCATTATATTGGATAAGGATCCTTATTTTTGTGTGAAATATTATAAGGATATTATCTGGTGGATTACCCCACATTGGGGGAACCATGTTAAATCTTGTGTCTCAATTGTGTGTGGTGACTTGTGCTCTTGCTTACTACTATTATCTGAGTTATTAATGCACACTGCTATATTTGGTTGTTGCAATTAAGGACATTAATTGATATTGATTTGGAAATAAAGTAAAAAGTGGTTTTATACTGTTCACCCCCATCTTAGTATAATATTGTGTTCTTCAATTGGTATTAGAGTGGGTTCCTTCAGAAAAGCTAACAACTTGAGGGTAGATTCTACAAGAACACAGATGGATTCATAGAATGGATCATTTAAAAATAAGGCTCCACTTGTTTGTGAAGAACACAAGCTTATACTGAGAGGGGGGGTGAACAGTATAAGACCTCTTTTTACTTTTTCCTTTATACTTCAAAACAGTAAAGCAATATACCCAAAGCAATATCAAAACAATGCACAAAATCATCCACAAAGTGACACCAATTTTAACGTGGTTCACCCAGAATGCCTGGGCTACGTCCACAAAACTTTTC
The DNA here is from genome assembly GCA_028583015.1 of Wollemia nobilis. Taxonomy (NCBI): domain Eukaryota; kingdom Viridiplantae; phylum Streptophyta; class Pinopsida; order Araucariales; family Araucariaceae; genus Wollemia; species Wollemia nobilis. Next base: position 10,273,824 of record JAQPPZ010001458.1, read on the forward strand.
TCTAAAAGTTATCTCAAAGTTCTTTGGGAAACCTTCCCAATTACAATGTTTATGAGCCTCGGCCCAAAGGAGACACCTTCCCCCAATCTGAATTTATGAGCCTCTGCTCAAAGGAGATACCTTCTTCCCCAATCGGAATTTATGAGCCTCTGCTCAAAGGAGATACCTTCCCCTCTGCTCTGGAAATGATCCCTCGGAAGATCAACTGCCTCTACCTCTTGCCAACACGTGGAACACCTTTCCACCGAAGACCTCCTGTCCTCAATGCTTAGCCTAAGAGACCTCTGCCTTCTATGATCACGTCCACAGTAGCTCAGCTACCTGTACCAAACACAGTCAGTCGGTCTAGTACAAGTCTTCCTCTGTCTGTCAGATCTGTCCAACTCTATGAACAAATCAATCCTCTGCACACAAGCCTTCTCAAAGACTTGCCAAATCTATCCTCGGGTTCTTTCATAGAACCAATGTACCTCTGTCCTCAAGTTCTCTGATAGAACTATCAATCTCAGCTCACAAGTCCTCTGCTAGGACCTGTCCAAATCTGCTCACAAGTCCCCACCGAAACCTGTCCAAAACCTGCTCACAAGTCCCCACTGGAACCTGTCCAAAACCTCAACAAGCTCACCAAGAAAAACTTGCTTAGCATGAACTCACAAAGAGAATTGTTAGAGACCCAATGTGATTCATAAACCTCATAGAAGCATAAAGAGAATTGTTAGAGACTCAATATGTTCTATACTTAACTCCCAATCTCAATCTCAAATCTCATAGAAACATAAAGAGAATTGTTAGAGACCCAATATGTTCTATACTTAACTCCCAATCTCAAACTCAACTCAATCTCAACTCAAACTCAATCTCAAAAGAATAAGATAGATGTAGTATGTTTTTCTCAAGAATATGAAACACAACCCAACAATTGCCAACCATGCAATATCTCATATAACAATGATGCTTATATTCTTTTTACCAACAACTAGGGTTTCATCATCTCAATGCAAGTAGCAAGACTTACTAACATAAACCCTAGTGCAAAAATGCTTCCTCTTACTCAACCAGAATTATGCATTCACCCAAAAATTCATCAATGACTTTAATGCATAACCAATCTTCAATATCCAGAAAATAATACCTAGTAGACAACCTTTTCACTCCAAACTCAATTTCAGAAAATATACCATAAACAACATACATGGAAGAAGTTGCCCATACCTTTACTTTGATGAAGAAGGAGAACTCAAAATCTGTCACAACACTAACTCTCAATTTGCCACCAATTAGAGTTAGCAACTATACAATAATACACAATAATAAAGATCCAAATATAACACCTTATTTCTCCAACTTAGTAAAAACACCAAAGTACAATAACATACAAAGTAAAATCTCTTTACACCTTATTACTCCACATAAACATTAACCATCAATAAACCAATGTCAAAATAAAAAATGATACCTTAACCTTATACCTCCCGTGCAATCACAACCACCATTCTTTGCACACCGCGACCAAAAGGAAATTCCCAACGAAGAGAATCGAACTCGGCACCTCTGTCGTCTAGCGCTTTCGCTTAAACGCCACCGCCATTGGGTCACAAGTGCCCAATGAAATAAAACACCGCTGCCCTCTCTTTTATCTTCCTTTGACGCCAAGAACCTGGAAAACGTAAACGTCTTCCACAAACCGCATGCAACAATCCACTGCCGTCAAGCCAAAAGGTAAGGATGCAGCCCAAGCTCAAATCTGAGTTTGCCAAGCACAGTCTCCAAGACACAGAACAAGCACGATATCAAAGACGTCAACGGAGATCGAAAACACAGAGCAAGCTCAACTCGAATATACCAAGCGTTGTTCGAAGGAAATAGAGCAAATGCAAATTACGGACGCCAAGCGCAAATCGAACGAAACAGTGCAAATGCAAATCATGGATGCCAAGCGCAAATCGAATGAAATAGTGCAAATGCAAATCACGGATGCCAAGTGCAAATCGAACGAAATAGTGCAAATGCAAATCACGGATGCCAAGTGCAAATCGAACTAAAATAGAGTAGCCACAAATCATAGATGTCAACATTAATCGGAGGTACTCACTTTTGAAAATCATGCCACCTTATATAGCAATTTTTCCTTCACTGTTTGACGTCGGCGCTCTTCCAATGATGGCAACAAATCGGTGAAAGAATTCTTGTTTCTTCCATCGCTTAAGGGTTGAAAGACCCTTTAATAATAATTAAAATAATAATTATTATTATTTTATTAATAATAAATTAAACTTGGACCTTTGACAAAGGTTTGAGTTAATTTAATTATTAATAATACACATGGACCTTTGCATTAAGTTAAGCTTGGTTTTAATAAAAACCCTTAATGAGTCCAAATGGTTTTAAGAAAAACCTTTAGCCTTGCCACCATGGTTTTAATAAAAACCCTTTATTCTTGACATCACACTCTTTTGAAATCAACACAAAAATGCCTTTTGACATCAATGACAACTTATACATTTGAGCAAAGGCAATGTACCCAAGGTACCCAAAATTGCCAACAATCTCCCCCTTTGTCATTGATGGCAAACCTTTACTGAAAACACTTCTCAAGAGCCAAAACTGAAACCAACTATGCTAGCAACTGAGAATCTTCCTTTGAAGTTTTGCTCCCCCTGACTTGAAGCTTTCCTCTTCACTTTGAAGCTCTCCCCCTTACTTATATCTCTCCCCCTTTGTCATCAATGGCAAAGGGCCACCTTTGGGGCTCGGGACTAAGAATTAGCCTCTTAGCTTAGTCCCTCCCCCACCTCCTGATGAGGTGATTAATTCCGGGGTGGGAGTAAAACTCCCATTAGGCACTGATCATCATCAGCGTCTATAACTTCCTTGTCGGGCCTTCTCTTGAATTCTTTGTCCATATTCTTGTTCTCGTCACTGTTCTTGTTCTTGTTCTCATCCCTGTTCTTATCCATGCCTTGATCCTTGGACCTGATCATGCCACTGTTCCTGTTCTTGTATTCTAGAATTTCAGCTCTACATTGTCTGACTGTGTGACCTTCATTGTTGCACTTATAACAAGTAACAATGTTATTTCTTTTAGGCATACCTGTTCTTTGAATCCACCGGTTTTGACCAAACCTGTTCTGACCAAACCTGTTCTGACCAAACCTATTTCGACCAAACCTATTTTGACCAAACCTATTTTGATCAAACCTGTTCCTGATATTTGCCTTGCAATAAACTGCCTTGTGCCCAAACTGTTGACAAGAGTAGCAATACCCTTGAAAGAAATTACCACCTCTAAAACTGTCATTTACCTTCTTCACTTGAGCCATGCAATGTGAAGCTATGTGACCAAACCTGTGACAAGCAAAACATCTGCCTTGAAACTTTCCTTTATTTGACCTCTTAGGCTCTGAAAACTTCTTCTTCTCATTCTGAATTCTGTTTTCTATTTTTGTGCATCTATCATTCAAGGACTCATGATCTGAAATACTTTCCTCATCAGAACTCTCTTCCTTTTGGAGTCTCTTACTAGACTCTCCTACTTGTTCCTTGTGAGGTTTAACAAAACCAAGGCCTATTTTATCTGTTGTCTTTCTTTGTCCTTTGATGAGAGACTTAACCTTTTTGGAGCTATCTTGGAACCTGTGAAGCTTATCCTTGTACCCTTTAGTTTCCTCTTTCAAAGAAGCCATTTTCTGTTCTAACTCACTATACTCAAGAACCTTAGACTCTAACTCATCCTTGAGTTCTTGTGTCTTAGCTATAGAGAAGTCAAGACTTTCTATAAGATCATCTCTCTCCATACAACATTCATCTAACTTATCCTTGAGTCTAGCATTCTTCTTTCTTTCCTTTTTCAAAGCACTAAGAGCACTAATAAGTTCACCTTTAAGATCTACTTCACCTTCCTCTATATGTTTGCTTTTAGAATCATCAAAGCATTTTTCAGATTTCTTATCACTAGAGGTGCTACCCTTTTCAAAAACCATACATGCATCTTCCTTATAGTTTTCTGAAGCATCCTCATACATACTAGAAACCAAATCATTATTTGTGCAATCATCCTCAAGGTGACCAAAATTTCCACATCTAAGACATTTCATGATAATGAATCTATGTTTTGGTTCTTCCTCTTTTTCGGATATGAACAACATCTCATTTTCATTATCACTTGAAGAACTTTCACTATCACTACTAGAACACTTACTTGCTTTGTCTAGGTAGAAACTCTTCTTGTGTTTGTGAGAATACCTCTTTCCTTGATTGTTGTGCTCATCTTTGTTTTTCCTATGATGCTTGTGCTTTTCAGAATCCTTGCTCTTACAGACCTGTTTATCTTTATCACTTTCATCCTTGGCAATAGATACGATCAGTAGCATAATGACCAAACTTTCCACAATTGAAACATCTTACGTTTTTCATATTTTTGTGCTTTCTAGAGAACTTGCCTTTCTTGTTGTAATATGCCTCTTCATCACTAGAAGACTCATCACTCTCTTGAAACTGTTTACCTTTGGATTTCTTGGTAGCCTTGAAAGCTGCCTCCTTCTTGACATCAACTTTCACTTGAGTTCTTAACTCAAATGCTGCAAGTATACTATGGAGCTCATCCTTTTTCAACTTATCCAAATCTTTAGCTTCCTCAATAGCAGAAATATTTTCACTAAATCTATTAGGAAGAGATCTTAAAATCTTATCACAAACATCATTTTCAGCAAGCTCAAGACCTAAGTCTTTCATGGAGTTAACAACCTCATCCATTCGAAGCATGTAGTCACTAATATTTTCATCATCATTCATCTTGAGTTGTTCAAACATACCTTTGAAGTGTCTCAACTTGGCCTTTCTGACATTTGTATCACCTGTATGAACCACCTTCAACTGATTCCACATTTCACTAGTTGTCTTGTAGTGAATCACTTTGGTGAGATCTGCTTTCTGTAAGCCTTTCAGGATTGCATTCATTGCTTTTGAATTGTTGTGATGTAGGAGCCTTTCTTCTTTAGTATTAGGACCAAGTTCAGGAATAGTGTACTCATCTTCAATCACTTCCCAAACCTCATTCCCAAGTGCCATTAGATGAACCTTCATCCTTGCACTCCAAAGACCAAAATCTGACCCATCAAGAATAGGTGCTGCATTGCCACTTGAATGATCCATTGTGTTCTTTACTAGCTTTTCCTTCAAGCTGTTAAACTTTCTGAAGGCACCCGCTCTGATACCAATTGAAGAACACAAGCTTATACTGAGAGGGGGGGTGAACAGTATAAGACCTCTTTTTACTTTTTCCTTTATACTTCAAAATAGTAAAGCAATATACCCAAAGCAATATCAAAACAATGCACAAAATCATCCACAAAGTGACACCAATTTTAACGTGGTTCACCCAGAATGCCTGAGCTACGTCCACAAAACTTTTCTCTAAAAGTTATCTCAAAGTTCTTTGGGAAACCTTCCCAATTACAATGTTTATGAGCCTCGGCCCAAAGGAGACACCTTCCCCCAATTCTCCCCAATCTGAATTTATGAGCCTCTGCTCAAAGGAGATACCTTCCCCTCTACTCTAGAAATGATCCCTCAGAAGATCAACTGCCTCTACCTCTTGCCAGCACGTGGAACTCCTTTCCATCGAAGACCTCCTGTCCTCAATGCTTAGCCTAAGAGACCTCTGCCTTCTATGATCACGTCCACAGTAGCTCAGCTACCTATACCAAACATAGTCAGTCGGTCTAGTACAAGTCTTCCTCTGTCTGTCAGATCTGTCCAACTCTATGAACAAATCAATCCTCTGCACACAAGCCTTCTCAAAGACTTGCCAAATCTATCCTCAGGTTCTTCTCATCTCGATAGAACCAATGTACCTCTATCCTCAAGTTCTCTGATAGAACTATCAATCTCAGCTCACAAGTCCTCTGCTAGGACCTGTCCAAATCTGCTCACAAGTCCCCACCGAAACCTATCCAAAACCTGCTCACAAGTCCCCACTGGAACCTGTCCAAAACCTCAACAAGCTCACCAAGAAAAACTTGCTTAGCATGAACTCACAAAGAGAATTGTTAGAGACCCAATGTGATTCATAAACCTCATAGAAGCATAAAGAGAATTGTTAGAGACTCAATATGTTCTATACTTAACTCCCAATCTCAATCTCAAATCTCATAGAAACATAAAGAGAATTGTTAGAGACCCAATATGTTCTATACTTAACTCCCAATCTCAAACTCAACTCAATCTCAACTCAAACTCAATCTCAAAAGAATAAGATAGATGTAGTATGTTTTTCTCAAGAATATGAAACACAACCCAACAATTGCCAACCATGCAATATCTCATATAACAATGATGCTTATATTCTTTTTACCAACAACTAGGGTTTCATCATCTCAATGCAAGTAGCAAGACTTACTAACATAAACCCTAGTGCAAAAATGCTTCCTCTTACTCAACCAGAATTATGCATTCACCCAAAAATTCATCAATGACTTTAATGCATAACCAATCTTCAATATCCAGAAAATAATACCTAGTAGACAACCTTTTCACTCCAAACTCAATTTCAGAAAATATACCATAAACAACATACATGGAAGAAGTTGCCCATACCTTTACTTTGATGAAGAAGGAGAACTCAAAATCTGTCACAACACTAACTCTCAATTTGCCACCAATTAGAGTTAGCAACTATACAATAATACACAATAATAAAGATCCAAATATAACACCTTATTTCTCCAACTTAGTAAAAACACCAAAGTACAATAACATACAAAGTAAAATCTCTTTACACCTTATTACTCCACATAAACATTAACCATCAATAAACCAATGTCAAAATAAAAAATGATACCTTAACCTTATACCTCCCGTGCAATCACAACCACCATTCTTTGCACACCGCGACCAAAAGGAAATTCCCAACGAAGAGAATCGAACTCGGCACCTCTGCCGTCTAGCGCTTTCGCTTAAACGCCACCGTCGTTGGGTCACAAGTGCCCAACGAAATAAAACACCGTTGCCCTCTCTTTTATCTTCCTTTGACGCCAAGAACCTGGAAAACGTAAACGTCTTCCACAAACCGCATGCAACAATCCACTGCCGTCAAGCCAAAAGGTAAGGATGCAGCCCAAGCTCAAATCTGAGTTTGCCAAGCACAGTCTCCAAGACACAGAACAAGCACGATATCAAAGACGTCAACGGAGATCGAAAACATAGAGCAAGCTCAACTCGAATATACCAAGCGCTGTTCGAAGGAAATAGAGCAAATGCAAATTGCGGACGCCAAGCGCAAATCGAACGAAACAGTGCAAATGCAAATCATGGATGCCAAGCGCAAATCGAACGAAATAGTGCAAATGCAAATCACGGATGCCAAGCGCAAATCGAACGAAACAGTGCAAATGCAAATCACGGATGCCAAGCGCAAATCGAACGAAATAGTGCAAATGCAAATCACGGATGCCAAGCACAAATCGAACTAAAACAGAGTAGCCACAAATCGTAGATGTCAACATTAATCGGAGGTACTCACTTTTGAAAATCATGCCACCTTATATAGCAATTTTTCCTTCAACTGTTTGACGTCGGCGCTCTTCCAACGATGGCAACAAATCGGCGAAAGAATTCTTGTTTCTTCCATCGCTTAAGGGTTGAAAGACCCTTTAATAATAATTAAAATAATAATAATTATTATTTTATTAATAATAAATTAAACTTGGACCTTTGACAAAGGTTTGAGTTAATTTAATTATTAATAATACACATGGACCTTTGCATTAAGTTAAGCTTGGTTTTAATAAAAACCCTTAATGAGTCCAAATGGTTTTAAGAAAAACCTTTAGCCTTGCCACCATGGTTTTAATAAAAACCCTTTATTCTTGACATCACACTCTTTTGAAATCAACACAAAAATGCCTTTTGACATCAATGACAACTTATACATTTGAGCAAAGGCAATGTACCCAAGGTACCCAAAATTGCCAACAGTTTGATGGTAACAATTATGCTTTCTGGAGCATGAGGATGAAGAACTACTTGATATCACAAGGATATGAGGTATGGAAAATGTTTGAAGAAGAGTATAGGGTTTAAGGTGATCCCAAGGCAGATAATACTATGAGGAAATTGGTTGAGATCAATGCAAGAGCAATGAATTGTATTTTGAGTGGGCTATGAGAGATATATTTTGCAAAGGTTATGGTATGTAATTCGGCTAATGAGATGTGGACCAAGTTGTGGAATAATTATGAAGGATATTCCAAGGTAAATTTAGCAAAACTACAAACTCATAGAAAAATATTTTAGGAATTTAAAATGGAAGATTCTAAAGATATTGTAATTTTTTTAATTTGAGTTGATGAGATTACTAACACCATATGAGGCATAGGATTTGAGCTGAAATAATCATAATTTGCTCAAAAGGTTTTGAGATTACTTCCCTTGAAGTATGATGCAAAGGTTTCAGCAATAGAAGAAACAATGGATATCAACAAGCTAACAATGGGAGAATTGCAAGGAAATCTCACAGCTTATAAGATAAGGGTAAGTAAGAATCAGGTTCCAATAAAAGATATTGCATTCAAGGCTTTAGAAAAAGAGAAAGGGAAAGTTTCAAAAACAAGTAGATGTTTAGGTAATTATGAGGAAGCTAACTTCATCAAATGGAATATGGACTCAAGGAATTTCAAGGATATAAGGAAATTCAGATGCTACAAGTGTGGTGATCTTGGTCACTATGCATACAAGTGTCCACATGAACAAAATAGTGATGATGAAAAATAGGGTCATAGAAGAAAATACGGAAAGAATAAGCATGACAAAGATGACAGATACAAGAAAAATAGGTATGAGAAGAAGAAATTTTTTGTAAGGCAAAGAAATTTCAATACATTATAGATGCAAGCGATAGCTCATATCACAGTGATAGAAACCAGTCATATGAAGAAGAATGTACATTCTTTGGAATAAGTGAAGAAATGCAAGAACACCTATTCCTAGGTATTGAAGTTAAAGAAGAGGATATATCTATTGAAGAAAGACATGAAGAGCTTGCCATAGCCATTGAGCAAGAAAATAGGTACAAGAAGGGTCTAAGGATACTAAAATGCTTCATATGTAGATATTTTAGGCATATAGATTATGATTGCACATACTACAACAATTGCAACAAGGAAAGTTTATTTATTGAAAAAGAAAGCATCAGTTCTAGTGACAATTCCAGTATAAGTGAAAATGAAGATAAAGAAGTCTCACTTTTAGTAATAGAAAAAGAAGAGGATGAGACAAGAAAATAAAAATCAGAAGTCAAACGGCTAAAAAAAAGAATATAGGAATCTTCAAAACAAGATTCGAACAGATGTCAAAATCAGAGAAGAACTACTACAGACAATCAACAATCTTAGAGAAGAGCTTCAAAATGCAAAAAGAATAGAAGAAAGGATGAATGAAGAACTAAGGGTAATAACGGTAAGACATAACACATTATATGAAAAGGTTCAAAAAGGAGTGGAAATTTATTTTAAAGTTGTATCTTATTTCCAATAAAAGTCACACTCAAAAGGAAAGGAAGTTCTAAAATATGGAAGCAAGGATGCATCTAAGTGTTATGAAAAAATTTCCAAAGTTCCTATGGCTCCAAATATTCAATTTGGTTCTTGTTTTGAGATAGGTGAATCAATTTCAAAAGGAAAATAAATACTTGAAGAGAAAAGAAAGGAAGAAACTACTGAAGAGAATTTAGATACTACAAAGAAAGTTCAAGAATGCAATGCACAAGTTGAAGATGATCATAGGAATAATGGTAAAGAAAGGTATGAGGAACCAATGCATGAACAAAGGGCTTTTCAAGGATATTGTTTTTCTTTTAATGTATTTGGACACAGGGCTATACACTATAGGGTCTATGGATCAAAGAAGTTTGATTTTGCTAGAAGGAACATCAAAGGAAGAAGGTATGGTTTTCAGGGACATTGCTTCTCATGTAATAGGATTGGTCATAGAGCTTCTCAATGCAAAGGAAATGAGAAACATGGTTTTGGTTTTAGAGCTACACAATTCAGAAGTCATGGTCATAATGGTCATGAAAATAGAACTTCACAATATAGGGTTCAGGAAAGGAATGAATATGGAAATTATTTCAAGAAATATTTTAGGATATGGGCACCATCCAAAGGCTACAATATCAAGTGTTTTAACTGCAATAACTTTGGATATATTGCAAAATGGTGTAGGAATCAATTACAAATAGGTTCAAGGCAAGAAGATCAAGATAAGGACATGAAAAAGCATGGAAGGAAGTTGATAAAAGAAAGAAACAATGTATGGGATTAAAATTACTCACACCCCAAAATTAATCACCTCAAGAGAGAAGGTGGTGAGGGGGCTATGCTTAAGAGTTATATATTTTAGCCCCATAGGTGTCCCTTTTCCCATTTATTTCAAAGGGGGAGATATTTGAGTAAGGGGGGGAGCATTGAGTTAGGGTAAGTAGCCTTCAAAGAGAGCATTTAGTTAGGGGGAGCAACCTCCATAGAGAGTATTGAGTTAGGGGGAGCAGCTTTGATTCTTAGAGATGGTTTTTGTAGTGATTGTGGTTTTTGCATTAGAGGTGTTGAAATCAATGACAAAGGGGGATATTGTTGGAAATTTGAGTTATTTTATGTTGTCATTGATGTCACATGAATAATTTATGTCATATGGATCACATTGAGTTTTTATGGGCAAATAATATCTTGGAAAGCATGGATAAATTTAGGGTTTTTGTGAAAACCAATGTAGACAAAATAAAAGGTTTTATTTAAAACCATGGATGGCAGATTTGAAATGGGTTTTTCTTAAAACCCAGGTTGGCATTTTGTTTTGTCAAAAAAGGTGCCCCGGTGATGGAGATATTTAATTTTAAATATTTAGTTTAAATTTTAATTATTTAAAATTTAAATTTAAATTTTAAAATTAAAATTAAAGTTAGTGCTGATGTCTAAATAAAGAGGAAAATCATTAATGCACCGATGTCATCGAAAATGAGGAGAAGACTATATAAAGGGGGATCTTAAGGTTCATTTGAAATTAATCCTTGCTTGTGTTAATCGTTGGCTAAGCATCCGAAGAGAGCAAAATCATTTTGAAAAGAGAGACAATGAATAAATCCAAGGTTGGTTGAAAGCCCAAGATATTATGGGCAGAGTGGTGCATTTACAATTGGATTTTTTGTTAAGGTGTGTGGTAGCGCTTTACGTCAAGGTTCGAATCTCCTTGACTGCATTCGAAGGCATTGGAAGGAAAGCATTTGAAGCGCTTTTGGTTTACGTGGAAGGGAGGGACTTAAGGCATGTCTTACCTTTTCCTTTTGAACAAGTAGCTAGCTCGTGTGGCAACCTTAGCCACGGCTAAGGCGCTCGTGGTGTGTGAAATTTGGGGGTTTGAATCCCCTTGAGGAGATAATTACGTTTTTGCTTTAATTAATTTCGTTGATGCCCTAGGATAGGAGTTATAAGGTGGTTAAGAAATAATTAAATTTTTTAATTAAACTTTATTTTTATAAGGGTTGTGATTATTATTTCAGAGGTGGATGAGTTGTTAATTTATTTTTATGTTCATGAAATTGAAGATTAAGATTTAGGAGAAATAAGGAGTTGTTATAAAATATTTTTGAGAGCCTTATTGATTGTTATTTTTTATAAGGGTTTTATTAAAAAGGACTTTGGTGGATGTGTTTATTAAGTTGGAGTAAAAAGGTGTAAATTGATTTATACTTATATTGTGATTATTATTTGAAGTCCACTAACCCTTATTGAGATTGGAAAGGAAAGTTGTATTTAGTGTGGCAGATTTTGTGGACAACTTATTGGCATAAAAAAGGTATGGGCACATTCTCCTATTGATTTTTTATGGTGGTTGATTTCTGAAATATCGTTGGAGTGAAAAATATTGATTGTGATTTCCTTTTCGAAAGTGGTTGGTTGAATGCTTCAATGTTTTATGGTTTGAGAGTTGTGTTTAAACATTGTTTTATAAGCATAGTCATTGAAACTCATTGGTTGTGAAAGAACTTGAAAAGTACATGAGTATCATTGTTATGTGAGATTTGTTGTTGAGCATTGTTGGAAATATTTGAGTTGGTTGACATATGCTTGGACTAGGGTTTTTGTGAGAAAGAGTATTCCCTTGTGGTGATTGGTTGAGTTGAGTTGATTGAGCCTATTCAAGTGATTGTGTGAGGTGATTGGTCAAGTTCCATAAAACAAACTATTCCATAATTCTGATTTGAGTTGAGAGTGATATTAGAACATATTGAGTCTCTAACAATTCTTTTTATGCTTCTATGATTTGACTTGAGTTGAGTTGAGATTGAGTTGAGTTGAGTTGAGTTGAGAGTGAGATCAGAACATATTGAGTCTCTAACAATTGTATTTATGCTTCTATGAGTTGATTTGAGTTGAGTTGAGTTGAGATCATTGTGGATAATTGTTGTCATCCATTTAAGAGTACATTGCCATTCATTGTTGATTTCATATTTGAGCTTTGCCTTGATAGATTTGTGGATGATATTTGAGTGTTACTTGAGCATTATTGATTGAGCCTTTGAGAAGGCCTTTGCGGATAATTTTAGGATAGCCTTTGTGGACAATTTTGGGATAGCTTTGTGGAAATTTTTGGGATAGCTTTGTGGAAAAATTTGTGGATAGTTTTGGGATAGATTTGTGGACAGATTTGAGCAAGTTCTTGGTGAGCTTGCTAGAGCAGATTTGGGCAAGTTCTTGGTGAGCTTGCTAGAGTAGATTTGAACAAGTTCTTGGTGAGCTTGTTGGAGCAAATTTTGGGCAAGTTATTGGTGAGATTTCTAGAGTATATTTGGACAAGTTCTTGGTGAGCTTATTAGAGCATATTTGGACAAGTTCTGTATGAGTTTGTTATTCAATTTTGGACAAGTTCTGTATGAGCTTGTTATTCAGTTTTGGACAAGTTTTGTGTGAGCTTGTTATTCATATTTGGACAAGTTCTGTGTGAACTTGTTATTCAATTTTGGACAAGTTCTGTGTGAGCTTGTTAGTCAAATTTGGACAAGTTCTCTGTGAACTTGTGATTGCCTAGCTTTGAGAATATCAAATAAATCATTGTATTGGATAAGGATCCTTATTTCTATGTGAAATATTATAAGGATATTATCTGGTGGAGTACCCCACATTGGTGAACCACGTTAAATCTTGCGTCTCAATTGTGTGTGGTGACTTGTACTCTTGCTTACTATTGCTATCTAAGTTATTAATGCATGCTGCTATATTTGGTTATTGTAATTAAGGACATTAATTGATATTGATTTGGAAATAAAGTAAAAAGTGGTCTTCTACTATTCACCCCCCTCTCTAATATAAGCTTGTGTTCTTCAAAAACATGTGCAAGACAAAACTTTGTTGCAACTTTGATACCATTGTTAGCTTTTGAAGCTAAATACTCAAGATAAAATAACCACAAGATCTAAAATAAAGTTGTGATATGAAATATATAATAATGGAAAACTACTAAGCATATAAAACTCATGAACAACGAAGAGAGAATATTGCTCATAGAGGATTTAGAAAAATCAAAGGCTAAGGCAAAAATGTTCAAGGATAAGTTAGAAGCAAATATCTTATAATGTGAGAAGTTAGCATAAGAAGTGGCACTACTAAGAGAATATTTAGAGGACTCCAATATCAAGATGAAATGGTTCAAAAATAGCTCAAAGAACTTGGATAAGTTCATCAAGACACAATAGAATACATCAAGAAAAACAGGTCTTGGATTTGAACAGGTTCAAAATAAATAGGAAGGAGAGTCAACCTCAAGTTTCGAAGGAGAAGAAAATTCAGATGAAGATATTTTAGAAGAAAATGGAAACAAGTTATCAAAGTTATCAAAGTTGTCATTGATATCCAGGAAGAAGCTTCTAATAAAGTCAAAGGTCAAGATGAACAATGCAAAGGTTAAAGGCAAAGGGCTCCATAATATTTTTAAATATTATGTGGAAGCATGAGTTAAAAGGTTTTCATAAAAACCCAAGAAAGTTTAATGCAAAGCTAAAGGAAGGTTTAATATTTATTTAATTAAATATTTAAATTCAAAATGAATTTAAATTTTATAAATAAATATTATTTATACCAAGGTGCAAAGTGAAAGAGGGTTTAAATAAAATCAAAGGGTTTTAAAGAATTAATTTATAATTAGAATATATACTAATTTCCTTCCTCCATGCATGACGTCAGCACTCGAATTACCTTCAATGATTTTAGACATTGGTGCTTATTTCCTTTGGATCTTATTAATTTATAAAATATTTAAATTCATTTAATTAATAAGCTCCAAAGGAAATAAGCCCCAATGTCTAAAATCATTGAAGGTAATTCGAGTGTCGACGTCATGCATGGAGGAAGGAAATTAGTATATATTCTAATGCCTTAGAAGTATTTTAATTCATCCTTTTGTTCGATAATCGAATGTGTGCAATTGTATTTGAATTTGTGAGGAAGAAAGAGAAGCGACCATTCTGTTTGAGCACCAGTGAATAACGTTTAAGGGGATTTACACCAAAAGACCAAGTGCTAACTAGGTAGGTCACCTAGTGGTAAAAAGGATAGCATTAGGGTGTTGGGTACAAGAAGGCCTGCATTTAAAATATAGCAGCAGTGGTTTTTGGTAGTTGCATTGGTGTTGGAGAGTGCTAAAGGAAAGGCACACATTTTTTGCAAGGTGAGTGAGGAAGGTTTTGGAGCATGTGGTGCTCGTTAGTCCCCAAGCTAGTGCCTATATTACGCGACATTGGGAGTTACGACTAGAGTGCCAGTTGAGGCTGCATGGTGTGTTTGAATCCCCTCCAAGGCAGGGTAATAAATTTTTATTTTAATTTTTGTGTTGCCTAAATTTTGGAGCTAAAATGGTGCATGAAAGGATTGTTAGTTGTAAATAATTTTTGATAAGTTGGAGGAATAAGGTGTTAAGGTTTATTTTAATTAAGTGTTTTGTCATATTGATTTATTGAAATATTAAAAGGATAGAGGGATCTTCTGGTCTTAGGTTATTCTGAAAATAAAAGTGCATTGAATGTTATTGGGAGATTATAAGGTGTAAGTGGTAATTTACTTTTTGTAAATGTTGATGAATGTTTTCTTAAAGATGGAGTGATAAGGTGTATGTGTGTTTTGATGTTTACATTGTATTTTGAGGAAATTAATCATCTTATAATTTCTTTGAGCTTGGTAAGAAGTGTTTGAGATTTTTTTAGATTTAGAAGATTTCTTCATCATCAAGAAAAAGGTATGAGCGCATTTTCCAAAGTTTAATTTGATTGGTTGGTTTTCTAGAAAATAAGTTTGGAGTGAAAAGGACTTGATTAGGGTTTTCTTTTGAGTGTGTTTGAGTTAATGCATCGAGGTTTTCTGTAATAAAGAGTTGTGATTAAAACCTTGTTTAATAAGCATTTTTGTTAAAAACATTGGTTGTGTGAAGAACTTGAACTAGGGTTTGAGTATTATTTCTATGAGAGAATTGTTTTATAAGCATTGTTGTTGAAGTGAGTTGTTGTGAAAATAAGTTGAACTAGGGTTTGAAAATAATATGAGTATCATTGTTATGTGATATTTTTTGTTGAGCATTGTTGGAAACATTTTGAGTCGATGTTTACATGCTTGGACTAGGGTTTGTGAGAAAGGGTGTTTCATTGAGCAATTGGTTGAGTAGAGTTGGTTGAGCCTATTTAAATGGATATGTGAAGTTATTGTTCAAGTTCCATAAAACAAACTATTCTATATTCTGATTTGAGTTGAGATTGAGCATTGAGTTGAGACATATTGGGTCTCTAACAATTCTCTTTATGTTTCTATGAGATTGGATAAGTTTTGTGTGGACTTGTTAAGCAGATTTGAGACAAGTCTTTGAGAAGACTTGTGGATTGATTTTGTGTGAGCTTTTGTGGAAGCTTATAATAGATATTTGGTTAAGTTCTAGAGAGTAATTATTGAGAAGTTTGGACAAGTTTTGTGTGGACTTGTTGAGAATATTGGACAAGTTCTATGTGGACTTGTTGAGCAGATTTGAGCAAGTTCTATGTGAACTTGTTGAGCAGATTTGAGAAATTTCTAAGACTTGTTGAGTAGATTTGAATAAGTTCTATGTGGACTTGTGGAGTAGATTTTGGTGCAAATTTGAGGATAGGTTTGTGCTAGACTAGAGATAGATATTAAACAAATTTATGCTAGACCAAAGGACTAAGTTTAGTACAGATTTGAGACAGAGATTTGGAGGTGGTAGAGCAGAGAGGACAATAGTCTCTAGTGGATAGAGATCCATAAGCCATGGCAATTAGGATAGGTCTTTTGAATGGGAACAAGAGTCTTCAGTGGAGAGAGATCCACAAGCTAGTGCAGTGGAGGCAGTAGTCTTCTAGAGGATCACCAACCAGAGTAGAGGATAAGGAGTTCTCCTATGGATAGATATCCATGATCTTGATTTAGGGGATTGGTATCTCCATTGGATAGAGGTCCATACACATTGTAATAGGGAAAGGATTCCCAAGATATTAATTGAGAAAATTTTAGTGAAATATTTTCTTTGTGGAGTAGCCCACATTGGGTGAACCACGTAAATTGTGGTGTCTCTATTATGTGTGGTGATTTGTGCATTGCTTTGATTACTGTTTTTGATATTGCTATCTATACATTGCATAATATTGATTTGAAAGAAAATTAAAAAGTTATCTTATACTGTTCACCCCCCTCTCAGTATAAGCTTGTGTTCTTCAATAGGGGATACAGGCAATCACTTTACTAGAACCAAAGATACTATTAAAATGCTCCAAATCCTAAATCAAATAAAAGACCTATTTTCTCTATTGGATTATACCTTAGTTGGGCCCCTTTCATTCCTCAACTCATGAATTCTATTGGCCCTTTATTTCCTTATTCATCTTTCTAGGATAGTACAACAGCTATAATATGTTCTAAAGAAAAGGAGCACAAGTTGAAATTATTTGAATGGTCTAGGTAACTCAGTACAGGTGTAGTAGTAATGGCTTCTTTAATTTATTGAAATACCTTGATATTATCTTCATCCCACTTTATCCTGGCATCCTTTTTAATCATGTCATTTACTAACTTAGCAATCTCAGCAAAATTTGGGACAAATATTCTGACAAAATTTATTTTGCCAAAGAAGGATCTAACTGCTTTGAGGCTCTTAGAGGGTGGTATTTGTGCAATAGCATTTATCATTTATGGTTCAATGCTTATTCCTTCATTTGAGACTACATGTCCTAGAAGCTTACCATGGGTGGCCCCAAAAATATATTTTTTGGATTTAATGAAATCCCATACTCTTTGCACCTTTCAAAAACTTGAGACAAGTGGGAGAAGTGATCTGCAAGGTTCTTGGAAAATACTATGATATCATCCAGGTATACCACTACAATTTTGAACATCAGCCCTTTAAAGGCAAAATCCATAGCCCTCTAAAAATTGGCTCCAACATTCATAAGCTTGAATGTCATCCTCTGGTATTAAAATATCCCCCATGGTGTAGTAAATGTAGTTTTGAATCGGTCCTCTAGGTTGACCAGAATCTGATTATATCCTCAAAATCCATCTAATAGTGAAATTTGAGAGGATTCCACCACTGCTTGCAACAAATGTTCCATATTGGTAATGGGGTATTTGTCTTCAAGGGAGCTCTTATTTAAGTTTCTAAAGTATACACACAACCTTATTTCCCCATTATTTTTCCTAACAAGCACCAAATTTGCTATCCAAGAAGAAAATCTCACTTTCTTAATTATTTTTGCATTGAGAAAATTTTGGACCTCTTTTTGCATGATAGGATGCAAGGTAGGATTGAATTTTCTTTGTTTCTACCTAAAGGTTTGGAATCCTATTTCAAGAGAATGATATGGGTCATCACCTCAGTGTTAAATGTTCTTAGATCATCATAGCTCCAAGCAAAACTATCCCTATTTTTTCTCAGATATTGGATATACTGTTTCTTCTCTTTGGAGGTAATGATTTATCTATTTTGACCATTTTAGGATCTCCTGTTGTCCCAAAATTAACATCTTCTCCCTCTGATTAATGAGGTGCAGTCCTGTGGGCCTTATCAAAATCATCAAAAAGATATTCCAAAGCTACTAGCCCTTGGGAATTTTATTAGTTTTGAGTTGTATCACTTCTTTTGAGGTTCCTATCACATGCTACAATTTTTTCTCATCTTCCTCATCAGAAATCATCCCAGAAAATTGGTTATGTTATATCATAAAATCCTTGATATCGGTATTTTTGTGACTCCCTCACAACCCCAAAATTGGGGACCCACTTGAAATTTTAAAAATTGTTCCAAATTTTATTTTCGCTTATTGTTAACTACCGTGATCATTTGGATATAAAAAAGTTCATCTTCATAAAATTGTCTTGTAATTCATTTCGATGTCATTTATTTTGGTCTCAAGATCCAATAGTTTTTCTTTTGTTGTTGTGTGGTTTTGTTGTGGTTAGGTTCATTAGGTTATCTTCATTGGATTTGGGGGACCCACTTGAAATTTTAAAAATTGTTCCAAATTTTATTTTCACTTATTGTTGACTACCGTGATCATTTGGATATAAAAAAGTTCATCTTCATAAAATTGTCTTGTAATTCATTTCGATGTCATTTATCTTGGTCTCAAGATCCAATAGTTTTTCTTTTGTTGTTGTGTGGTTTTGTTGTTTTTAGGTTCATTAGGTTATCTTCATTGGTTTTGGTATGTTCATGTTGTGGTAGTTAGGATGACTATGTTAAGTTTGTTTTTATTGTTATGTTATAATAGTTGAGTTATGTTGTGTTTTGGGTTTTATAGTATTTAGTTGTTATATGTTTATTTTAGGAGTTGTATTAAAGTTGTTTGTTTTATTTATTATGTTATTATAACAGGTTGTTTTATTATTATATGTTAATATTGTTATGTTAAGTTTCTATTTTTATTGTTTATGTTAGTTTTTTTGTTTTATGTCTTGTTAATGTTATTTTTTTAAGTTTCTATTTTTATTTTATGTTAGTATTTTGTTTTTTTTATGTCTTGTTAATGTTATTATGTTAATTTTCTATTTTCATTTTTACGTTAGTCTTTTGTTAATATATTTGTTTTGTGTTCCATTTGTTATATTCTTTAGTGTGTTACATGTTTTATTTTTATATAGTTTCAAAGCCTAGTTAGTATATTATGTGTTTTACATAGTTTTAAAGTGACTATTTAAAATAAATGAGATTTTAAATAGTGTCATTTTATTATTTCATTGTATAGTTTATAGTTTGGTTAATGAAATTTTATCTTATCACAGATTTGATTGGTTATTGTCGACACTAGCGAAAGGATAAAAGGACATGCGGTTTGACATAGAGTTGAGGGATGCACAGGATACTTGATTGGATAATCATGGTGCCTAATTATTTGACATGTGATGTGATGGGCCTGTTAGTAGTAAAGGCTATGGTATTGAAATGATGAAACAGAACCATTTGGTAGTTTTATATAAATTTTGTAATGATGTGCATGTTATTTGTTTTGATGGATGAAACGCAGGTTAAAATTATTAAAAATATTGTTTATTTTCATACAAGTATTTATCATTGGTGTTTAGTCGAAGTTCATGATGCATCTAGTAGTGAAGATTCGGTTCGCAGGGGCTTTACATGCAGCTAAAACCTTCAAATTGGATTGTGTCCAGGTCTCTAGCGAGTTATTCTCAGTGCTATATCTGCAACACACTATAGAATTATGTATTAGTTTATATTTGTCTCAGTTGAAAACAAGTTGGAGGGTTTTGTGTTGTATTGTGAGGTGATGATGTCAGGGTGTTTTATTTTTCAACAAAAGACTACGATATCAAGGCATTCTTCTTTTGATAAAGGTCAATGATGTTAGGATGTTCCTCCCTTGGCAAATGGATGATGATTGGTCATATTAATATGAAGAATAATTTCATAGTTTTACTGTGAATAGATAGTGGGTACAATAAGGCTTCTACAGATGTATTTTGATGAAAAAATTATGCGTTAAAGGGAGATATTTTTATACATAACACATAAAATGTGTGAAAGTGAAGGTATAGCTCCTGAAAGGTGCCATTTGAGGTAACCATGCTGCATGTTGATCAATTAAAGGAAGTTTTGTGGAAAGCTATGTCATAAAATATTATTGCTTGGTAATGGTGATTATTTTATGTTTTGATCTATGATGTCATGATTTTCGGGTTGTGCAAACAACGGTTGATATTATTACTTATGGAGTAAATGCTTTGAATACTTTAATACATATATGGGAGGTGTTATTTGTATTAATAGTACATCCTTAATAATTTGATGGGATTTAAGTGATTAAAATATTATAAAAGAAGGCATTGTATATATTATAAACTTTATAAGAGATTTTCTTATAAGAGTTTATAAGACTTGTCATTTTAAAAGGGCTATTTTAAAGTTTTTTATGAGATATATAATTGAATAGATGAAGTTGTGCAACTGATCAAATGGAAATTGTAAACTATAAAGATAGATTGAAAGAAAAAGGGCAAGGTTCAGACATTTTTACGCAGAGGAGAGCAAAAAGAAAGAATCTCAAAGGAGCAAGGATGTAATTGAAGAGAAGCTACATAAAATTTCAAGTTGCAAAGAAATAAAACTTTATTGTAAGATCCAATTTATTATATTAAATATTTTAGATTCAAATATGTGTGAAGACTGTGTTTGAATGTCAATGAAATTGTTTAATATAATTTTCAAAGTTCAAATTTCATTGAAGATTGCATCAATTTATTGCCTTACTGTGATTTTTGGTGGACATTAAGTTGGTTTTTAAATCTCTGTGATTTATTTCTTTCTGTAGTGATTTTCTGAGATATTATTTATTTTCTAATCTTTAAAAACTTTTATAATTTATTTTATATTGAAAATTATTACATATATTTGACTTAGTTCGATTATTATAAAGTATAACTTTATAACTAAGTCATGAATAAATTTATTATTCAAATATTAAATTAATTAATATTTGAATAGATAAATTTAATAAAGATAAATGAATATTCTGATTTCCAACTTTAATATCATAAAGTTTGAGAAATTAGAATTGATATCTTTTTCAGTAATCTGTTTGGGTTCATTATAATTGGATTTTGATTTATTTAAATATCCAAACTTAAATCTTGAAATATATATTTATTCTTCAATATTTAATGCAATAAATGTTGGAAGAATAAATATTGAAAGGAGGAGATTCATATGAACTTTATCTTGCATGTCATAGTTTTTAAAGTTCATGAATAAATTTATATTAAACTCTATGGCCATGATTATTAAGGTTTAAAATCCTTATAATTTGAGTTTAACAAAATTTATAAGTTTGTTCATTATTCAAATATGTCAATTTTAATGTCCTATTTGAATGAGCAAATAATCTAAAGTAAATGAAACCTTAGTGTTGTTTATTATGAAGTCTAAAACTTTGTAATTAAGGTTTACATTTCATACAACTATTAGAATTTATAAACTTTGATTTTATTAAAGTTTAGTAAATTTTAATGGTAATTAAAATGCTAAATTAAATTGTTATTTTAAATTCATTGAAGCATTTTAATTAAGATATTACATCGTGATTGTAAATAGAATTTGCACAAGTAGATCAAAATCATAAGGTAAGTTTATCTATCATTGTTTGGAGAAAAAAATTTGTGTAAAATGCATGTAATATATGATGAATTCAAATTTAACTACCTAATTCCGAAGCCCCTTGTTAACAGTACTTGTAAATCGTTGATATTTTTCAAGTACTTATTCATGCATATAGGAAAGACACATAAAAAGTTAAGTGAGAACCTTGAAGAAGTATACTCTTCTTTGCAAGAGAGGATTTTGAATCCTAGTTATTGAGTGGTTTTTGTGACTGGAAAAAATCACACCTCAAAAAATTGGCGCTAGAAGGAGGGCATGAAAACAGGTATTTGATTTTAAGCATTTGAAGTTAAAAAAAATGATATTTCCCTATTTACGATGCATTAATGTGGATTTGCTATAAATTTGGAAATATGGTTAAAATTCAGTTGTTGAAATTTCTTCACACATAGTATTTCATGCTGAAATTGGTTCAATGGTAGAAAATGATTTACCTTATTATAAGCATGATGGAATGATTACGACAGAAGAACATATTCATGCATATAAAAACATTATGTTTCATTTTCAAATTATGCAGGAAAATATTCTTTGTAGGATGTTTCCATACACATTGGATGAAGTTGCTCATGATTGATTTATTAATTTACCTGAAGGTTCTATTAATTATTGGGCTCCACAAGAAACAATATTTCTCAAAAAAATTTAAACATACACAGATTTGTTATCAAATCAGTTTACCTCTATATGTAAAGAATCTAATGAATTGATGAGCCAATTTAATGATAGATTCCATAGGTTATATACTGAAATAGAAACATATTTCATCATTTCAAAAAAATAAGTCCTTCAAATATACTTGGAAGCCTTATATGTCCTTACTTCTACGTTCATAAGGATAAGTCTTAAAAATCCATCCTTTTCTAGATCTTACAATAAGTTAATATTCATAAAACAAAAGTATATTTTGGAAGGAATTGGTGTGGATCAACAATGATGTATTTTGAAAGATATTGAGTTAGGTCAATTATTATTACTTAATCCTAAGGTTCAAAATTAGATGTCATCAATGAGTCACATAGAAACACAACCTTCTCCCATGATGAATTATTCCTCATAATATATGGTTTTAAATCAATGCCAACCTTCTAATATGGTACCTATGAATATAATGATGTCTAATGTCTGCAATCAATGTGATGAAATTGAATGTCCCAATTTTACAACCACCTTTATTGATCAGGAGGAAGATCAAGTTTCAAAACTAATATTCACCAACGAGGTTTGTGATAAACAATTTCATCAAGATGAATAAAATAACTCAGTTTTAGAAACATATGAGCCTTTAGAAAAAATGAGTTAGAGCCATTATTCACAAAGGATGAGTGGGATAAATTTACGAAGCAAAATACAAAATCTGATCCCACTGAAGGAGGTCTTGATTCACCAAAAGTGGTTGAAGCTATTTTGATGGGAAATCAATAATGAATATAAAAAGTGTCTAGAAGATATGATAGAAGTTCATCACTTGTTCTCAGAAGACAATTATTATAATGATCCAAAAAACCAACATGAGCTAAATTGTGACAGTATAGAAATCTCTGAGTCACTAAAAATGGTTGAAGGTTAAATTGAAGATGATTTTCTTGAAAAACTTGAAAATTATTAAGAAGATGCAATAGAGTTTCATTCCATGGGTCTAGATGACCATTATTATATTTGTTTAAAAAGATATGAGGAATCATTAATTGCTCATAATCTTACTGATGAAATTTATGTTTCACTTGATATGCAGGATGTTGAACATTCTATGTCAAATGAAGATTTTACAATTCCCAACAAGCCACTTGCATAAATAGATAAGGTTTCAAAATTCAATTATTTTGAAGATGATTTTAATGCACACCTTGTTGAAATTGAAAATGAAAACATGGTAAATGTTTCTTATAACTCATCTGTTAATTATAAACAAGAGGTAGAGTCATCTCTTTTACCCTTGAATAATGAAAAATTGATTATAAATTCACATGAATGGTTTGTATTTAATGTTGGTGATGACCTAAAATAAAATGTTGATCTATTTGAAATAACTCGGGTGGTTGATTAAGAAGATTTATTATTTATCACATCTTATGATCAGCTAGATTTGTGGTTTAAAAAGGATGGGCATATGTTTAATTGGGTGCCTAATTTTGGTATTTTTGAAAAGTAGATGTTACATAAATATAAAGAGTTACAAGATGACAATGATGAAACTCATTAAAAATTTGTAATGGCTCACAAAATTGTGGTAAATGTTACTCATGATGTGTTGATTATGGATGACAAGGTAGAATCTTCACCTTTATTATTGATGGAAATTACAGGTAACAATTTGTATGATGTTCCTTTAGATGCTCATTATTTTGATAATAAAATATCAAGGGTTGTTAATAAGGAATTGGAAACAAATTCTAAATATATTACCATAAAAAAATAAAAGAAGACATGCTTGAATCATTGAACAAAGTTCATCAATATTTAACAATTCAGTCTACGATACAAAACTATAATGATTATTATTTTGTAAATATCCTAGATTCTTTTCAATTGTTACATGAACATGATTGGCTTTAAAACATAGGTGATGATTTTGCTTTAAAATTTTTATAAGTTACTTCTTATTTGAAATAATTCCTGTATGCTTGCAAAAATGAGAAATTGAGTCAAAATGACAAATCAAGGTTTGAAATTTCATCTTGTTAAATAAGCATAAGATCGCGGATGAATCAAATCTTAAACATGGATTTGTTTATAAGTTTGAATCAAATAAGTGGGGTGTGAAAGGCAAAATGAAAATTGTTATATGGTTTGACCTAATCCTCTTTTGGTTAGAATTATGTAAAGGTTGACATGCATATAATCATATATGTATTTTATAGTGTGATCAGCTATAGTAGTTTACATTTAATTTTGTCAATTTGGGTTAATACAAGTTAGATTTAAAGAGTAGCAATCTGGTATAGATTGTACCATAGTAATTAATACTAAGCTTAGTTCAGATCTCTTTCTGGTTTCATGTGTTACAAAAATTAAAGTTTACGAAAAATAAAATAAAATACACAATTTATGAATTATTCTATATGAGTATATGTCGATCCATAAATGATTTAATGATGCATAATATAATTTATAATTATTATTTTTTTATGCAAATTAATTAATTTTATGCTTTAAAATTTATTCTACATTCTAACTCTATTTACTAGGGGGAAGAGATTAGGGACTAACCTTTCGGAGTGGGCCCTGCCTCTGGAAGGTTAGTGTGAACTCCTTCCCCTATTTTCTATTCAGTAATTGACTCTCATTTAATTAATCTAATTATTAATTATTTCATAATTACAAAAGAATAAAAGAAATAAAAATTACCAAAGAAAGCAAAATATAAAATAATTATAAAACACAGTTACCATATCCTGAAGAAAATATTGTTGTTGCTTTATTATTGAAAATCAAACGTACATGGTTACACATCCAACTTTCATAATTGCATATAGAATATTACATCAAGAATAATCATAGATTACAGATATTTCTTCATTCACTTGCCATCCATCCAGATCTTTTCAAAAGCCTCATATGCAAATATATATTGTCACTCAAACAATTCCAAATGTAACTCCCCGTATTTCTCCCATATGGTTTGGACTTGATCACGCAACAACTTTATTCTAACAAGAATAATCTAAATTAACACATCTCCTAAAATACTTGGACTCAATAACTATTCTAATTGGTCCAAATGGCAACTAATTCTAACAAAATACTAACTTTGACTTGGTGGGATAACTACGAAACAATACAACCTTTGATTTAACTTTTTCTACAACTTTGATCCTTTCTTTTAGGGAAGGATGCATTTTTTACAAATATTCACGTATTGTTATAGAAAATATCAAAACAAATGCATGCCCCAAATAAATTATGAGTCACCCATGTTTGATTCTTCTAAATGCCTATGTGAAATTTGAATCCTCTCATGCTTGATTCTTTCAGCTGCCCATGTGGTGTTTGACCAAGCTGCATCATAGGTGGCTTTTTCAAAATAGATTTTTTCATAGAATTTTGCAGGCTTCCATAACACCTTTCCGTAGTACCCTTCTATAACACCCTTCTATAGAACCCTTCCGTAGCGCCATTCCACGTGTCTCCTCGATATTTGTTCATCCCTTATTCAATATATGACCTGTATTTTGTTGTAATATTACCTGCCAAAAACATACAAAAACTTTGCACAATTTGTGTAAAATATGATCATTTATCATTTTAACCTCATTTATTAAATTTACTGATAAATAACATAAGGTGAAAATAATTATTAAAACACATTTACTTTCATAATTTTGCAAATAGAAAATAGATAATATTTGCATAAAATATGTATCAATTTGGCACTCATCATAGTGTACCAATCGTATTTGGGATCCATGGAAGTGATGGCATAAATTTAGCATCATTTTGTACATAGAATTTTGAGTTTTGTGTTTTATTTTGTATGTAATTTGTTGTTTCATGTATATTTTGTTATTTATCATTTGTTTTGGTTGTTTTGTGTATGTTTGTATACATGTTACTCAACTTTGTGAAAAATTTTGTACATGTTGTCTTATTATGTTGTAATAAATTAGATTTTGCCAAATTTTGGATTTTTGTGATGATGTTTGCTTTTTGATCTGATAAAATTTTCAGTGATATTTTCGTGATTGAGGTAATTTTTACCGAGACACTAGTCATTTGATGTTTTTGTTTGGTATTTGGTTCTAGGTCATATAGGATGAAATTACCTATTCTGAAAATCTATAAAACCTGAAGAAAAAGAAAGTGAGATGTTAGTGTATATCTTCATGAATTTGAACTAAGATAATAAAATTTTAAAATATTAGAATCATATTGCAAAAGCTTCACGAGTACCACAAACACATTAAGGAATATCTTTTGAAATTTTGGAAGTATGAAGTTGTTAGTTTTGCAAATTAAGGTGAAACATTGTATATACTCTTTCAGCCTTACCTGATCTCTAATCCAAATGACAGGTGGATTTATTGCAAAGTATCATATTATCAGATAAAAGAGAATTTTTTTTTTTTTAAATGATGATTACAATTAATAGTAAAGTCAAATCTATCACCATGAACTAGATAACCTTCCCCGGAGCTATAGACGCTCAGTTGGAAGTGAAGCTATGTCTAAGATAAAATTAAAATGCAATGTAAAAATTTCACCTACCATATGGGAGTTTTAGATAATCTCTACCAAGGCTATAAACGCTTGGCCGACAATAGAGCAATGTCTGAAGAGAATCACGTATAGGTATTTCTTCAAGGAGAAAATATTCGTAGCCTTAAATGTAAAATTGGCAAAGGAAGGTTGAATGGTTTTAAAATATATAGAACAAATCACTTTACACATACCGAGCTAATATTGATGATTCTGATGGTTCATGTTGAATTGTTCTATTCACATTCTCTGGATATTATTGACACCCATGATTCTGATATTTGGATTTTTTTGTTGTTTTCGAAGATTGTGTTCTTAAGTTGAAATGTCCAAGGATATTTACTAGTAGAGTCATCATTTGTTGTGACTCCCTCACAATGACCACAACATCGGGGACCCACTTGAAATTTTGAAAATTGTTACAAATTTTGTTTTTGCTTGTTGCTGACTATCATCATCATTTGGATGTAAAAAAAGTTCATCTTCATAAAAATTGTCTTGTAATTCATTTCGATGTCATTTGTTTTGGTCTCAAGATCCAATAGGTTTTCTTTTGGTGTTGTGTGGTTTTTTTGTGGTTAGGTTCATTAGGTTATCTTCATTGGTTTTGGTATGTTCATGTTGTGGTAGTTAGGATGACTATGTTAAGTTTATTTTTATTGTTATGTTATAGTAGTTGAGTTATGCTATGTTTTGGGTTTTATAGTATTTTGTGTTAGTTAGGTTTTTTGTATTTAGTTGTTATATGTTTATTTTAGGAGTTGTATTAAAGTTGTTTGTTTTATTTATTATGTTATTATAATAGGTTGTTTTATTATTATATGTTAATATTGTTATGTTAAGTTTCTATCTTTATTAGTATTTTTTTTATGTCTTGTTAATGTTATTTTGTTAAGTTTCTATTTTCATTTTATGTTAGTCTTTTTGTTTTTTGTTTTATGTCTTGTTAATGTTATTATGTTAAGTTTCTATTTTCATTTTTAGGTTAGTCTTTTGTTAGTATTTTTGTTTTGTGTTCTATTTCTTATATTCGTTAGTGTGTTACATGTTTTATTTTTTTATAGTTTTAAATCCTAGTTAGTATATTATGTGTTTTACATAGTTTTAAAGTGATTGTTTAAAATAAATGAGGTTTCAAATAGGTGTCGTGTTATTATTTTATTGTATAGTTTATAGTTTGATTAATGAAATTCTATCTTATCACAGGGACAATGTGATCTTTCATTGGGACACTAGTGCCATGGTAGCTACGATAAATAGGGTCGATTGGTTATTACCAACACTAGTGAAAGGATAAAAGGACATACAGTTTGATACAGAGTTAAGGGATGCACATGATACTTGATTGGATAAGCATGGTGCCTAATGATTGGAGATGTGATGTGTTGGGCCCGTTCATAGTAAAGGCCATGGTATTAAAATGATGAAATGGAATCATTGGTAGTTTTATGCATAGTCTTTAATTATGTTCATGTTATCTATTCTGATGGATGCAACGTAGGTTAAAATTATTAAACATATTATTTATTTTCATGTGAGTATTTATCATTGGTTTTTAGTCAAAGTTCATGATGCATCTGGTAGTGAATATTAAGTCCACAAAGGCTTTGCATGTAGCTAAAACCTTCAACTTGGGTTACGTCTAGGTGTCTGGTGAGTTATTCGCAGTGCTATATCTGCATCAGACTATGGAATTATGCATTAGTTGATATTTATCTTAGTTGAAAGTAAGTTGGAGGGTTTTGTGTTGTATTGTGAGGTGATGATGTCAGGGCATTTTATTTTTTGGTAAATTACTATGATATCAAGGTGTTCCTATTTTGACAAAGGATAGTGATGTTAGGATGTTCATCCCTCGACAAATGGATGATGATTGGTCATATTAATATGAAGAAGAATTTGATAGTTTTACTGTGAATAGATAGTGGGTACAATAAGGCTGCTATAGATGTATTTTGATGAAATATTTGTGTGTTAAAGGGAGAGATTTTTATACATAACACATAAAATACGTGAAAGTGAAGGTATAGCTCTTGGAAGGTGCCATTCAAGGTAACCATGCTCTATGTTGATAAATTAAAGGAAGGTTTCATCATTTGTGGAAAGCTATATCGTAAAATATTGTTGCTTGGTAATGGTGATTATTTTCTGTTTTGATCTATGATGTCATGGTGTTTGGGTTGTGCAAAAAATGGTTGATATTATTACTTATGGAGGAAATGCTTTGAATAATTGAATACATATATGGGAGGTGTTATATGTATTAATAGTACATGCTTAATTATTTTATGGGATTTAAGTGATTAAAATATTATAAAAGAAGGCGTTGTATATATTATAAACTTTATAAGAGATTTTCTTATAAGAGTTTATAAGACTTGTTATTTTAAAAGGGCTATTTTAAATTTTTTTGCGAGAAATAAAATTGAATAGATGAAGTTGTGTAACTGCTCAAATGGAAATGGTAAACTATAAATATAGATTTAAATAAAGGATCAAGGTTTAGATATTTTTATGCAGAGGAGAGCAAAAGGAAAGAATCTCAAAGGAGCAAGGGTGTAATTGAAGAGAAGCTACAGGGAATTTCAAGTTGCAGAGAAATCAAGCTTTATTGTAAGATCCAATTTATTATATTAAATATTTTAGATTCAAATATGTGTGAAGACTGTGTTTGAATGTCAATAAAATTATTTAATATAATTTTCAAAGTTCAAATTCCATTGAAGATTGCATCAATTTATTGCCTTATTGTGATTTCTAGTGGGCATTAAGTTGGTTTTTAAATCTCTATGATTTATTTATTACTAAAGTGATTGTACGAGATATTATTTATTTTCTAATATTTAAAAATTTTTATAATTTATTTTATATTGAAAATTATTACATATATTTGACTTAGTTTCGATTATTATAAAGTATAACTTTATAACTAATTCATGAATAAATTTATTATTCAAATATTAAATTAATTAATATTTGAATAGATAAATTTAATAAAGATAAATGAATATTCTGATTTCCAACTTTAATATCATAAAGTTTGAGAAATTAGAATTGATATTTTTTACAATAATCTGTTTGGGTTCATTATAATTGGATTTTGATTTATTTAAATATCCAAACTTAAATCTTGAAATATATATATATATATATATATATATATATATATATATATATATATTTATTCTTCAATATTTAATGCAATAAATGTTGGAAGAATAAATATTGAAAGGAGGAGATTCATATGAACTTTATCTTGCATATCATAGATTTTAAAAGTTCATGAATAAATTTATATTAAACTCTATGTCCATGATTATTAAGGTTTAAAAACCTTATAATTTGAGTTTAATAAAATTTATAAGTTTGTTCATTATTCAAATATGTCAATTTTAATGTCCTATTTGAATGAGCAAATAATCTAAAGTAAATGAAACCTTAGTGTTGTTTATTATGAAGTCTAAAACTTTGTAATTAAGGTTTACATTTCATACAACTATTAGAATTTATAAACTTTGATTTTATTAAAGTTTAGTAAATTTTAATGGTAATTAAAATGCTAAATTAAATTGTTATTTCAAATTCATTGAAGCATTTTAATTAAGATATTACATCATGATTATAAATAGAATTTGCACAAGTAGATCAAAATCATAAGGTAAATTTATCTATCATTGTTTGGAGAAAAGAATTTGTGTAAAAGGCACATGATACATGATGAATTCAAAGTTAACTACCTAATTCCCAAGCCCCTTGTTAACAGTACTTGCAAACCGTTGAGATTATTCAAGCACTTATTTATGCATATAGACAAGACACATAAAACGTTAAGTGAGAACCTTGAAGAAGTATACTCTTATTTGCAAGAGAGGATTTTGAATCCTAGTTGTCAAGTGGTTTTTGTGACTGGAAAAAATCACACCTCAAAAAGTATCATCTTGGAATACTTGTATGTAAACCACATTATCTGGGATAGAAAGATGATACATAGATATGGTGGGGAATATATCCATGTATTCTATATCAATTTCAGGGTTGTCTACCCCAAAAGCTTTCACAACCAGCATATTGGCAACATGGTTTTTCTCCTTGGGTATATTTGATTTATTAAAGACCAAGAATTTATCAATCTCATTCAAGATAGCACGCTTGTACTACTTTAGCCTGGGGTGTTTGTTCTGGTATTTCCCTTTGATCTATTGTATAGTTAATTCAGCATCCCCATAGATAGTAAGGTAGTTGATACCCAACTCTTTAGCTTTTTTCAATTCTAGTAGTAGTGCCTCATATTCTGCCACATTATTTGCATAGGGGAACTCTAACCAGTAAGGCATACTAAGTTATTTTCCTTTATGTTAGTCAAATTAATTCTATCTCCAGCCCCAGTTTGTGACTTAGCCTTGTCAAAGGTCATTGTCCACATTTCAGTGGTAAGGACCCTATCTTACTCAACATCCACTATTGCTTTTATCTTGGGGTCTAGCCCTTCTACATTAGGCACTTCTTTTAGGAAATGGGTGTGCCAAATAGAATAAAAACCTAACTCCTTTTCTTCAATAGAGTTGACCAGGTTGACAATGGTATTATCTGACCTCATTAGCTCAACTGATCTTTTATTGAAAGGTTCTCTCCTTAGGGTGGCCTATTTTTGGGATAAAAGGGGGATGGTGATGTATGACCAGTCCAACTGGATTGATCCACCTAACTAATCTGCCTAGTACCTAGATAGCAACAAGGAAAAGAATGGGTCTACATCTACCACAACCACATCCATTAAAATTCCCTTCTTTGGGTATTGATCTAAAAATACCAAGAGACCTATAATTATCCCTATATAAGGCACTTGCTTATTTTCCATGATAGAAATGGGCAAAATATTTGGTACCTATTAGTCCCAACTGATCAACCACCTGCTTTGGCATAACATTGTGAGATGCCCTGCTATCAAGCATGCAATTATATATTACATAGCAGTCACCATACCCAGATTTATATCAGAGGAAAATATAAAAGGGCCTAACTAAGGCATGACTTCTGCTAGATGGATTAGAAGTTGAAGTTTTAAATACATGGCCCTCCTCTTGGTTATTCAACCCAAAGGCCCTACAAATCTACTCTCTATATTTAGGGACAGTCATCAGTTCTCCAAAGGTTATGTTTATCTTCTACTTGGCTAGTTCTAAACCTATGTCAAATTTTGATTTTCTATTTTTTGGCCCACTATTAATAGGATCAGATATTTCAAGGGAGGGTGGCTTATGGTTATCATTATATTTATTTGCATGCGATTTCACCCTCTCGTAAGCTACATTTTTCTTATCTAGATTGTCAGGGATGGTTTTGTTGCGTAGCCTAGTGGCATGGACCTTTTCTAATGTCTCAAATTCCTCATAAGTTGGGGTCAATTTGCCCTATCTTATTTGTTCAAAATGTTTATTCTGGGGACTTCTTAAGATTTTTACATCATCAAGGACAAATGTTGTAGGTCCATTATCAATACTGGTAGACTGGATGACTTCTATAATTGGTGGATTATTAGTCATTTCCTCCCAAGTCCAACACACATTAATTCTAATCTCATATTATGATTCTTCCTCAATGTTAACACCTAAATGTAGACCATGGTATACACTACAATTAGCTGGATTGTGGGAAGCATCACATGCTAGAAAAAATAAGGAAAATTCAAATTCTACATTGATAGAAGTCATGGAAATTGGGACATCAACCTGATCTTTTTTAACCTCCTTCCTCTCCCATTTATTGTTCGGATTTCTACCACCCTCATTATTCTAGTTTCTATTAAAATTTTATCTGAAATGGGGTCTATCCTCATTCTAGTATTGTGAAGGTTCTCCATTGTTACCTTTTTACCTCTTTATTTTGGATAGTTGATTGTTCATGGATAGGAACATTTATGTTACCTGTGATGATCATTTTCAATAGGATTGGGCTCTAATGTTTTTAAAATTCTAAATCCCACCTTCTTAGCTCTCCTTTTATTTTGGCTGGGGCTGGGATATGCTAATTTTACCTTCATATTAGTAATTTTCTAATAGCCAAAACAACACCCCTAGACCCTTGACGATGAGAAGAGCTCCACCAAGTGCCATTCCAGGAGCTGTTTAAGCAGCTATGCAACTCAAACCCATCAATCTTAATTTCTTGAAGACAGACTACATGCGCAGCAAAAACAGATTTCAAAAACCTACTCACAATACTCCTACGAGTGGGGATAGTCATCCCTCTCACATTCCACGAAGTAATATCGAACTTCATTGAGAACTTAAGGAATCAAGAACCTAAAATCGATTCCCTCCCCCATCAATGCTTTCTTTTGCTATCTACAGAGTACCACTTGGAGAAGATCCATCTTGAACCCCAAACTCAACAACATTATCCGCTTTCCCAGATCTGGACACTGGAGAACTGCTCCTATGAGTCTGACTCAAGTTATCCCCTTCAATTGGTCCCCTCCTGGATTTATTAGGCCTAACAGGAGAGTCGCGCACATCCCTTCTTTTCTGAACAACTTTCCATTCCTGCTGCCCAATAGAGGAATTGGAAGCGTTGTTCTGAGGACTCGAACCATCGCCAACTTCCATCTCATCTTTATTTTGATTTTCCTTAAAAGTTGTTTTTTCAGGTTCTTCCTTCTTAGTGTCTCCTTCCATCTCCTTAGATTGTTTCTTTTTATACGGGCAATTCCGAATCATGTGATCTAGCGACTGGCACCCAAAACATGCATTGGGTAAATTCAAATATCTTACCTCTTGAACCATCGGACCATCTGGAGTAATAATTTTGAGCTGTTGAGGAAGTTTCCTTGTCAAATCCACCTCAACACAAACACGTGGGCTGAACCTAAGAGACTTACTCCCTATTGGATCCAAAAGGATCTTTCAAAAACATTGTGCCATTGAATTCAACATGCACTTGAGTTCAGATTTCATGGCCACAAACTCGATCCAAATGGGGTAATGGGCCTAAAAAGTATCCCTTGGATCAAAATTTGGGTGCCATGTCTGCACAAAAGCCGTAGACCCTGCAATATTCCATGTGCCAAACTGCAAGACATGCCTAGCTGCATCGGCCCTCTCGAACAACACTGATACATAGCGCTCACCCAAATCCCAAAAGGATTTCACATGTAACCCTTTAGCCTCCCAGTTAAGTCGAATCCAGCTATGAAAGTTAGCTTCAGCTAGAACCCTACGCAAGAAAAAAAGGATGATGTATTTTACCTCTAGATCCCTTTGAATGTTCCTGTACTCATCATAATCAGTAGCGAAGAACGTAAATTCATCATCCTCATCAGCCATGACCGAATCCAAATGATCCAATTTAAAGGCCAAATCCTCCTCTGGCTCATCTTCGTTTAAATGACCAAACCCTTCACTAGAATCAATCTGCTTGTCTCCGTCATCTCCTAAACGATACTTCTCGGCATCCAAACCTTTGAGCACCGAGTCCCCTTCCTGCGCTTCCTTCAACACCTCAGCAAAAGTCCTACCGTCCCCACCCTTACCTTGTGAGGCTTGGTCAGAATAAATTGTATTTGAATCCTTTACAGACTGCGCAGAAACCTTACTCAGACTCGTTAGAAAAGCAGGGTCGATATCTAGTGATTGATGGTTCAGTTGGATGGATTGGCCTGTTGGAATATTACCATTAGTAAAAGGTTAAAAAAATTGTTTTTACCTTGGGTAAAGGTAACTTACCTTTTACCTTACCTGGACGAAAGTGGACGACAGCATTTTGGCGGCAAGAGAATTCTATTCATCTTTCCTTTCCCCCAATTTCTCCTTTCCCCCTTTCTTTCTCAAATAGGTTATTTACTGCCTATTTAATCTATGTAACCTAAGTTTTAATGTTAATGCAATTAATCCTTTTTCGTCCACACTCACCTTTCACATTTGGTATCAGAGCGGCACGATTCCCGAGGTGGTGGGGCCCACAGTTCGAGGTGGTAGCACGGATCCCGAGGTAGCCCGTAGGAGCCGAGGTGGCACGAATCTCGAGGTGGCCCGTAGGAGCAGTCCGACATGTTTCTCGAGGTGCTGGAGGAGCTGGACGAAGCGGCCCATAGGAGCAGCAAATCTGCACTATTCTCGAGGCACTATTGATGTGGTGCACGATTCTTGAGGCATGAGATTAACGTGGCATGACGCGTGGCGACGTGTGACTGGCGTACGGCCCGAGGTGTGGTGACGTGGCGCTAGTGCATGGCCCGAGGAGTGGTGACATGGCGATCCACGCGTGCATTGGTGGCAAAATGATCCTGCGACGTTAGTGACTGCCCGCAGGTAGTTAAAGCTCTTTTTAAAGATCTTTTACATCACCCTACGAGCGATGTGGGACTAAAGTACCAAGTAAAATCAAGCTTCGCACCGAAGTGTGAAGCCAACATTAGCTTTGCACTCGACGCAAAAGCTAAAGGGCGGGGAGCACGCATTGCTCCTGGATTAGCCCGGTAGCGCAGCGGCTACCCTCAGCCCTGACACCCGCAAGGTCGCAGGATCGACTCTCGGCGGGGTCAATAGATAATTAAAATTAAAAAAAAAAAAACTAAGGAATAGTTTTAATTTTAAAAAAATAATAATTTTTTTTTGTGTAATTTCCTAAGAGGAAATATCTGTTCATTAGTTTTTTATAAAAAAAAAAAATTTTTTCAATGTTGATAGAAATTTCCTGAGAGGAAATAATTGTAAAGTTTTTTTTTAAAAAAAAAACTTTGAAAGTTAATTTTTTTTTTTTTTATTATTATTTCCTAAGAGGAAATCTTTGTAAAAGAAAATTTCTGGGAAATTTTCTTAAATGATAAGATCGGATGGATGTTATCATGCCCTCTGCAAGTTGTTATTGAAAACAAACCCTGAAAACTTTGATAGGCATGTGAAAACACTAGGACTTAATACAGTTTTTTTACAGTTGCAAAACATGGTTATTGCACACCAGAGAAATCCTAATCAAGGATACGAAGCAGATTCAGAAGATAACTCCTTTGGCAGCAGATTTGAACAATCCGACATAGTTGCAATTGCTTCACAAGGATCCGAATATACTCATTATAGTAATTCAGTTGAAATCCTTCAACCTCCTTCTCCTGAAATAATATTGATCAGTGACGATGATGAACAAATCGCTGACAATTTTGTAATTGCTGAACAACAAGTGTGAGTTGTTTATGATTGTAAATCAAGCAGGGCTTGATAGTTTGTAAAGTCTTTTTTGCAATAAGACTATAAAAGAGAGGTTTCTTGTTTTAGTAGATAATAATGGGATCACATAATAATCTACCAATTCCCGAATTTAGTGGGGATAATTATGAGTACTGGTCCATCAGGATGAGGAAATTACTCATTGGAAAAGGACTATGGGATATTATTGAAGATAGATACATTGCTCCAACAGATTGGACTACTTTAAGTGCAAATGATAAGAAGATCTACAAAGATGCACAGAAAAATAATTCTTTTTCCTTATACCATCTTCAATCAGCATTAGATCCTAGTATCTTTCCTAGAATTGCATCTTATTTAACTGCTACAGATGCATGGAATGCCTTGAAATAAGGATTCCAAGGAAGTGATAAAGTAAAGCAAGTCAGGCTTCAGACTTTGAAAAGAGATTTTGAAAATCTCAGAATGAAGGAAAATGAAAGAGTCGGAGACTACTGTGTACGAGTCAAAGCAATAGTTGATATGATGCAAACTTTAGGTGAAGACACAAAAAATGAAACAATTATAAAGAAAGTGTTGCGAACACTTCTTCCTAAGTGGAATCACATTGCTATCATAATTAAAGAATCCAAAGACCTTTCTACTCTTACATTTTATAGTTTGATTGGATCATTAATATCACATGAAGAGCGACTTCAAGGAGCCCCTTCAAAAAACTATGGAGGTGATGACAAAGCCTTCACTTCGAATGAAACTGCAAGACGAGAACAAGGAAGAGGCCGAGGCAGAGGACAACAACAAAGAGGCAAGAGCCAAAGCAACTCCTACAGAGGAGGTAATCAAAACAGAGGTGGAAATCAAAATAGAGGAGCCAATCATAACCAAAGAGGCAATGCAGCCGTGGAAATCAAGGATGAGGAAGTAACAAGACTAAAACAGCTTGTTTCAATTGTGGGAAACAAGGTCACTTCGCTCGTGACTGCTGGTCAAAGTCTTCAAAAGATCAAAGTAGTCAATATGGCTCATTCTACAGAGAAGAAGAAGGTCCATCAAACCTTTTTCTCTCTTATGGACAGCTAGATCAAAATCTAAATGATACATGGATTTTGGATATCTGGTTGCTCCAACCACATGAGTGGCAAAGAAAATCTCTTTGCTACATTAGATTCAAATTACAAATCTCATGTTAAGTTAGGGGATAATAAATCTTTGCAAGTTGAAGGCATTGGAGCTATTGCAGTTCCAACAAAATAAGGCCTTAAAAATGTGAATGGCATATACTATACTCCACAACTACAACACAATTTGTTAAGTGTTGGCCAAATAATGGAGAAGCATTACAAATTAGTTTTTGATGAAAGTAAATGTACAATCTTTGATAAAAACAATTGTAACCGGGTCATCACTGAAGTACCTATGACAAAGAATAGGTTGTTCCCTCTAAAATTTGGTGAGCAAGGGGGAGCTCAACTTGCAAACATTGCTATTACAAATCCAAGTGAATTGTGGCACTTGAGATATGGTCACCTCAATTCCGCTAGCTTGAAAATGTTAATATCACAAGCTATGGTGATAGGACTACCAAAAATTCCAGAACATAAAAAGGTATGTGAAGCATGTGCTTTGGGAAAGCACTCCAGAACAAATTTTCCAAAAGGTCGAGCGTGGAGAGCAAGCTATCCTCTTCAGCTAGTACATTCGGACATCTGTGGTCCAATGCAAACAAAAATTCTTGGAAACAATTCTTATTTTCTAACATTCATAGATGATTATTCTAGAATGTGTTGGCTCTATTTTCCGAAACACAAAGATGAAGCATTTGATTGCTTCATAGACTTCAAAAATAATGTAGAAAAGCAAAGTGACTACTATGTCAAATGTCTTCGCACTGATAAAGGAGGAGAGTACTCCTCAAATGAATTTCTTCATTATTGTAAGCAAAATGGGATAAAAAGGTAGTTCACCACTGCCTATACGCCACAGCAGAACGGTGTGGCTGAGAGAAATAACCGCACCCTTGTTGAAATGGCAAGAACAATGCTTCAGGCAAAACATCTCACAAACAGCTATTGGGCGGATGCAGTGAGAACAAGTGCATATATTCTAAATAGAA
Organism: Wollemia nobilis; assembly: GCA_028583015.1. Classification (NCBI taxonomy): domain Eukaryota; kingdom Viridiplantae; phylum Streptophyta; class Pinopsida; order Araucariales; family Araucariaceae; genus Wollemia; species Wollemia nobilis. Next base: position 10,312,023 of record JAQPPZ010001458.1, read on the forward strand.
GTCCGACTTCTAGTTTAGATGGTATCACTCCTTATGAAGGATGGTACGGTAAGAAACCAAATGTCAAACATTTCAGAGTATTTGGTTCTTTATCTTATGCACACATTCTTGAGGAGAAGAGAAAGAAGCTTGATCCAAAGAGTCAAGCATGTGTTTTTGTAGGGTATTGTGATTCAACCAAAGGGTATAGATTGTACAATCCCACGACACATAAAATCATTATCTCCAGGGATGTAATTTTTTATGAAGGGGGATAATGGGGTCATAAAAAATTTGTTGATTTTGACTCTAATTCGGACAGTTCTACATTAGTACCTCCCACATTGGTACAACCCAAGAAAAGCAGTGGAAAAAGTCCTCCTCCACAAATTCCACATCAGAAAACTTCATCAAGTACATCAAGTGGTACACCAAGTCCAAGAGGGACTTCTTTTTTGGCACCACCAAATTCTCCAAAATGATTTCAAAGATTAGTAAGCGCTCCAAGCCCGATGGATATTGATTCAGTTTCTCAAAGGAAAGAGACAAATAGAGGAAAGCGCATACTACAGAGTCATCCATCTACTCAAATTTTGGATAGGAATTTCCACCAAAGATATACTAGGAGTCAAGCTAGTGAGATGGATGACATTTTGTCAAGACTTGAAAATCTTCAAATGTCAGGGGATGATGAGTCTCATGAACCAAGGGGTGATGTAGTCAATTATGCTTTGTTGGCTGCTACACAACTAGATCCTTCTAGCTATGAAAAAGCATGCACTGAAAATATATGGCAAGATGCCATGGAAGAGGAAATATCCTCAATTAAAAAAAATGATACTTGGGAGCTTGTGAAGCTTTCCAAGGGAAAAAATGTGTTGGATGTAAATGGGTCTATAAGACAAAATTCAATACTGATGGAAGCATTGAAAGGCACAAGGCAAGATTAGTAGCTAAAGGTTTTCCTCAGAAATATGGAATAGATTATGAGGAAACCTTTGCTCCAGTTGCTCGACAAGAAACAATTAGAACCGTTCTTTCCTTGGCAGCCCATAAAGGATGGAAAATTCAACACATGGATGTGAAAAGTGCATTTTTAAATGGATACCTCGAGGAAGAAGTGTATGTTCAACAACCTCAAGGTTTCCAAGAACCAGGAAAAGAGAACCTTGTTTATAAATTAAAAAAAGCACTTTATGGCCTCAAGCAAGCACCAAGAGCATGGTACTCACGAATTGACGGCTATTTCAGCAAATATGGTTTCACAAAAAGCAAGAGTGAACCAACACTATACTACCTGAAAAATGGAGTAGATATCATCATAGTTTGTTTATATGTGGATGATCTAATATTCATGGGTAGTAATAATAAAATGAATATGGATTTCAAAAAGTCCATGATGAATCAGTTTGAGATGAAGGATCTCGAATTAATGAGATACTTCCTAGGAATTGAAGTACATCAATCAAATAATGGGATCTTCATATGTCAACAGAAATATGCTCATGACATGATCAAGAAATTTGCTATGCAACAGTGCAAATCATCTACAACACCAACTAGACATGGAATCCAGCTAAGCAAAGAAGATGGAGCACCAAAAGTTGACTTGACCAATTTCAGAAGCATGGTTGGGATTTTAATGTTTCTCACTAACACTAGGCCAGATATACAGTATGTTGTTTCTCTTGTATCACGGTTTATGGCATGCCCATCTGAGCTGCATCTACAAGCAACCAAACGAATTTTATGATATGTAAAAGGTACATTGGATTTTGGAATCCATTACCACAAATCTAACTCTGTGAAGTTATTTGGTTATAGTGACAGTGATTGGGGCAGTAATATAGATGACAAAAAATCTATATCAGGGAACTATTTTAGTCTAGGTTCAAGACTAATAACTTGGAGTTCCAAGAAGCAATTTGTTGTAGCATTATCATCTACAGAAGCTGAGTACATAGCCATTACTCATGCCAGTACTCAGATCCTCTTGTTGAGGAAAATCCTTGAAGATATTTGCGAAAAACAAATTGGTCCAACCAAAATGAATTGTGATAATATTAGTGCCATACAGTTGGCATATAATCCGATCCACCACAAAAGGTCAAAACATTTTGATATGAAGTATCACTTCATAAGAGATATGGTGGAACAACAGACAGTTGAGCTTCAATATTGTAGCACTTTGGATAATCTAGCAGACATCTTTACCAAAGGCATGGCTAAAGCTCAATTTATAAAGCTGAGAGACTATATAGTTAGTCCTCTCAACTTTAAGGGGGAGAATGTTGGAATATTACCATTAGTAAAAGGTTAAAAAAATTGTTTTTACCTTGGGTAAAGGTAACTTACCTTTTACCTTACCTGGACGGCAGTGGATGGCAGCATTTGGGCGGCAAGATAATTCTATTCATCTTTCCTTTCCCCCAATTTCTCCTTTCTCCCTTTATTTCTCAAATAGGTTATTTACTGCCTATTTAATCTATGTAACCTAAGTTTTAATGTTAATGCAATTAATCCTTTTTCGTCCACACTCACCTTTCACATGGCCTTTGATAAGAAATTAGTTATGTCCCAATCCTTTGGCTAGCAGTAAAGAATCTATTCCCAAGGTTTGTCTATCTCAGATGGCGGTATTGGTTGTTGATCACTAAATAAATAGAGGAGCTACCTCTAATGAAGCTATCAATAGGGGAAGATCTCCCATCCAACTGCTTGATATCCAACCCAATTGCTTTGAAGCTCTTTATGGAGAAGTATCGAGTTCACCATTAGGCCAACCTTTTGGGAGGGGTTCGATACTAGTTGCCTGACTCAAATAAATGAATATTTATGTTCCCTCTATTCTACTTCCCATATCACTCAATCCCCAGTGATCTATTATTATCAAACTATTTTAAAGGCTAGCTCCACCCCAATAAATAATAATCTTTAGATAGCTAGATAAATACTATCCTTTTCATTATTTTCGATAGTATGGGTTCACAAAAGATAAGCAAGAAATAGAACTACTTTAATAATTCATTTTCACGTATTAACAACCATTCGAATATTTCTTTTTTTTTGGAGGGCGTGTTCTAGATGCCCCTACTATTACTCAGGAATCGCCCAGTGAACCAGTGTAGTATCTACATGGAAACAGGGGCACATAATCATTGGTGCTAGATCAAGTAAAAATACGTATTGAAAACTCTATAAATACCCCAACCTTTACCAAGAAGCCCTCAGATTCTAATAGCAGGAGGGATTATTAGAAGGTGGGCACAAATAATAATTTGACGAAATCAGCCTTTTAAGGTAAAGAGCTAGTTGGGTATGGAAAAAATGTGGAGGATAATTGCTTTATTTATATTCTGGGAATAGACCCACCCTATACATAGACTATTCCCACCCATATCAAAGGTGTCAGTTGATTCAGTGTTGACCAATCCAAAGCTTCATCATGAATTAATAGATTAATAGGGGAAGGAGTGAGAAGAGCCATCAGGTTTGGGGTTAGAATGGACAAGGTCTCAGGAATGAATAGATATCATTTCGATTGTTGGACTCCTGATAAGGATAGAACCCACCCTACTATTAGAAATTCCCCAAAGGGGAGTAATGCAAAACTACTTCTTTAAGGGCCTTTAATTATGAATTATTGAATTAATAGGGGCATATCCCACCTAATTAGAAAAATGTCGCCTTGTAACGGTAGCGATGTCGTTGCAAAGCTTGGAATAATAATAATAATAGGGCATTTCCACACCACCCGACCTTCAGGAGTTTTTGGGGATAGGTGTTTAGTGCTCACTGGCAATCACACTAGGTCTCGCCTCGTCCCGCCTTGTCCTGAAAGTTTCTACTACACACGCGATAGACCCCTATTTATTATATATTAATGAATCAATAAAGGACTTGAATTATAGATAGACTCGGTTCAACTAGCTATTAGGTGAAATACCATAGCCTCCTTCCCCTGTTTCAAACTAGAGAGATGTCATAGAATATCCCCTTGATTAAGCAGTAAGAAAGGACCAAAACTTTAGAGAGAGTTGGTTGCCCCGCTATGGGATTGGTAATAGTAAAATCCAAAATAAGAGAGCCAATGGTTGACTCACCCGAGTTTGGACATATAGAGAGTGTACTGGGTGCTCGAAGACAGTAATTCTATAGTTCATTGGTGCTACGCAACAATCCAGTATGTGCGGGTGGACCCGGCCCCTTTGTCCCTATCTATTCCATAGTGTGTAGCCCATAGCTCCCCTATTTATTATTATTAAGAAATTAATAAAGTGGAAAAGAACTCTCACAACTGTTTTGTGATTCTCATACCGAATGGCATGTTATCGACCCTCACTCCCTTCTAATTCGTAATCAGTTTCATGGGCCCCGGCCTATCCTCCCATTGATTCCACCCGACCCAGCTATAATAGGGCGGGGTAGTTGGCTCGCGTTCACACCCAAAAGTTAGAGGAAAGTGTTAATACGTAGATAATAGACTCGACCCACTTGTAGATGCCCCACACTCCCAATTATGATTATGAAAGGCCCTACTACCATTATTATCATTATTGAAGCACCAGGGTGTGGGGGATAATCCATTCCTGAGGGTATGGCATTGAATATTGGTTAGATAGTTTCGAAGGCCCAACCTAATAAATGCACCCAATCTTACCTCTCCATCAAATGCATTGGCGCTGGAATGCATGGAACCTACCTCTATTATTTTATAGAACAAGATCCTTGTTATAATGGGCCATTTATTTCTTGGGTGGGCCTTCTTTCCATCCAAGGGGGGGTGGCATATAGCATTGAACCCCATGAACTGTATGAAAGAGTAGGGGGGTGATCCACCATAATTCACTTGCCTACGGGGTTCTAATAGTAGGGCTCCGCTATACCACATCCAAAGCTGCAAATCTACTAGTTCTTCCTAGATGATCCTCTCCCTATTGTATAAGTTGAGTCCCCATTATTCTGATTTGGTTGGCTTGCCTATTCAAGTGCTGATCCAGAAATACAAAAATGATTTCAAGTTGTCCATCCCGTTCATAAGTGACTAGACTCACAGAGTCGAAGTGAACATCTACCCAACCTTGATGAGGAGAGGTGGAGATTTTAGTCCAAAAATGGTAAGGGGCAGATATCAAATATTTCTATCTATTTCTTTCTTACGACACAATCCCATAATCACGAATACGTTCAGAGAAACTTCAAAGAATAATAGCGGGCAAGAATTCAGAGGTGGCCCTTGAGTAATAGTAACTCCCGGTAAATAAGAATTTGTTTCTTGTTGTATCCCACCTCTTTCTATATAATGATTTGCTATTGCAATATTTAGCTTTCTATCAAGGTGATCATTCTCAAAAATCGATATGTTTAGCAAATAAAACGGGATATGCGTTTACAAGCACTTGAATCGCGTACAACTAGAAAAGAGAAATTAATAGCTTTTCGATCGGTTGATAAGAATTTTGTTATGATATATGGGCAATCCTTTTTGATCCCCCTCTTATTATACGTATTAATGATAGTTCGAGTATGATCCCTCAACAACTAATAAAGAAACTCCCCTCTAGAATGAGAAAAGGGACCGCCTACTATTAAGAAAGAAGCATTTTTTGACTACCTGCCTACTAGTAAGCTGTTAGATCGTTCTCATATCTTTGATCAAGGGATGTTCTTTAAACTACATACTAGTGAAAGGGATCTCGAATATAGATATTTTTCCCATCGAGAGAAGGAGAATCAGGGAAATGAGACTCGTTAATAAGTATATGATTTGGTCATTTCAGAGCCTTTTAAAGAGCAGATCTCTAGAGAAGGATTTTCAATAGCCAATAATTAAGGGCATACCGGTTTATATCAATATTGGTTAGGTTCAAGGGGGAGAAACACTATGGAAGGCTATTGAATTGACTAGAATTCTTCTTCCTTGAGGGGCTGTAATCGATAACACAAGAATAATAGGACGGGCGATAGGGAACTTTATTCTTTCACCTCATTAATACATAGATAATAGATTGGAATGAGGGAACAATGATCGATGCTCTACCGTCTATTTATTGAAATATTTGATTGATAGTAGGCAGCCCTACTATTATTGTATGCGGGTCTCCTATTAGAGAGGGATTTCAATAAGAGAATACCACCTACTAGCAAACACCCCACTACTTTTCCAGATTGAAAGTTGCAAGCGAATTCTAGAATTATAGTAGGGACTTCTCCAGTATTACATTTATTCGGTTTGATAGTATTAGTAGATAGAGAAATTTCTCTCTATCCTGACCATAATTCTTTTCCATTTGTTTTCCCCCCCCTACTATCACTCCTGTCTAATTTTGTTTATTAAGGCTACCCCCCGCAAATCGCTTCCCTTTAGATAGAAGGTCCCTCCCTTTAGATAGAAGGTCCCTCCCTTTAGATAGAGGGCAAGCAGGAAGATCGATCCCATCGTCTTACTCCGATCTACCGAGTAGCCATCTACTCTTATTTTGTATTTTCCGCTCCCAACCCCGTAGGGTGAGCCTTGACCCCATAGGGCACTCTCCCTTTCCAACTAAGACTATCTTTCCCCTTCTATTCTAGTATAGTATCGTGCTGGCAAGCCCATGCTAACTAGCTAGTAGCTAGCAAACATGTCATGTTGGGAAATAATGAAGGAAATGGGAATCAATAAATTAATCTATTGTTATAGATAGTTGGTTGTTCCAGGATTTCCCCTCTGAAAGCTGCCCTCTCAACCAAGCACCTATTTGATTCGATGCCTAGCCTATCCCACTTCTCAAGCCATTCCGATTCAATATTCCTCTGTTTGTTGTTTCTATAAGCCCACAACATAATCCAACCACCCACCCCAGCACCAGACTTACTTATAGCAAACGCACCCTACCCTTAAACTATGCTTGACATTGATGAGTTCAAAACCACCATCTAGGATTGGATCATCTTACCCTACATGAAGTGATTCCCCAATGATTGCTATGAGCTATGAGCTTGGGATAGGAAGTGTCACCTGCTCTATATCAACATCAATTCCCATAGTTATGAATTTCATCCATTGAATAGGCCCAAATAGATGTTGGATGTAGTAATACGTAAATAGATGGAGATCCTAGTGGGATGATGGCATAGACAGACTCCTTGAGGATTAGGCATGGGTATGGAATGGAGTACACCCAGACACACCAAGAAATTGATCCATACCAGCCAGTTCCCACCGCTAGACAAGGATTGGCCCACCAACAGAAGACTCAGGTACCGATGAATGATTACCCAAGGGACTACCCGAGAGATATAGCTACCAGATGGAACCTAGGCTTATACGCCCTAAATCACTTCACTCAGCAACCACCGCTAGCTAGTTAGCCACACCCTACATGGATTACCAATTGATAGATTCAATTTAGGTAGACTCCACCCATGCCACCTTACTGGAACCTCGAGAAGTCTAACACCCATGTTTCTAATGTGATGCCATAATTAACAACATTCATGCAACCGACAGCGGGGTTGTGAATTCTACTATACCTCGTTAATATATAAAGTGGGGGGAGTTTGAATCCCTTGCTTTGAATTAACCCCCACAAGCTCTGAACAGCGCATGCTTAGCCACCACTCATGCCTCACTTTACTAGGTGGACTTGCTATAGCCTATTCCAAACACTATCTGGATAATCCTTTTTCAATCAATTATACCGACATACCCAAACTTTTTGTTAAGCCACACCAACTCCACTATATGTATCAAATAGGAAATGAAAAGGGCAAAGCAGTGCCCTTCCAGAACCTGCTGATGCGTTTCAAGTCATTAGGCATGGGATGAAGTAGGAGCGAACAAATGGATGAAGGGAGTGCAGAACTAGCCACTTGAAGCTTCTATTTCTTTTGGGGGATTGAAACACCTACCTTTTCTTATTATTATCGTCTTACTCCCATCTACCGCTTTAGCCCCACTAGTACCATACGTCCAGGATACACCGATCCACACCCAAGGCCACGGGACCAGGAGAAGATCTATTTCGCCCACCCAACCTTTAGCTACCCACTCCCCTAGAAAAACAATATTATTGACATGCAGCTGGCCTTATGCAAAACCAATATAAAGGATAGAGAAAGCGGACACATACAAACACCTACAAGGCTTGAATTCGCTCGGGCTAGATCTCGATTGACCTGTATGCAAAGAGCATCTTAGTCTTTTTACCCAGGGTTCTACTGGAGAAAGGATCGATCCTGACTGAAAGCTTTGCATCACCCCTATTAGATTCTTATTTTTAGCCACCTCCAAGTTGTTTTTATAGGCCTACCCGACCCATTAGTACCAATAGATACTACACGCCTACCCTACCCACTGGGAGATCGAGTCCCACTCCTCATCTATTTATTTGGATCTGCCCACCACTAGCTAGTCCCCACTAACACTGGCTAGGCCTACTAGAATTATTCTATGGAAAATTTGGGGTTCTTTATGCATGTCATCCCACCTATACCCACTTTAGACTGGCTATTGCCTATGCTAGAAATTTTGGTTCATCTCTCGACTGCATTTTCCTAAAGTGATTGGTACGACCAAGCCCACACTTTAGCCATTGGAGCAACCCAACTCTGGAATCAAATTGGACTTTCCCTCTTCTTAAGAAATTCTTCCCTAGATTTCCTCTTTCTTGCTCAAGCCCGCACTCTCTCCAAAATGCGAAGATAGATAGCACTATTGGATAGATACACCTAAAAACTTTGATTGTCGCCTACTTATTTAGATAGAGAACCCTGAATTTGATTGCCTAATCATTTAGTGCCCTCGTATCTTTCTCATTCCAGCCTACTATTCTAATGAACATGAGGTAAAACCTACTATATTTCTAATGAAGAGGTTGTAATGAATGAATGAAGAGGTTATGCCATTCGTTGGGGTTTTCTCCTCTCCATTTCAAAGAACTTCTATTTAAGGCTTGCCTCGAATCTTGACGAAAGCACCAATGATTTTGGTAAGTCACATTAATAATGGAGAGAAATTTTATATCTTAAGAGCTCCCCTCTCGATTTTAATAGCGAGCGGGCCCCATTCCTACCAATAAGATTTCAAGTTTGAGTGGACCTCCCTACTATTACTATTTAAGCCCCTCTCGATTATATTATTGTTGCACCATAATAATAGTAATTGGGAGAGGCCCTATGAATGAGTGGGCTCCCCGGTATTGGTGGGAAAGGAAGAATTTATTATAAATGTTGAAATGTTTCCCTTATTATTTCAATAAATGGAACGATTAATCCACCTCTGTTTGGAGTGGGGCTTTCGGGCCTTAAATAAGAATCGAATGGGTTTTTTTTAATACTCATCTGAAGCATCCAGTGCTTTTAGAAAATGATCCAGAAGCCCAAAACTTTATGAATTTATTAATGTTAAAGAAATAGGGGATGATATTCCACTCACACATTGTTGCTAGGGTTGAGGGAGTTGCCTTGAAGCAGTGGATAACTTCTTCTACGGGAAGGCAAGTTTTAGGGTTCTCGACCTTACTCTTATTCAATCAAAATAGTGGGGGTGCCTTATTGGAATAGTAGGGCTATTGATAAATGAGAGCAGGCACCCCAACTCTCTCCAATGCTTGAGCTTGACCAGCCACTCGACCCTGAAGGGGAAGAGATGCACTCGGCCTTGAGATCTCAACCAGTGAGTTTTGAGTTCGAAGTTTAAATTCTATCTATCAATCCATGAGTGGGGAAGGAAACGACCCCTTACTATTATTAATCGAGGGTAGGAAGAGATATGGTTATGATGGCTAGGCATTTCCAATGATAGGGCTTCTCCGTTCACAGATCGATCTATAGATTAAATCAACTATGGAATTAGTACCGGTTGTCCATAATTCAGCGTTAGGCCTAGTGAATCCAGTTATCGCAGTTCAAGAACTGACCTTAGATTCAATGCTTCAATGTGAGGGATGCAAGAACCCGCTATTGATCTGATTGGCCAATTTCCAAGCCCCACCCTGCCCTCGACATTAGCAAATCGGCTTTTATTTCCTCCCATCCAGCCCTAGATTTTCAATAATTTCTCCCCGCCATATCCTTCCCATAGAGTGAAGAAGCATCTCCTCATTTTCTCATTCTGAGTGGGGAATATGAAGCACTAAGAGAGATTGGGACCGCCAGTCGGCCTTCCCTTGAATGGGGATAATAAGCTAGTTGGATCTTAGGTCAATAAGTAGGGTTTTCATGGGTGAGGGGAGGTTTTTTTTTAAATATGAGGAGCTACCTCCATTTGAAATCCAGTCAATGATGAAGAGAGATAATATAATCGATACCGATCCACTCTCTATCTAAAAACCCTGCTCCTTTGGGCTTAAGTAAGTGCTCAACTGACTATAACTTTGGGGTTGCATCGAGAGAGCACTCAACTTCATGTCAACCAACTACTGGCATGATGGAGGTGTGCATGATGGAGTTGATCAATAATAGACTCGACCGCTTCAAGTTTTAAGGATCGATTGTTTCCTTGGGTTTTTTGAACGATGAGGGTGCCCCCTTTCAAAATAGAGAGGAATGACCTCCTTTTTCTTTGCCCTAGAGAGTGCAGAGTCTCAGCCTTCGATATAAATTCCTAGGGTTTCTTTAATTGGGGTTTATTTTTTTAAAGCACTAATCCCTTTTTCTAAGAGCTGAGCCTTTTAATTTAATTAGGAGTGGAGCGGACCTCTATTTTAAAACCCCTTGGGGTTGTTGTTTCTCACTCTTAAACCTCACTCCTCATTTTAAAAGCCCTTAAAGTATGAATATTGGGAATAGATACCGTTGAATGGCATTACCAGTGATATGGATTGCAAGGAATGATGGTACACCCCTAGAATTCCTTTTGTTGTTGTCTAGAGGTGCCCCATTGGAGCTCGTGTATGAGTGACAGAGTATGAACAAGTGAGTGAAGAATGATCCTCGACCCTTCTATAAGAGAGAACTCATCTCTATTTATAAAAGCCTTAAAAATGATAAAATTCCTTGTGTGATACGGTTCTTCGTTTTTAAGATAGAGAGGGGTCGAGACCCCGATCTAACCTCAGAAAGATTGGTTGAGATCCCCCCATCATAAGGTCGGGGGCCAACGTAGAGAGAGAGTGAGCCCATACCCGGTATGAGGGAATGATCTAGAATTATGAGCAGAGCGTGGGGGGTAGGTTGAGCACCTACCTACCCCATATTGCCATTTCTGGCTAGCGGTCAAAAAATTAGGGGTTCTTGTTTATCGTGAAAGAGTATGAACAAGGAAGTGAAGGGTGATCCTCTCCATTTTAAAAGGAATTCAAAGCTTAAGAGCTTTCAATTAATAATCCATCGGTTGAATCTTCATTGGGGTCCTGGGGTTAAGAAGCCCTCTCTATTTTAAAATGGGGTGCTTGTGAAGACTTATCCGTGTTGATCCTTATAAAAGTGGGGTTGATCTTAGGTGGTCGAGATCCTTATAATAGAGCCTCTCGAACCTCTCTATTTTAAAAGGTTATGTGCCCATTCAAAATAGCTATCTCCTTCGAAGAGCTAATCCATAGGTGGAATCTTCATGGGGGTCCTAGGGTTTATTGGCATGGAGAGGGAGTGAAGTGAGCTTTCAATTAATAATTCAGGGGCTCTTTCCTCTTTCAAAATAGAGGGAGAGGGCTTTAAAAAAAAATTGGGGTTTAATTTTTGAAATAAGGCAAACTTTTTCTTCTTCGAGCTGGTGGGGTTATTTTAAAGGTGCCCATTCATGCCAGTATCCTTGTCATTTCCATAGGCTAGCGGTTTCTCCAAACCAGCTTGCTTGTGTGCTATCTGTCCATCTGGCCCTTACCTTAGTAAGATAGGTTAGAGCTATCCTTGTTTTAAAGGTTGGGAGATGTCAACTTCTTGTTATTTTTGGGTACACAGTCATGCCAATCCCCAACCTCTCTTTTGAAAGGTATCCGCTACCTCTTCAATATTAATACATATCCGCAACCTTTTCATGGTATCGTATCAATCCCCCATGTTTTAAAAAATCCCTTTTAAAATAGAGGGGAGCCCTTTAAATTAAATTAAATTAAAGGGGAGGAGAGCTCTCTTAAATGGCAAGGTGGGAGTAATAGTTGGAAGAAGAGTATTCTCCACTCTTGATTCAAATAAAAACCTAAAGGGAAAGGGAGAAGATCTATAGTAGAAAGATTCGAAGCTTTACATGTCGATACCAAAAACTGATGCCTTACCACTTGGTTATACTCCATACATAGCCAAATGGGGAAAGGAAAAGCAGTGAAAACATATAAGCCGAGAGGTGCACCTTAATTAATAAGCTTTCTTTCCCCAACTCCCATTCCTCCTGGGTCGGGGAGCAGCCCCCTCTCCCTATCCTAAGAGCTCTCTCCCTCTCCATGTTATAAGGATAGAGAGCACCCATTATTCAAAAAAATCCCCTCTTGCTCTCACCCTCGCCCTCTATATAAAGCCAAGCCAAGGCATCCTACTTAAAATCAAAAGCATTTTATCTCTTTTAAGATATGCGAGCTCTCCCAGGCCGGGCTCTCGTCGGGGAGAGCAAGGACTATTTTGAAAAGGGATTTACAAAAGAGGGGCTTTGTGGGGAGGAGGGGTTTTAAAAGAAAAGTTTGATCTGCCTCTAAGGGGGGAATAGGCTTAGTAGGGCTCAAACCCACAATATCACCGATATGAGCGGTACATTTCAACCAATTAAACTATAAGCCCCAATCTCTCATAAATACTCGATTTAAAAAAACCCACCTCTACCTCTTAAAATAGAGGGATAGAAAGCTCCATTCAAATCCGTCTGAGGGCTCACTCGACCTTGGGATAATAGGGAGAGGAATTCCTTTTCAATTAATAAGCTCACTTTAAAAAAGGGCCCTCTCTCCCCTCTTTTTAAAAACAAAAACAAGGATAGAGAGCTTTTCAAAAATAGGCTCACCTCCTCTCTATCCTCCTCTCTATATTTTATCTCTCTATCTATAATCATGACAGCTTGAGATATAAAGAACCTGGTTCACTCTCTGTTCTAAAAGGGTATACATAATCTGAATCGAGTAGTTTCAAGCAAGATCTAAGGTCATACCGATTCTTAAGGTGTTTCCCATCGACGTATTATATATGTAATATGATGTGAGCTCTTTAAATGAAATTAAAAGGCTCTAGCTCTTGGTATTCTTTAAAGAAATTGGAACCTTTCTTTATTTATATCAGTGAGTGACCTCTTGAGATATAATACTAACCCTTCTAAATGACATTCATATTCAATTACAGCTCATGATAAGAGATCGACGAAAATCATTTCTATTCTGCCTTAAAATAGAGAGCCTCATTTTGTTGTAGAGTGTAGCCATTCATTTCTCCTACTTACATTCACTCAAACTCTTGCAATCCCTCATCTCCACCATCTCCAGATATATTTTCCCCCATTTTTCGTAAAACGGAGGAATTTTGTTTGATACTAATATCAAAGGGATGTTCCTTGTCTTTTCTAAAATTCCACCACCGTTGTTATATTATAAAGTTGCACCATAATTTGCACATTTTTGAAAAAGGGGCCTTCTAAAAGTTTTAAAAGTGTTCACTGTAGAATGTTATTACTCCACTGTCTAACATTACAACTAGAATCCATTTCATATTTGAAACTAAATTTTCCATAATCACTTGCATCAAGCACCCAATATAAAGGTTATCGATATTTGAGGCCCCCAAAAAGTCATTCAAAATCTCAGACTGAATAAAAACTTGAAAAACATTCGAGAGCATTTTGATCCTTAGTGAGCTACTTGAGTCGAACCCCCCTATTACTAAAAGGTTACACGTACCCAGAGGGCAATCAGCCACGGAGAAATTATCAGCCAACCAGTTCAACATTTTATTGTCTTCTTTAAATAAAGGGCTATCTCTTTTTAAACATAAAGGCCTATGCTATCTTAGGCTATTTTTTAAAGGGTGCTATCTCAGGCAGTGGGCCAACCGTTATCTCTTATCTTGGGTAGCTCTCCTCATATAGAATATAGAGTTCAAGTTGTTAATACGTATATAAAACTAATATCAAACTATTCACAAGAGAAGAAAAGCCCTCCAAAGAGATATTTTGAAAGAAAAGAAAAGCTTCCTTCTCGGCCCTCTTCAGGTTTTGTTTCGTTTGTGTGAAGGCGACATCCTGGATGGTCCAATCACTTGCCTCGCAAGATGATGTCGCACATTGGTACTCTAGAGGCCCCAGACATAGTCATCGAGTAACACACCCGAAATTGAACCCTCCACAATTATTTATTTCTCGTAAAGGTCGAGGGGAGAGGTAAAGGTCAAGGGGAGAGGCTTTTCTTTTTGTTTTCAATTTTGCCCTTCTTGAGAGGCTTTTCTTTTATTTAAGACCCTTAAAACGACATAAATATACATGGAAAAGCTTAAAGTTTTTCAACCTCTTTAAACCGCTTTTCCTCTTTTCTTGGCCTTTTCTTTTCGGGAGCGACCTCCGCTCTCAAGACTTTCCGGGGAGAGGCTTTCCGGCTTTTCTTTTCGGCAGGGAGGGTTAGAAAAGAGGAGAGGCAGGGAGGGTTAGAGTTCTTTTCTTCTCTTTTCTTTTCTTTTCAAATATCTCTTTTCCGATAGAAGGATTTTGTGCGATTGAATTGATCATGGAATTTCCGGATTTGGGGAATACAGAGGGGATGGGATTACCGGTGAAAAGAGAAGAGCTTTCTGGCTAGAGAGAATTCCAGATGCACTTGCATGTCTTGGAATATTTCTTTCTGGTCGGAAAAGAGCATTCCCTCTATTTCGAGTCGGGATCCCTCTCTTTCTAAAAGTGGATTGCTGGCCAGTGAGAGGAGAGGAGAGGAGGGGAGAGCATTCCCTACCTTTCTTGAGAGGAGAGGATTGCATTCCCTACCTTTCTTGAGAGGAGAGCTTTCGGACCTCCCTTTCTATTTATTGCTGGCCGGTGATTCGAGAGCATCCCCTTCGAGAGCATCCCCTTCGAGAGCATTCCCTCTATTTCGAGAGAATTCCCGGTTTATAAGGTAGGGTTCTTTAAGGTAGGGTTCTTTTCTTTGCTTTTCTGAAAGCGATTCCCTTCCCCTTTTAAAGCTTTTCCCACGCTTTCCTTTTCTTTGAGGGAGGGGCTTTCGAGTAAGGTAGGCTTTTCAAATATATGCTTTTCTCAAATCAAGGTCTCTCAAATCAAGGTCGAGTGCGAGTGCTTTTCTTGGCCTCTCCCCTCTCTATTCTCTATTTTCGAGTAAAAACCCCGAAGGCAAGGGAGAGGAAGGGAGAGGTTTCTTTCTGTTTCTTTCTTTTCGGCTAAAAACCAAAACAAAATAAAACCTTTAAATTAAAGGCTCTTCCAAAACTTCTCAAAACCCGCAAAACAGCTCTTCCAAAACAAAACAAAACCCGATAAGGTAGCAGAGAACCCTTGACCTTTTATTAGGCAAGGGATGCGCTGGCAAGGGCAAGGTTGGACTTTTATTATTAGTGAGTTTGGCCTAAGGAGAGTAAAAACCCGAAGGCAAGGGCAACCCTCTCTTAGCAAGGGCTTCTATTTGCTTTTTTATTTTCTCTTTGCTATAAAACTGGTTAGAGATGGCAAGGGCAAGGTTTCCCAGCCGTACTCCAAAAAGGGAGGTCGGGAACCCAATCCTTAAAATATCTCATTATAGTAGGTAGTGGACTTTGATAGCAGCTCCTTCCTCTCCCAACCTTTGAGTAGGGTTAAAAACCATCTTTTCTGGGTAGGTCACGCTCTCTATTTTACTTTTCTTTCAGGTTAGAGTTCGGCTTTTCAAATATCTCTTTTTGGATTCAAAACCCAAATCTCGACCAGGCAAGGGATTCTTCTCTTTTCTTTTCTTTTACGATCTTTTTAACATTCTTTCCGGTTTACAAAACTCTCCATTTTCCTAAACAAAATTAAGAGGTTGTTAATACGTATATAAAATGTCAAGATTTCCACCCTCCAAAGCAAAGAGATATTTGAAAAGGAAGGAGAAGCGAAAAGAATAAAAGCGAAAAGAATAAAAGTTGGAGGGAAGTTTAAAAATAAGGGAATGCTCTCGGCTCTCGAATTATTCTTTTCTTTGAGGTCCAAAATCAAAATCTTTCAGATTTCCTTTCAGCTTTTCTTTTCTTTTAAAATATATCTGCTTTTATTTCCCTCTTTTCTTGGCAAGGGATTATGGAAAGCCTCGAAATCTCTTCTTTTCATTTCTTCTTTCCTTCCCATAAGGAATAAATCCCAATCCCATTAACGGAAACTAAGATGGCTATGGATGAAAGGCAATCCGAGAAGAATAATCCCCGCAATCCGAGAAACGATAAAAGGAAGCCCTTCCTGCCATTCGTTACCCCCGTGCATCGAAACAATACTCCGACCGAAGGAAGGCCCTTGAGCAAAGCGAGGCCTCTCCCTGAAAGATAGAAACAAAAGATACCTGCTAGAGATAGAAAGATGGATAGATAGAAACCTGCTAAAGATATAAAGATGGAGAGATAGAAACCTGCTAAAGATAGAAAGATGGAGAGATAGAAACCTGCCTTCTCGAGATAGAAAGATGGAGAGATAGAATATAAAGATGGAGAGCCCTTTAAAAGTGGGTGGCGAGAGGGCTGGCTTTTAATAGAATAGAAAGATGGAGAGATAGAATAGAAAGATGGAGAGATAGAAACCTGCTCAAGATAGAAACCTGCTCGAGATAGAGAGATGGAGAGATAGCTCCAAAGATGGAGAGATAGAAAGATGGAGAGATAGAACGACCTTGCCCTCAATAAAATAAAATTCCCTTCCGACCAGAAAAGCCCTCCACCAGCCCTCCACCTTTAAAATTCCACTCGACCTTAATCCCTTGCCCAGAAAAGAAAGAGAGTTTTTAGCCGAAAAGAAAAGCAAAGAGAAGAGGTGAAGATTTTAATTTCATTCCGGAAGATTTTGATTTTTAAAATAGAGAGGGCCGGAAATCTTGGGTTTTCAGTTTTATCGATTTCTTGCTCTTTGATATTTTGGTTTTAGGGATCTATCTGTTTAAGAGTCGGTTTTTCTCGATTTCGGTTTCATGCTTTTTCGTTTTTATCGTTTTTCGAGGCGGCTGGTCGAATTCCTTTTTCCCTTTTAAAGAAATGGGATTTTCCCTTTTAAAGAAATGGGATTTTGGGACTTCCGGTCTTGATGGGACCTACGTTTTAAGGATCAGAGATTCCGATATTCGGGATTTCTAGTATTTGTAATTCCAATATTTGGGATTTCGATATTAGGGATTTCGAGTATTTGGAATTCCGGTATTCGGGATTTCGGGTATTTAGGATTTTAAGTATTGGGAATTCCGGTATTTAGGATTTTAAGTATTTGGAATTTCAGTATTCGGGATTTCCAGTATTTGGGATTCTGGTATTCGGGATTTGGGATCCTTAAAGCGGGGGGTAGACTGCCAACCAGGAACTACATAGATAAACCGGGGCATGGTGGTAAGGGCATCGGGGCATGGTGGTAAGGGCATGGTCATCAGGGCTTGGTATTGGCTTGGTATTGAGGGGAGGCGATTCAGGAGCACTTATCTATACTAGGTTATTTAAGACATCTATAATACGTATATAATGCAACCTATTCAATCCTCTAATACATCTATTTCATACTCTTTTAGAGCTCTATTTAAGACTATTCGAGATATCTATAATCGATTTAAAGAGATCTATTCTTAACCGGTCTTCGGTTGGTCTACTTCTTAAGAGGAGGCATAGCGGTTGGTGTACGGGAAAAGGGTAAGTTGTTAAGACGTATATAATATCGTTTCTAATTTCATCTATTTAGTAGATATTTAGTATTTCTATTTCAATTCTTCTCATTGGGCCTCCGTTCGGCCGAGCCCCTTCAATAAAGCTCGGCCCTCACCCCTTTTAAGATAGAGAGAGGCTTTCTCCCCACTTGAATATAACGTGTATAAATCCCTCTATCTCGTAATATCTATCTCGTAATAAATGTCTTATAACGTATATAACTCGTAATAAATATCTCTATCTCGATATCTCTAGTTTAATATGGGGCTTTTAAATATGGTCTTATCGTCTGGTTCAATATGGGGCTTTTAAATATGGTCTTATCGTCTTGTACTAGGTATGGTTCTCTCCTTCAAAACAAAATAGTTCTCGTCTTCTCCCCTGATAGTTATGTCTTCTCTGATAGTTTAGAATTTCCCTAAATGATATTTAAAGGGCCTTCTGATGTCCCGTTATAATTTGAAAGGGCTGTCCTTCCGCAGATTCCAGGTGAATAGAGAGAGCTGGTCTGTCCTTCCTTCTGCAAATGGGTCTGGAGTAGGTAGGCCGACTGATAGGGTTTTCTACCGTTGTTGATAGGATGGCCTTGTACGATATCAGGATCGTCTGAAATGGGGTTATTTAAATCGTCTTGAATGGGTATATTGATGAGGGGTTTTCAAATTGCTATCTATAAGTCTAGTGAGGAGGAGTCACTTTTCCATATATATGAACCAGGTGAGGAGGAGTCACTTTTCCATATATATGAACCAGAGCTCACCACCCACCATTCCATTTAAAATAAAAGCCTTTAAAAGCCTTCCCCCATGTTTAAAAGGGCCTTTTGAAATAGAGAGGCCTTGCTCCCCTTCGAGATAGAGGGCCTCAGGGTGATTCCCGCTTTGAAATAGAGAGCTTTTGTCGCTTTGAGCCCTCTCTATTCCAAAAGGCTCTTGGGTGCCCCTCTGTTTCAAAAAGGGCGAATCGGTTCAGCCTGGAAAGAAGCCCATGTTACTGTGTGTGCGGATCGATCGATGGTACGAAAATTCAATCATGCGGCGTATTGATTTAAATCGCTGGCTGGCTTTACTTTAAAGTAATCACAAGCTCCTCCGCATTTTATTCAAACAATACCCATCCCCTCTGTTTTAAAAAGGCAGGTTCTTTTCCCTAATTCTCCTATTATAAGTAAAAGGTGGTCGGAGAAAGGCCGGAGAACCCTACCCATACCTTTAAACGAATAAATGAATGAATGAATAAAGCTGCTTAAAATAGAGAGAGGCCCATCCTCTTTCTTTTTCTTCCATGATCTTATGTTCGTTCTTTTGGCGTGCTAATCCTATGTCGTGCGAAGCTAAATATCTTGAGGCTGTTCGCCTCTCAATTTTAAAGGCTTTCCCGTCCCCTTCTCCGTGCAGTAACCAAGCTACTTTCTCTCCAAATGACCCAGAGCCGGCCATCGAATTACACATGCATTTTGACTCACCCCCTTAAAGAGCCGGACGTAGAGGGACGCTTCCAGAGGCGGAGATGGCCGTGGTACCATAGAGATGTCGTTCTTGATCTATAGATCCCTGATTCCGGAGTTATTCCATCATATGAGATAAGCACCTTAGTTTTCTCCCGAAGTTATGAGATCGTTTTGATGCCTCGTTCGTGGGGATTGGAAGGGAGAGAATGCGAACCAGCTCTTAAATGGAGAACTGGTAAACGAAGATCGCGAGGGTGCCCAAAAGGCTCTCTTATCATGGGGTGAATGGGCTTTGCCATTTCGAGGAGGCAGAGCTCTCTATCCCCTCTCTATTTAAAAGAGCTCTCTATTTTAAAATGCGACTACAAATTGGTAAGGGAGATGTAGTTGTTGTTTCATTCCTCAGGGATAAGGAATAAAAAACCTCTATCCCGCTCTCCCATTTAAAATAGAGAGAGGAGCTCTCCTTGGGTTTTTTAAAGGGCAAAAGCCCTCTATTCCTAGGGCGACAACGAACTAGGTCAAAATGAGGAGTGGTTG
This sequence comes from Wollemia nobilis, assembly GCA_028583015.1. Taxonomy (NCBI): domain Eukaryota; kingdom Viridiplantae; phylum Streptophyta; class Pinopsida; order Araucariales; family Araucariaceae; genus Wollemia; species Wollemia nobilis. The sequence continues at coordinate 10,331,737 of JAQPPZ010001458.1, forward strand.
TTTTAACCTCTTTAAAATGAAAAAATGTGGGCAAAAAGGTTAGTGTAGAGAGGGGGAAAGGTGCAACTTGGAATGAGGCTATTTAAGGCCACTCCCCCTAAAAGTTTAAAAATCTGGTCAAATTATTAGTTCGATCTTGTTGATGAAGGGCCTTAAAAAGGTATACTAGCTCTTATAAGGTCAGGCCGAGCATTATGGATAGAGAGGTCCTGTTGGGGCTAGGAAAGAATTCAGGGCTCTATTTTTTCAAGGCTATTGCACTTTAAGAGCTCAAAGAAAATTGGCTCCCCTCTCTATATAAAGCCGCAGTCGACCCCTTTCTTTTAGAATTGAATTGGGTAAGAACGATTATATAGAGAGCAGCCGAGTTTTTTGGGAGAGAACACTGCTTATTGGAAGTAATATATCTCATTAAGGATGATAACTGCTTCTTAAATAGGTATTCCCATTCCCCAAATCCCCTCATTCCAATCTGTTCCTTCTGGACTGTGAACCACCCTATTATATTAAAGGAGCCAGTTTTTTTAAGGGCGCACTCTATGCCTTTAAATTCAAAGTCACTGCTCCACCACCACTAAGATTAAAATGGCATATAATAATGCTTCACATCACATCACAACTTTAGGTAGATAAAGGGAACAACATCTGCCCCTTCAAAATATAGAGATTGGTGACCTTCTAATTTTAAAGGGATTAGTCAAATGTTGTCAAGGAAGAAGGAGCATGATACTGGCTGGGGATTGTCCTCATGAACCAAACATATGATCAGTGAGATAACACCAATACACAAGCCTTTTAAAGAGGGAAGAACCCATCCTTGAAGTTTCAAATTTCTTTTTAAAAGGCTTGCGAAGATACGAACCACCCCGACCAATCAAGCGCTAGATGGAGATGGGGGAAGATGACAACGTCGGTTAGAGTTCTGGCCAGAATCAAGAGCAGGGGGTTCCCGCCTCTTAAGAGGCTAGTATGGGGTGTAGCTTAAATGGGAATGGGCGATATCCTTTTAATTACCTGTAATAAATTCTGATTTAAGTGCCTTAGTAGTTCTAATATGCAACTTTCATAATATAAGGCCTCTCTATTTCAAAAGTAAGAGGATTCGGAGGGCGGGCACTATTTTTATAAATGCCTCGATCCTTTACCTTCTCTTTAACTTCAAATAGTGGGGGTGGGTGTGGGGAGAGGAGAGGTTCATAATTTGATCATGAGAATCCGGTGCTTTATATCTTAAGGTAGGGGTGGGTGGCCCAAAAATGGTATCTAGATCTAGCCAAGCTGATGAGGGAGAGAGATATCGCTACCTGGCTTTGAATTTGAAGGTGAAATGAATAGGCTTTAGCTAGAGCAGCTACTTAAAAGTGAGCGTGGGAGCCAGCTATCTTCTATAGATAGGAAATGTGCTTCCTCTCTTCATGCCAAGTACCTGTCCTCTTCTCTCACTTCCCTTGTATTCGGTGCTGATCTTTGGGGTTGACACAACGTGCCTATTCCTTCCACTTAATTCCTTGCACTTTCTCCCTCAATAATCCCTTCTATCACAGATGAATCGCTTCAAAATTTTCGTAATGCCTGCTTCAATATAATACTTGGGTACTGCCCTCTCTATCTCAAAAGGGTATCTTTCTTTCAATGAAAGGAAATAAATAGCCTGTAGTCACTTAAGAGATTTTTTTGATAAATACAGTTAATAAATTACAACAAAGATAAAGTACAGCTGATTATAAATAGTTTAATTTACACTGCACATCTCTCTATTTTAAAATGGTGGGGTAAGCCCAAGAGGAGACAGAAAAGAAAGTGATATCAAAAATATTTTAGCTAATAGTTAGTAGTAGATACATGAAGTTGTCCTAAGTTGGTGGAAATGGAAAGAAAGCTATCTAAAACTACAGCAAGCTAGACTAAAGAAGGAGAGCTATCCAACCTATCAAAGAGAGATTAATTCTAAACCTAAAGAAAATGAGATTAAGAGAGGAAATATTTCTAACTATTCAAAGAAGATAAAGCATTAAATCCTAAACCACTCCTCGGCTATTTAAGTGAAAAATATTGCTTCACTCCTGGGTGAAAGAACCCCTTTGGAAATAGAGAGCCAATCCGGAGCTAAGGAAACCTTTTAAGTCTAATTCAAGAAAACTAAACCTTTTATTTTAAAAGTGAAATGAAAAGAAACTGGCTCAGGGAAAGAAACTATTCCATCATGCAAAGGAAACAACTAACTACTGGAAATGAAGTGAAATATTTTTAGATTCACACCTTTTTTTAAGGGATAACAAATGAAAGCAGGAACCCCCCATTTTTAAAAAGGTCCGAAAAAGAAATTGGAAGGAGTTCTGAGAAATGAAAATACATTGTCTCCTCTCAGATAACTACAATAGCTGACATAAACATGAAATTGAGTTTATCACTCCTCTCTATTTTGGAAGGGGTAGAGCCATACATATCAGAACGATGGGTTTTAAACTCTAAGTGGCCTGGCAGAGCCATGCACAAAGAGACATTGAAAGAGTTAAAGTGATAAATACTTGCTACTGGGGCGAAGCCATGCACAATAGTAGCAGAGAATGGACTGAAGCAGGGACTAATAAGCAATGTTGTGGAGACCTTAAAAAAGCCTCAACCTGATCCAAAATAGAGATTAATCCTAAAATTTTTGAACAAGCTTATAAAAAAACTGAAACAAGTATACCTTGAACCGCTGAATCGTCGGTACTCAAGCATTCAAGCCAAGCATCATGTCACCTGTAAAGTTCCTGGTCAGGTTCAACCCCTTTTTAGAAGAGAGAGCAGAAGAGAAAGAGCCGCTCAGAATGGCCTTAAAATGTTGCAGCTGAATGATACCTCATTCTAGTGTGTCCTTCCAACTTTTTTGAAATGTCCCAGACTCTTTGCTTTATAGGGGGGAAAGAGCCGTTATAAAACAACACCAAATTTTGATTTGATTTGATTTGATTTGATTTGATTTGAAAGGAGTCGAACCTCTCCTTGGGTTTTTTAAAGGGCCTCTCTAAACCCCTTTTAAACATGAGGTCACTTTTAATTAATTGAAGTTACTTTATAAGGTTCACTTAAGTGACTTATGAAATATGAATGAGTGGTGACTGGGCAATGGGGTCCACTCCTACCTAACATGTATGCCCTAATAGTCTCAAATATTCATGTGAATATTTGAATGCCCCTCTCTATTTTGAAAGGTCTTTAAGCGCGTGCATTTAAGTCCTAAAATCTGGATGGGCTCCTGGAAAGCACCTAGAAGACACCTCCCATGGGCGTGATTGGGAGATCAGAGACCATAATCATGCTTTTCATTAAACCATAAAAATCAGATCATACATTTCACACAAGCTGAAAACATCTACCTTATCCTCTCTATTTTAAAAGGCTCAAACCCCCTTAAGTTAAAATGCTTGGGATCTCACCATAGAAATCACATCTGAACCCATAAAATGAAACTGAAAACATATACAGGTGAATTTGAGACTGTAAAACTGATCCATATTCATCCATGAAAGAGTAATCTATCAAATGCTGAAAATGAACTAAATCAAAGATCATCCACACATATATCTCTATATCTATATCTATATACATATATAGATATTAAATGTCTGCATGGCATCCATCAAAATAAGCAGTCTAAATGTATCTACTACTGAAAGTGAAACTGAGTGCAGCATATAAACATCATCATCAAAATATAATGCAGTCTAAGGTCTACTGTGGATAACGTTTGATTGCCCAAAGGCCTTTTAAAAGTCTGATCATCATGGAACAAACAAGTAAATCAACTGTCTGTAGCCTCCCCCTCATCCCTGACAACAATTAGAGGGGTTTTACCCTCTGTATCATACTCATCATATGCAACCTTAAAGGGCGAATGCTGCTGCCCCTCATCTCTATTTTAAAATGTGGATCCGTAGAAATCATCTCTCTTGATCTTAACTTTCTTGAGCAGGACCTCTCTTTTGCTCTATATTCCTAGGTAGAGAAAGTGGAAAAGGAGGTATTTCTTCTTCATGATAGACTGCTCAACGGGGTAGGAGAGGTAGGTGGCGCTGTAGTGGTGAAGGAGCCCTTTTAAAATAGAGAGGGTGCAGGCAATTTTAAAGCTCTAGATGGTGCTCTCCATCTAAAGGGGGCTCCAGGGCTACATCGCTTATATAGATGGGTCATGCAGAACAACTATGGACTGTAGGAATCCAAAAAAGGGCCGATTGAAGCATCCAGTGAGTGTTTTATCTTTAAGATCCCCCTCTATATTTCTAAAGGGTTCCAAATGGTTGCCTAAAATCATAGTAAAGGGATATCCAAGTCCCCCTCTTATATAACCCTAGGCCCTGATCTCTATTCCACACCATGGAGAGGCTATGTTGATCTAATAATGCATCCGGGCCAGGTGGGATAGATGGGGCATGTAGCGAAGCATGGCGAATAGTTCTGGAAGCTCATGGTCTTGTTCCTTGAAATAGAGAGGGCCCCTACCTCTATTTCTCTTGCTTTTCCTCGATCTCCTCCTCAAATATCTAGAAGAGGGATTAGAAGTGGAACCCCAGCCCTGATTCGACTAGATGTTAGGGTCAGGCTGCTCCCAACCATCGTCAGCCATGTCTGTGAGAGAGAGGGATTTGGATTTTTTAAGTCAAACCTTATAACTCCTCTCCTCTCCTCCCCATCCATCTATCTTTTCAAAGGGCTTTTTGAGGGCTCTTGATGGGCCTATATCCATCCCTTGTAAGCATCTTTTCCAAGTTTTCAGTAATGGAAGCAAAGAGCTACACTACATGACTGATAAAGCACTAAGCATGTAAAGGAACAAGCAGCGTGTGAATCATCAGACCTCTTTAAGCCCTTTAAAATAGAGAGGCAGCAGTGGACAGAATTCAACAGAAAAAACTCATCCATCATGAGAATATTTGTCATGTATGGGTTTCTTTTGAGCATGAAGAATATTCTGATGGGAATTATTAGACAATACATCAACCCTATAGCTCCTAAACCAAACTGCTTTTAAGCACTCGACCAACCATTTTATATAAGCATTAACAAGCTCTCCTTTTTGAAGTGAAATAGAAGTTATGAAGTCGTTAATACGTAGATAATGGACTCGACTCTCCGGTTAGTTCACTTGGAAATCATGGTAGTCTTTTCATGGATATTATTGGGAATGAGAATGGGCCTAGGGTTAACAACAACGACCTCTAAAAAAGCTCTTAAGTTCTGTTTCCATCTCCAGTATAGGTAGGGATTTTCAACTTCTTGGAAAGCCCGTTCCGCATCAAGCTCTTTGCCCCCTATTTTTTGAGGTCCCCATGAACCCCAAAAAGAATTCTAGTATCCGTGTTCGTAGACCCTATTTCTTCCTTCTCTTCCACATGGAAGGATCATGGGGTTCTCCCAACATACATATCTAGGGGTGCCACTACTCAATAAGCAAGGATCGGGCAAATCCAAAACAAGGTCAAATTCTCGATCCCCATAGAGAGGTTGAAGCGTGAGAGGATTGAGCCCCTATTTTGATTCCTACACCATAAAATAGATAGGGCTTGCCTTGCCTTAAAAATAAGGTGAGGTGAGCTCTCTATTTTTAAGATCTCTTAAAAGAGAGCTCTCCCCTCCATTTTAAAGAGATAACGATCTTTGGAATTAAATAATTAAAGAAAGGCTCTCCCTTCTCTCCTCTTTAATAACCCCGCCCCCGGTAAGACTCATCCTATAGTAGCGATATGAAGAAGAAAGAGTATTACTAATGCTATAGATAGAATTATAGTGGCTCTCATTGATATTAGGTGTTCTATTCTATTATAAAAAATGTTGAACGTAACACCGATCATGATGGGTCGGTGATTTTCTATCATAGGTTTTTTGTTCGGAGTTTCATTTGAGGTCGAGTGCCCGAAACTATTTTAAAAGGGAATTTTGAGGAATATCTCTATTCTAAAATGGGTGATAGAGAGAGCTTAAAATCGTTGGATTTTATTTTATTTCAAAAATGGCTTGATTTTAAAAGATTTAATGTATATACAGATAGTTGATCGAGTGCCTTCCTACCCGGGACCTCCCTTTAATTTAAAGGCTTTCTATTCTAAAGAGCTATAAAAACCGTCGAGTGCTCTTTTGAAATAGAGGGGAGGGTAGGGCTCTTAAATTCTATGTAAACATGTATGTTACCGATGATATGCGGGAGGATCTAGCCTAGCTATTCGATCGAGGCCATTTTAAAATAGAGAGGGTTCCACCAACTAAACAATTCTCCGCTCTGTTTTAAAAGTACTCTAATATGCATGTTCACTGAAATGAAATGCAAAGCATGGATCCGTGTGGGTGTGGAGAAAAGATGCATAAAGGTGCAAAGCATCAAATATTTTTGAAGGAGTGGTATCTATCTATGAATCGATGTAGGCATAAGCCTTAATTATAGTATGAAAGGTTTCGCCTAAACGAGAAAGACCGATGGGGATAGATAATGGAGATATAGCTTGAATGGCTGAAAGCGCAAAGCATTCACTTTTTGATGGATTGGGAATTTTAAGCAGTGGTTTCAAAATTAGGTTCCAGTTCTAGGGCTGACAATCCGATGACTGATGGATTCTCACCTAGTAATGTTGTTGATGTGGCCCGCTCGAGAGTAAGCCAAGCTTCTTCCTCTGGTGATAAGTTGTCTCTCGCAAGAAATAGACTCTATCTTAGAGAGGGAAATGGAAGAAAACAAGCACTTTAAAAATATGCCAGATCACTCACAGGAATTGCCCCAGTAAGAAATAGTAAGGTTGTCACCCATGTTGAATATCCTTGTTTCTCGGTCTCCTACCCTCCCTTGGAATAAGTGACTTTTATCCCTCGAAATGCATGATGGAATGGATAGTGACTTCGGTCAATCTAGTCTCTCCCTTAATCTGGTCTCTCCCCTGATTAAGTCAATATCTTTGGTAGAATGTTTCTACAATCTTGATGCCATGCATTAGTAAGGTGCTCAACCTCTAATAAAATACCATCGGGATGGGGTTTTAGTCGGTTCAATGGTATGCACTGCAGCCTGTCGACCGGGAGATAGATTTTCCTACTGAACGAGGAGAGGCGAGTCTATATACATATTAAAAACTATTAATTTTTGAGTGCCTCTCTATTTTGAGCTTTGGCACCAGGCCATGCCCTAAAGATTGAACAACATTAGAAAATCTTTTTAGATCACGCCACGTATTAATTTAAGAGGAATATTGGAGAGTGAGCTTTTTTAGTGGGCGTGGGCTATTCAAATAAAATTAATTTAATATGATTCAAGATGAAATCTCAGTCTCTCTTAAGAGACCACAATGGAAGTGCGTCGAATCCAGAGAAGACAGTAAGCGTCTTCATTATGGCCGTTTCATTCCCGCTTTGCCCTCTTTAATAACCCTGTCAAGCCCCTTAAAAAGCAATTTAAAAGGTGAGAGGCTCTTTAAATGGCAAAGGCCCTCCAGGAATGCAAAGAGATTTGCTTGGAGAAGTAGAAGACCCTAAAATCTCTAAGGTATCACACGCTCTCCCTATCTCAAGGGCAAAACATAACACATGAATATTCTGCAATAATAGGTATTGAAGAATCAGTGCATGATATTTTGATGAATCTGAAAGCCCTCTAGTACTTAGAAGTGATATGTACAGAATTTGAGAAGCTAAGATAGCCCTTTATTTCTTAAAGATCGAGCTCTTCCTAAATGAATGACCCCCGAATTTTGCCTCCTTCATCCTTCATGAATTAGTTAGTTATGCGCTCGACCCCGGTATTGAAAGGTGGGGCACCTATCTGAACCTTTTCCCTACTATAGTTTCTTGTGGAGTCTTGGAATGAATAGAGTTTTCTCTAAAGAGCAGAGATTTAATTTAAAGGTCATGGCTCATATTGCGCCTCATCTGGTTCGAAAATCTTCTTTTGCATTGTCCAAGTGGAGTCAATCCAATCAATAGGGTGACACCTTGGAAAAGTGGGGGCTATCTCTATCTCCCATCCATAGGGTTGATCTGATCAATAGGTCTAAGCAGTTGAATCGTTCTCCTTTGGTTCATCTCCCCCAACTCTTTGAATTAAGAAATCAATTTGATGGGCCGCTACAGCCTTCTGTTGCCCCTATGAATGGTAGGGCCTTCTGGAATGCCCTATAGATAGTAGGCCATATGTTCTTGGCTATTGTATCCGTTAGCAGTAGAGTACCACTCAAGCTGATCACGAGAGCTATTGACTCTTATGGGACAAGGACAAATATAGATAGTAGGGCTCCCATCCA